>CM031605.1:91031964-91049879 GCA_018398815.1 Conus ventricosus | reverse complement strand
GAAAATTATTCCCTGCCACTGAAATGGGTATGTCAGAAATGAACAGCTTTGTCACAGGCGCCTCTTCTGTACCACCTCTGACAATATAACGGATTCTTGTCATGAAGAGACACTGTATGGCCATTTAACACAATACCTTCAATCAACAGTTGATTTCTGGCGGTTCGATTCATGGGATAAACACGCCATAAACCCCTTATCAACTGAGCTCCCAAAACAGTCTCAGATCCACATATCCGCTCAGCTGCCAGGCAAATGTCTAAAGCAGTAAAACTATCATTGCCAATAGGTAACTGGGTAGCATCCACAGGGGTAAGTCCCTACTCGTTATAAACACCGGCTCCACGTGCGTGGCAGCCATCGTCACGCACTCACACACACACAGGCTCGCTCCTTACCTCGGTGTTCAAGCTGCACAAACGTCAACAGGCACGTGCAACATATGAAAAACGGCACGAACCTATAACATGGCGTACCACACAAACCGAGCCAAGGAAGAAAGTCAAATCAATTAAACAGAAAAAAAGCAAATTCCTAATAAGTTCTAGTTCCTACACTCACACAATTACACCACTATACAGAGCACCCCCCATCAATCTGCTTGCACACACACAACCCAAAAGGACGACGACAACCCGATCAAACGCTGACAAAACTGCAGAGCCTGCACAACACGTCCGCTCGACGTCGAGTGAACAAACCTCTCTCTCTCATCTTCATTCTCATCGATCAGCATAAAATTGTGACTGAAACCACACCCATGCTGTGCACAGTCTGTTTCTGTTCTACCTGTGGCCTGTATCCGACATCTTACCACAGTTTGATTGTGAAGCGTATTGAATTTTGCTTTGAAAATGCGCATGAGGATTGCTACAGAGCGAACAAGCTGGAATTACTTCTGCTCATGTTCCTGGCTGGGTGTGTCTTGTGCTGTGGTGACTTAGACCTGAACCCTGGAGACCTGAATATTGTTGACGCCCGACGAAAACGTAGCACAGAGTGTGACAGTGGGACTACAAAAAATGAGCCCAACAAGACTTCCGATTGTTCCCCCTCCCTCGATTGCACAGCTGACTCCGGCTTTTTATCGGGCATCGCAAAGCAGATTTTGAAAGCAATGCACAGTTCCGTTTTCTTTCAGCTGACTTTCCACTCATGCTCAAAGGTGTTTGTTCTATTAAAACGAAAAACAGGCTTTGTCAGAACACAGTGTGAGGAGATAGTGAGGTGCGGCGACCAGCTGGAGGAAGGAAACAACCCCAGTCCTCAATTATTTTCGTCCTTTCTGAATGAACTAGTCATTGACTTATCACAAACGAAAACACGGAAAAAATAGTATTCAATCAACCCCAGGTGCTGTGGACATTTTTCTTTTCTACGGATGATATTATTTTGTTGTATGATACAATTATTACTGACGTCAGAATCAACTTGTTTAAAAAGAGAGGCGGGTCTTTTGTGTTTGACCTTTAACCTTGAAACGACAAACACGATGGTTTTTAGAATGGGAGGACACGTGGCTTCCAGGAGCATCTGGTATTACGGGGACTGACAGGTAAGATTACAACTGTATCAGTTTGATATTGGCTTTATTTAGAACATCTGGTATTACGGGGACTGACAGGTAAGATTACAACTGTATCAGTTTGATATTGGCTTTATTTAGAACATCTGGTATTACGGGGACTGACAGGTAAGATTACACCTGTATCAGTTTGATATTGGCTTTATTTAGAACATCTGGGTGTTGGTAATATTATAGGTTCGTTTATGTGTGAGGTTCGACAGACTGATAAATTGCGAGGGGTAAAGCTTTCATTCTCATATTCAGGAGAGTAACATGTTCACTATCTGCATTATTTCAACTCTATGCATTTCATTCAGCTGACTAAGCCTATGCACAATAACAGACATTTGAAAATCTCCTGACTAAATTTGCAATTAGTGGTTCATATTTTTGTGTTCATTCTTCGTACAAATGAATTCAATGATCACAATCTCTATTGTACGTTATGTATTGAGGCAATTGACTACGAAGTCCATTATTGTTCTTTCTTGTCCAGACTCGGTAAAGCTAGAATAAAGGATGATCCCATTGAAAGGTTACAGAATACCATGCTTATTCAAATTAATTTATGTTAATGACGTCAAGGAATACAACTGATTTCTTTATACCTCTGTGTGTGGCATTTAAGGTTCGAGAATGTCTCTAACCTCGCTGATTTTTTTAACAACACCTTTCGGTCTGGCTTTTTTTTGTTTTTTTTTTTGAGTTCACTAGTTCGAAGAATGTTTCAAAACATTTGCTTACAAGTCATGTGATTGTTTACATCGAGTACGCTATTTGCTCACGTATTTTCCATCGGCATATTGTCTTGCCTATGTACACGTTCTTCCTATGGTGGATGGTTTAACAGACAGGTTTGAATATTGAGTTTTCTCTCTCTTCTCTCTCTCTCTCTCTCTCTCTCTCTCCTCTCTCTCCTCTCTCTCTCTCTCTCTCTCTCTCTCTCTCTCGTTCGCTCGCTTGCTTTATCCCTTCTCTGTCCCTTTGTCCACTGCCTTTCCTTTTGTCGCTCTTTTCTCTCATCCACGTCCTTTTTCTTCTTCTTCTTCTCTTCTTCTTCTTCTTCTTCTTCTTCTTCTTCTTCTTCTTCTATCTGTCTCTGTCTCTGTCTTTCTACCTCTGTATGTCTGTCTCTGTCTCTGTCTGCCTGTCTGTCTGTCTGTCTGTCTGTCTGTCTCTCTCTCTCTCTCTCTCTCTCTCTCTCCTCTCTCTCTCTCTCTCTCTCTCTGTCTCTGTCTGTCTGTCTGTCTGTCTGTCTCTGTCTCTCTCTCTCTCTCTCTCTCTCTCTCTCTCTCCTCTCTCTCTCTCTCTCTCCTCTCTCTGGTGTTTTTCTCTCTCTCTGTTTCTGTCTGTCCGTCTCTCTAATTTTTCGTCTCTCTTTCCTACCCCCTTCTTCCCTCCCTCCTTCTCTCTCTCTCTGTCTCTGTGTCTGTCTGTCTATTTGTCTGTCTGTCTGTCTGTCTCTCCCCCTCCCTTCCTCTATGGTCTCTCTCTCTCTCTCTCTCTCTCTCTCTCTCTCTCTCTCTCTCTCTCTCTCTCTCTCTCTCTCTCTCTCTCTCTCTCTGTGTGTGTGTTCCTTAATGCATTGCTTTTCCCTCTCCGTTGTCTCTTCCCTTCCCCCACGTTCCTCTTGTCCCTGTCTGGTAGTTCGAACTCGAGGATGTGGGCTTGTATTGAAGTGTGTACTATATATGATGGGAACTCCTTCAGATTCAAGAAGGCCGCACGTAGATTTCTACTGCACAGTTAGTGAATGTCCTACAACTCTGCTAAAGTGAACGCAGGTTCGACTGTTACACCTAAGCACACACTGTCAACAAGTGTTCACAATACCTACCCCCCCCCCCCCCCCCTTGGTTTTTCAAGAGAGTTCCATACCATAGAGTAAACAGAAGACGACAATACACTATCAATGATGGAGTGGTAGAATTGAATCAAACTGTAGTACTACCAAATTTCTTCAACCGGCGTAATAAAGAATGCCTTCCAAACTGATGCAATTTGCCGTCCGCGCTGAGCATATGAGAGACCCCCGCATCTCGAAACTTGAATGACCAGGCCTTCTCAATTTGTTGACCCTCGGCACACAATATTGAGACAGGGGGTTATTTTCTTTCTGGAAATCAGTTATCAATTCCTTGGCTTTTGAAACATTGACCCAAGATTGTTTGTAGGACACTATTCAACTCTTTTTCCCAATTTCTTTATTGTAAGCTGTTTCATCGCCGTTAACAGACGTTATCTGTCTGAAGTTTTTGCCAGCGCATGTACGGATGTATCGAGACATATTCGGGGGGGGGGGGGGGGGGGGAGCGGGGAGGAAAGAAGAAAACAAAGGCATTGTTCTGAAATATGCCACAGGTCCCAGGAAAGAAAAAGATTTACTTCTCATTTCTTCTTTGGTTTAGTGAGGTAAACAAAAACAAAAACAAAAAACGTAATAACTTTTAAAAGAAGACTGTGACACTTTACTTCTATAGTTATCATCATCATAGTCATCATCATCATCATCTTCGTCATCATCATCATCATCATTGTCGTCATCATCATCATCATCATCATCATCATCATCATCATCATCATCATCAACAACGTCATCATCATCGTCATTATCGTCATCACTTATGTGTAGCTTAATACTCCAGAATACAGACTCTAAACGTACCGAAGCACACATGTCTACAAGCACTGAACAAATCTACAAGTGTAAGCAAGAAAGTATCAACAACATTCTGCATGAGGTTAAGTTGACCCCGAGTTTTGTAGTACAGGTAAAGCCGCAGGTTCCGTTTCAATTTAACAGGGAGTTCCACATAACATGGCTGTGCCCCAAGTTAATTTTTAAGGTTAACAAAAGTCACATATCACAGGAGTTTTGATTATGGAATGATCTTTGATTAGTGTGTAAGAGACACACGGTATATGCTGGAAAGTTTGATCTGAGAGAGCAGATTGACTAACAGATCTGACTCGGATATAAAATAAATAGTAAATGTCCAGTTTGATTACAGAATGATCTTTACTTAGTTTAAGAGACAAACGGTACATGCCAGAAGGATTGATCTGACAGAGCAGATTAACTAATAGATCTGAAGCGGATAAAAAAAAAGACAGTAAAGGTCCTCCAAACAGTGAGATACGAGCAATCAAATTTGAATTTGATAGACATGTAATTGGGAAGCAAGTGGAGTTTTAACATTTTGGTAGTGCTTTACGATCTTTCCGTGACTTTTTGAAAATCAAGTAGGTAGCGTTGTTTGAGTACGTTAAACGCGAAACATTTCATGAGAAGACAGACCAGCGAGAAGTTGATAACAATATTTAGCGTGACTCGGAGTATAGGAAGTTATGTGTAAAAATGCAGATTCTGGAGTGAGAAAGGTGCTAATGAATGTTATATTCCTGAGTTCATATTTTGATGACTAACAGATTCGACTGAAGTGATAAATGTTTAGATGGGTTTTCATCACTTAACAAACTCAGATTCTACACTGTTTTTTCGCCATTATTTCACGATACCCAGATTCTGCACGGAACCCCGAAAGCAAATTTCAATTCCGCCAACTTTACTTTCTTAAGGAAGAGATAATCATGTTGAAGGCCACACAGAGAACCTTAGTTTTGCTATCATTCATTATGCATAAACAAACATTTTTTACTTTCAGGTGTTTGATGTCTACTGAGAATACGCTTTAATAGAGAAAGTTAAAAGTTAGCATACGCTTTTATAGATAGCAAGTTAAAAGATGATACACATGAAATTTATTCTGACAAAAATTCAAGAAGCTTATTTGTCATAAATCAAATCAGCGCGGGCTTCCATCCAGTTAAGGAGTTCCAGTTCTTTTGATTTTCTCTGCTTTTCCACCCAAGTGTTTACTGTGTACATAAAGGATTAATGGCGGAGTTTAAAGGCATTATGAATATTGCCAGGGCCACATTCACTTGCCCAGGGATGGGGATCCCAACTGATGCCAAAATTCCACACAGACCAGTAGGAAACCAACACATGAAATCTGTCAGTGCAATGGTGATCAACCGCGGGCTATGGTCATATCCCGTGACATTTTGGTAGAGTTGATTTTGAAACTATTTTTTCCCACTGACCAGTAGATCGATGCCTGGCCAATGGAAATGAACAGAAACAAAACAAAATTGAGGACAATCAACACACTGAAAAAATTTACGATTTTCCTCTGAAATCTTGCCTGGTTATTGGTAGTGGAATACAAGTACCGGTCTGGCTGTAAAACTCCCCAATGTGATGTTAATGGAAGCAAAGGCAAAAAGGCGAGAAACCAACCAATCAGCCACGTCAACAGACAGACCATCGCTGCAGACGGTTTCTTAAATCGCAAGGTGCTGAAGGGGAAAACAGATGACAACAAAACGATCTAATGTGATCAAGCAGATAATCGGGGCTGATACTTCACAAGACAACAGACACAGAATCCCAGCCGCCTTACAAGTTACGCTGTTTTTTCCATATGTCGTCATAATGGAGATACTTACCACGGAGCTGCCCATCGGCCACTCCTATTACAGCCATGTAAACACCCATTAGAAAGTCAGACAAGGTAAGGTTTTATAACAAAACAAATAAAGCCACTTGATGAAGCCATCCTTTTCACAAACACGCGAGCACAGAACAGAAGAGGTTGCCAGACACTGCTAGACAGGTCATCAGCCACAGAAATCCACGGTAGGTCCATGACTCCAATAAATCCTCACAGATGAATTTCATCCTCAGGGGCATAGCAGGATGAGGCATCAAATTTACCGGCAGTATTTGACTACAGCACAACTTATAGTTCTGGGTCGAAATGAAACGTAGATGGAAAAGATCTTTGAAAATGTCTGCTGGAAACGTTTTCAAAGGGTTATGATCCATGAATAATTCCGTCAGATATGGAGTGTAGCGAAAACCGTTGGAACTAATGGTATGTATCGAAGTAAAACTTAAGTTCAGTTTTTGTAAACGAGGAAATGATGCTAATGTTTTGGAGTCGAATACTGTAAGTGTTGCATACGACAGATCTAGCGATGTCACCTTTGATCTTTGCACACCAGTGGAAGTATCAGGATAGATTGATGTAACTGGATTGTTAGACAGGGACAATGAGTTCATGTTTTCCAAGCCGTGAAGCAAGTGATGTTGATAAATTGCAGCTCGTTACTACTAAGGTCAATGAACCTCAAACTCAAGAATTTCATTTCAGGCAGGATTGTGAGAGAACACCTGGCAAGTACCAAGTAAATTAGATACAAACTACTACTGACATCAGATGGTGTCATACCTGAACCAGAGCCATCCAAAAAGCGCATCTGAGGAAAGAATTTAGCATTAAAAGGTTGCAAACATAGAAGTGCGTGCACGCGACACACGCAATCTCCAGGGCACTGACTATTGCACCATATCTCATCATCATGCATTGGACAGTGAATCCAACCATCACAGACGTGGTCACTGTGCACACATATAAGTGAGGACCTGCATCGGAGAAGCCCTGGACACGTCATCTTTTCACACCCAGCTTCGTCCGGGTGTTCTATACAGTCATACATCCCATTGCATCGTGTGTAAATGGGCAACAGTCGTTGAAGTGACCTTGACAGGGGTTTAGTGACTGTCAGGGCATGACTCATTGATTTCAGTTCCACTGAGATGAACTGTGTATATACCATCAAAACTGATGAGAGCAGGATATGGAACGCGGGCAATGAAGCTCCAAATCTTCAGGTTGGGTGCGTAACACATGCGTTCATCTGATTCGTCCAAACAATGTGGTATATTATCGCACGTATTATCATATGAGACACACTGACCACTCGTGCATGCGAAGTATGTTTTAGTACAAAGAGGGTGGCCGCAGAAGGACTCATCTCTGGAATCCAGACAGTCAGCTGTGAAGTCACAGACCAGGCTGTATGACAGTGTCATAGTACAGTCATCATTGCACATAAATGTAGGAGGTACAAAGTTCAGAAACTTTGTGGAATTAAACACGTTGATGTCGGACGCTTGTTCAGAAAATTGACAGCTGGATGCAAATATTTGGGACGACATGGTTTGTCCTGATTCGAGCCACATGATAAATATTTATGTGTCGTTTGACCATCATGACATATTTACCATGGAGTATTGCCCCTTTGAAAGTAAAACTTTCGATGGTGGTTGAGAGAAACTCAGTCGTAAAATCAGTTTTTGTCTTTGGTATTGTTGATTCTGATTTCACAAATTGTCCCAAATGGAAAACGAAATGACTTCAATTTTCAGAACCATTTGTGTCAGGATTAGGTAAGGTACTCTTTTGTTGCTAGAAGGAATCTATCTATACTAAAGTGATGATGAAAGACAGTTCTGTCTTCACTATATACACTTTGTCTGTACCACTCTAGGCTTTGACCTATCACCATAGTACAATCCCACACGGAAATGAGTTGTTTTCCAGTATCTCCCTGATGTTTTGGTAAGAACGCCATACGGGTCATACTGACATGTAGGAATGTTAGAAGTGCCCCGAAACTTTCCGCAATTCTCATTAACCCTTTTCAGACTATGCAACTTATCCCCTTGAAATTCACGCACTTTCCAAATGATTTTGTAGCAACGGTCACACATTGCAACCAGACCCTGGCACTCAGCACTACTGAATGGACAGTGCTCTGTTTCATCTCGTCCGTCTTCACACTCTGTCTTCGGGTTGCAAGTCACGTGGTGCTGAAAGCTAGAATAGTGCTCCACTGAGCAATTCAACAATCCAGTCGGTTGGATCTGAGGGTTTTATCCTCGGTAAGAAGGAAAATGAAAAACGGAAGCATGGATACTTATCTATGTATCCTCTGTTAGACTGTCTAGACACCTCAACCGCATACTTGGAGAAACCAAAGACATTGTGAAAGTTAGAATCAAAGTGCAACGATGTCCAGACTTTCACTGCTTGACGTCTTCGTTTGAAAGGTACCATTAAAACGATCGTCTGGTTCTGTGTACCGAAGCATGGAGACGTTTGTAAGTCCTCCTTCAAGTTGTCTGAAACTGACCATGAGTATATGTCCAGATGGCTGATGTATGTCCTTCCACCAGGGGCCTGTGCTATTCCCCACTTGCATTTCCCAATGTGATGTATCCAGATATCTGTGAGGTCATGACAAGAACCAGTAGCCGGGGTGCTTTGAAAATGTGTTATGTATCAAATCAGACAAATCACCATCGTCGTAGACTGACCTGACATAAACTGCCAATCCAGTCATTAATTAAGATTGGTGGAAAAATTACGCCAAGCGGTTAAAACGTTAAAGCTAATACTGCATTTCACATATAAAACAAAGTACTGTTAAAGACAATATGTTTAAAAATATGTTCAAGCTATTATTAACTAAGGTGTGTGTGTGTGTGTGTGTGTGTGTGTGTGTGTGTGTGTGTGTGTGTGTGTGTGTGTGTGTGTGTGGTGTGTGTGTGTGTTTTGTCAAGTCAAGTCAAGTCAAAATTTTTTTCCAGATGGAACATTGAATAAGCAGAGAAACTGCTTTTTTACATCAAGCCATCATAACAAAACAAAGAAACTTGATAATAAAATAATGAAAACGAAGAAATGCAAAGAGTGAAAAACCAGCGGAAAAGGGCGAGGGAGGTGGTGGGGTGAAATCTGAGGGGATGAGGAGGGGAGAGGAAATAGGGGGAGGAGGGGGTAGGATGGAAGCGTGGGGTGGAGGGAGAAGGAGTACAAAAAAGAATTCAAGCCTGTTATAATTATCATATAAAGGAAATAACAAGAGAGAGAGAGAGAGAGAGAGAAAAGAGAGAGAGAGAGAGAGAGAGAGAGTTAAGTATGTACAATATCAATACATTGTCTACAAAGCATACACACGCATAAACAGACATGTACATAGGCATAAACATATACCAAGGAACATCATGTAAAATCACTGAAAAGTTATTTCAAAGGAATTTGAGAAAATATTGATTGCTAACCATCCATGAGATGCTTTTTCAGATTTTTCTTAAACTGATTTTTTGTTCTTTATGTTTTTCAAAGTGATTGGTAGCTTGTTCCATACATTTCCACCGGAGTACAAAAGACAAAGATTTATAAAGATTATTTCTTGGTCTTAGGAAAGGATAATAAATGACTATGTCTGTAAGTGTTAGTTGTAAATGAATCTCTTATCTTTTTAGGAGCATATCCGTTTGTAACATTATGCATGCATACTGCCTTGTTGAACAAAAGTCTGTTGTAGAAGGTTAACATATTAAGTTGTTTATAGTCTTCTGTTGTTAGGTGCTTGTTTTTAGTAATACTAATTTTAATGCTCTTTTATACATTCGATGAATAATTTTCAAGTTGGTTTCACTGCAGTTTTCCCATAGGGTTGATGCATAATCAATGATTGATAGAATATGAGCACAGAAAAAGAGCTTTCGAGAATGGGTGTCCAGGAAGTTTTAATCTTGGCTAACTGAAGTAATTTTTTTGGAAGAACGTTTCCCCATTGACGTTATGTGGTCGGTCCATGTTAAATCTTTATCTATTATTACTCCTAGTATTTTATGTGAGTCGACTTCTTCTATTTTTGTCAGATATAAACAATGGTGGAAATTTTGACTTCATCTTTTGTCTTTTTTGTTCGGGCACATACAAACATGCACTTGGTTTTACTTACATTTAAGGACATATGGTTCAACTGAGTCCATTCGATAAGTTTTTTAACATCATTTTGGAGGTTACTAGCTAATCTATATGGATCTGAATCACTGGAATGAAGAGATGTGTCATCAGCAAACATTTCGCATTACTTTCAAGAAAATAAGGTAAATCATTGACGTAGACAGTAAACAGTAGAGGGCCCAGTACAGAGCCTTGTGGTACTCCATATTTGATAGACATTAAATTTGACGTTTTATTGTTGACTGTTACTGATTGTTTCCTATTACATAGGAATGATGACATGAGATTTATGAATTCTGGAGTTAATTTGTAGAGTTCCAGTTTACGCAACAGGAGAGAATGATTTATTACATCAAAAGCTTTTTCAAAGTCAAATAAAAAGAATACCAGTAAATTTATTTTCATTTATACTGCATAAGAGGCTATCAATAAGCTGTACAAGGGTTGTAGGGCAGGAATGATTTTTACGGAAACCAGATTGATTGTCGTGGAGTAAATTGTTTTTAGTAAGGTAAGAATATAGTAAATTTTGCAAGTGTTTTTCAATAGGTTTAGATAAAGCAGATAAAATAGAAATTGGTCTATAGTTTGATGGAATTGACTTATCACCAGATTTATAAAGTGGAATTACTTTAGCTTCCTTAAATTTCAAGGAAAGGTTTTGTTTCTCTATGCATAAATTGTACAAATACGTTAGTGTATCAGTAATTATTGGACACGAAATCTTAGTATTTTTGCATCTAAACCATCTAAATCGCATGTACCCGATTGTTTTAAAGATGAAATACTTTTACTAACGTCCATAACAGTCATTGGTTGGGGGGTACAGGAAAAGCTAATATCTTTTAAATCAAGGTAGTGTTTTAAATGCTCAAGGTCATTTTCATTGGACCTATCATGTGATATAATTTTTTTCTTGATACTAGCAAAATGGTTGTTTAATTGATCTGCAGTTACATCTGTGATAATTTCCTGATTTCTTGAGACTTGTTTATTATTCAACATGTTAATTGCCTTCCAAATCTGACGTGAATCCTTTGTAGAAATTAACTTAACATCTTTTGAAAGTAATTACACTTAGATTTACGTTTCATTGAGTTTACCTTATTTCTTTTTTTTACGGAATTCTTTATTTGTTCCGGAATTGCTTAACTGATTTCTTATGTTAATTTCGATATCTTTTTCTTTTGTTATCCACGGTGGTTTTGCTTCTTGTCTGACTCTTTTTTTGATGAATGGAGCATGTTTGTTATACACAGAAATAAATGTGTTAATCCAAAATTCAGTTGCTTCATCAGGATCTCTTATTTGGTATATATATTCCAATTGTGCTGTGGCAAGGTCTGAAAGGAAATCTTCTTCCTTAAAATTTTTAAAGCTCCTATAATATATAATCTTGTGCCCTACTTTTGGAATTTTTATACGGTTTTTGAACCACGTCAGACAAACGGGATTATGATCGCTACATCCACATGGTGGAGAGCATACTTCAATGATGGACTGTTTTGTGTTTGTATAAATGTGATCTATTAAGCTATTTGACTGCTCAGTTATACGGGTTGGTATGTCAAAAGTTGTTCAAGACCGTGTAAGGTGTAGTTTTGATGCCACTTGGGTTTAGGTTTCATTAAATCTATATAAAGTCTCCAAAAATAATAGTTTCAAAGCTTAGCATTGTTACTTCATCCATGAGAACATGAAATTATCTTCCCAGTCCAAAGTTTCAGATGGATTTCTGTATAAAAATCCATAATAAGTGGTTTATTGTTTTTCATACTGATTTCAATCCATACAGATTCAATCCCATAGTTTTCAAGGCTGTTTAGTTTTTTACAGTTTAATGAAGATGCTAGGTACACAAGTAGGCCTGTACTTTTAGGTTTACACGGATCAAGTCTAATTATTTCATATCCCGGTATGCTTATATCAGCATCTGTTATTTCTGAGGACAAACGGATTCCGCAAAACAAAATAAATGAAAGCTGTTACCACTGTTATGGAGAATAGTTGCGACATCGTCTTTTTATTTCTTGAGTTGTTGATATTCAAATAGCCTATTCGGAGTCCCTGTTTAGAAGGCCATGTGTCCAAAGTTAAAGACATGTTGCAGTTAGTTTTTGGACTTAGTGAAGAACATTTTCTTAAATTTTAAATATATAGAACAAAAAGTGAATGGAATTTTTAAGAGTATATATATAAAATATACACATACATACATACACACATATATTTTATCACATACACACACTCGCTCGAGCCCTGAGCAAGATACCGAGGCCTCGAGCAAGTCTTATAGTCAGTCTAACAAAATTAAACAATATACAAAGAAAAGACTAAAATAATTTATATTAATCACAATCGAAAAGCGAAAATAAGCGAAAATCACAATCAAAGTGCGAATGGGAAATCTTTCTGTCTATAAAAAGTTTGAACACGGAAACGTGTTCGTTCTGAGAAAGCAAGAAAATATAATGTTTGTGAATTCTCAGCACATACAACAAATACTCATATGACACCATTCGCTGCAGCAGTGGCCTAAAGCAACTGTCTACAACAAATTCAAATTATCTTCTTTTAGTTAGTGACTTCCACCACAGTTTCCCGCGAGATGCAACACTCACAAGCACCAACTCCATACTGTCTTTTCCTTTTCTCACATACATAATATACATATACATGCACACATACGCATGTATGTATACACACACATACATACACATACACACACACACACACACACACATATATATAAAATATATATACATATATATATATATATATATATATATATATATATATATATATATATATATACATATATATATATATATATATATATATACATATTATATACACATACACACATACATATATATATATATACACATACATACATACATACATACACACACATACATATATACACATATTATACACATACATATACACATACATATATATATATACATATATACACACATATACACACATATATATAATCATGATGGAACATAAACACACATGCACACGCGCGTGCTCACACACACACACACACACACACACACACACACACCATTGTGCTTTTAACGAGCAGATTGACGCTGTTGCATTTGAGTGTTGACGTAGGATGTCATAAGGTTGAACAAAAACTGGTCGTAAGGAATAGCTGGGGTGGTGTTTGTGTCATTGTCACGGTATTGTTAGGATTTATTACATGGTCATGAAAGCTTCCCGTGTGCACAGGAGCAACACGGTTCGTTACCGGAAGGGGGGACAATGCGTAAGACTTGGTTTGACTGGGTTGTCTGATCGCAGTTATACAGAGTGGAGGGGGTGGGGGAGGAGGGCCACGACATGTAAGATCAGAGGCACCTGAAGTTTGTATCGGCAGTGTGTTGTCTCGGTGATAAAGGGGAGGGTAGTGGAGAGTGGAGGGGGGGTGGAAGAAGAGGGCCATGAAGTGAACTTTCAGAGGCGCCTGAAGTTTGTGTCGGCATTGAGGTGTGTCTGTGAGAAAGGGGAGGTAGTGACTCATGGATTCCATTGGTGGATACTCATGAAGTGGGGCACTGTTTTGCTGTCTGTGTCGTCTGGGAACCTATTCTGTTGGTTCTGGATAGGATGCCAGTTATTTACATTATGAACTGGACGGTTAGAACTAAACTGAGAAGATACTGGTCCATACCGTCGAAGTTAAAATCATGAGATTGAGATGGAAACATAAACTGCTTAAAATGAATTGCCAGTTTGGCAGTGCCTTTTTGCTGGGGTGAATCAAGTTGCTGTAACATGCTAATTTAGGGTTTCCGTTTGTGGTTGTGAATGTATTGTAGTTATCAATGAATTCTACATTCAGCATTTCGCAAGCTTTCTGGCATATTGAGATTGGTGGGGAAAATAAAGGTATTAAGGTGGTGTTTTCCTCTTGCAGGTATATAGAGCTAAGGAATATTTTAGCATTTGGAAAAGTGTGAGAAGCCAGGTGAATAAGGTCGCACCATGTCTGTTTGGAGACCTCCTGTCGTTCTACAATCATTCACACCCACATGCATAATCATCACATTGACCATCAGGACATCTACTATGGTCTCTTAACCAGTCAAACACATCACCAGTACACATGCCCGAGACACAGATTTTGGAAATAAAGTCATGTCTTGGCACTATTCTGCGTGGGTCAATGTCTCTGATGACCGAATCACCAATCAGTGCAACAGAAGCTCTGTCAGACACTGATCGTTTCGACAGCGTGTCCGTACACTGATTTGTTGTTCAGCTCTGCCTGGGACGAGGGAGGCAGATCAGAAGCTTTTCTTGCGTAATCTCGAGAGGAGCTGCTGCAGGGGCCAGTGGCTGCGGTGAGCTGCTGCAGAGGGCGGCGGCTGCTGGTGAGCTGCTGCAGGGGCGGCGGCTGCTGGTGAGCTGCTGCAGAGGGCGGCGGCTGCTGTTGAGCTGCTGTAGAGGGCGGCGGCTGCTGTTGAGCTGCTGTAGAGGGCGGCGGCTGCTGTTGAGCTGCTGTAGAGGGCGGCGGCTGCTGTTGAGCTGCTGTAGAGGGCGGCGGCTGCTGTTGAGCTGCTGCAGGGGGCGGTGGCTGCTGGTGAGCTGCTGCAGGGGGCGGCGGCTGCTGTTGAGCTGCTGCAGGGGGCGGTGGCTGCTGGTGAGCTGCTGCAGGGGGCGGCGGCTGCTGGTTGAGCTGCTGTAGAGGGCGGTGGCTGCTGGTGAGCTGCTGCAGAGGGCGGCGGCTGCTGTTGAGCTGCTGCAGGGGGCGGTGGCTGCTGGTGAGCTGCTGCAGGGGGGGCGGCTGCTGTTTGAGCTGCTGCAGGGGGCGGTGGCTGCTGGTGAGCTGCTGCAGGGGGCGGCGGCTGCCGGTGAGCTGCTGCAGGGGGCGGGTGGCTGCTGGTGAGCTGCTGCAGGGGGCGGTGGCTGCTGGTGAGCTGCTGCAGGTGGGGGTGGTTGCCGCACTGCTCACCATCTCACACAGTGTGCTAGCATCACGTAAGGCAGTGGGCTTTTGTTTTTTTATTTCAGAATAAATATTTCCCATTTGAGTCTTCAGTGAGTGATTTTCTTTCTTGAGAGTGTTGACTTGTTTGTCTAACTCAAAATGTTTGTCTTGAGAGAATCAATTTGTGAATAAAGTAAGTCAGACTTTGAAGCCATTTGTGAGCGTAGGTCATTTTTAGCACAGACCTTAGCGTCCTCAATTTGTACATGTATTGAATTTTTAAGTCAGCGAAAGACTGCTGAAGATCAGTCACTGGTCCTGAAGCTGCTGGAATCCCCTTTTGGCATAGAATGTCAGTGATGCCGTTTGTTTTGGATTCCTGTTCAGCCGGGGGTGACACACAGGGTGCGTCTCCGAAGTTTTTCGCAGGACTTGTGGGCGGCTCAACTTCACAGAGTGCACAGGGGTGGAGAGGACTTGAGAATCCTCCTTCTTAGCACAAGGTGACCGATGATCTGCCCCTGACTGCTTCAGATATGTCTGTGACTCTGGAGTCAACTGTCCAGAGCCTGTGTCAGAACTGTCTAAGTCAACTTCCGGATGGGGCGACAGGGCGACATGGCTGGCAGTGGATTGGTTGATGGTTAGTTGGGGGGTAGGAGGGAGGAGAACAAAATCCTCAGTGCACAAGGTTTTCTCTTGGGTGACGTGCATTGGAGGTACAGAATAGGAGCCAGTGAATGAGACTCTGTCACAGTGTGGAACCTTGATTGAGGTGACTGTCATTGTTGGGGACTTTAACAGAACACTGTCCGGCACGGTACTTAAAAAGGTCAATGGAGCGCTCAGCACAGTCTTGGTCAGACAGACCACATCACCATGGACTAGGTAGGACTGAACGAGGTTTCTGATGACCTCACACTCCTTTGTGTCCTACTTCACACAGTCTTTACCCCGGCACAAGAAGGTACCAGCCTCCAGGCTGGACTTAAAATACAGAGTTAGGGTTAAATTTGCTTGGACTTGGGCTGGTAGGTGTAGATACGTATGACTGTCTTTGCCAGAGAATCACCTGTTTCACTTAACCACTGGAATGATGAAGGAAGGATGTGCTCTTCCTCATCATAGTCAGCAGTTTCTAGCTTGATGGAGTCGTTATTAATAGCACAGTATCTGTAGAGAAGCACATTACGCCAGACGATTAATTCGTTTTCACTGCACCAAAATCGCTTTTGATCCTTATCTAAAGTTGGTTTTAGTTTTCTTTCAAACTCGGTTTCATGCGCCTGTTGTATGTCCAGCGCCATGTCATTCATTGTGGTATTTGCACGTAGATACACAGGTTAACTAACACACTCGTAAAAACAACTCACTTCACACTGTTGCATTGCTGATCTCTGGGGTGGGTCACCGCTTGTGTTCACATCATCACAGGCAAGCAAAGTTTGTCACTTGAATGTCAATATAATTCATCCTACTACAAAGTAGCGCTGTCAAACAAAAACGTAGTCACATGTAAGGCGCCTGTGCTATCGCCGTTGTTTGAAGACATGTAAAAGTTCAAAATGAAATCGAAATATGTTCTGACAGTTTTTTCACACAACCAAGGATCGATCGATGACAGTACTTACATCATTCACAAAAGGAAACTATCACAAAATCCAATCTCCTATGAATCACAACTGTACAGACTGAACAGCCGGTGTAATTCAGTAATTTGGACAGACGATCAGCTGTTCAGCAACTTCCGCTTTCGGCCATCTTTTTTTGTGTGTGTGTGTGTGTGTGTGTCTGTCTGTCTGTCTGTCTGTCTGTCCATGTGTTTTCGAAAGAGTGGAATCACAAGGACTAGGGCACTGGTGGTGGAGGGATTTCTTCATCATTAGCACTTCAATCATACGTCACTTTGTGACATATTTAGTACATCTTTTAGGTACTGCATTGCTGAAAATGTTCAGGGCCACTGAAGACAAAAGACTTATCTAAGAAAAAAAGTTAACTACATCTGATGAGAGATGGTAATGCAAGATCAACAAACAAGATCTACATGGTTCTCGCACTCCCTGTTTGCCTGACCCACCCTGTGCTGTTCTTCTGTGTGTAATGTTTATTCACGTATATGAGTCATAGCGGCTTGTGCCTTTCTTGTTATATACTGTAGTACTCGAAGGATTTCTGTTATACACCAGTACCGCACTTGCAGCACTTCTGGCGAAGCTTTTCCAGTAAGCTACACACCACATATACCTCAGCACATGTTCCACGGGATGATCCCTGCTGTTCAAATAAAGCGTAGTGGTTAAGAATGGCCGGGAAACCAAGCGTACGTCCGACTCAGGCCCATATGGCTGACCTGGTCATGTAAAATAGCAATGGTCCGCCTCGTTTCTATCAGATTCACAGGTGTATTGTTCTCTCCGGTGAGTATGACCCTGTCAAATCCCAAGTCTGCTGTACACAAGATCCAGCAAAACTCTTCTTCTTCTTCTCCATCATGACCATAACAAATAGGCAGTCCAACGTTTTGGGTTGGGCGACGCGATGTCGTTGGTTGGTTGGGCGATTCTTCAGGTCGGCTGCCCTGGGTCGCATTCCCTGTTGTGGACTGAACTGGAGAATGTGTGTTGGTGTCTATCCCTAAAGGACCGCCATCTTGGCATGATCAGGAAGCTCGCATGTCTCAGTAACCTTTAGAGCTACGATGGCAGGAGCTTAAGCTCCTGACAGGGTTACC
>CM031605.1:91001964-91026964 GCA_018398815.1 Conus ventricosus | reverse complement strand
GTCTGTCTGTCTGTCTGTCTCTCTCTCTCTCTCCATAGAAGCTACGGACTAGTCCACACACGCTACACCACATCTGCTATGTTTTGAAACCACACTGCGCCCAATATTACAGCTGATAGATAAGTAGAAAGAAACTCGTGGAGAGCGTGGCAGCAGAGAGTCCTCAGAAGAGAAGCCCCCTTCAAGCAAGTGTTTCGGCCCTTATCTCCTGACACTCTAGGGGGGTTGGGCCCACCCGGTTCATGACTCCGGATGTCCCTCTGCTGCCCCCTTTTTTTTCCCCCATCTTGGGACGAGCCATGGCTGGGATTCGAACCCATGACCCTCTGGACATGCTCATTTCTACTTAATGACGCGCTTTAAACCACTGAGCCACAGGGACACCTGATATTTGTAGGGAAATTAAGCCTTATGAAGTTCACTTTTGTTCCTCCTTGACCAGACCAGCTTGAACACCTCTCTGCCGCTTCTGCCATTGCTTTCAGGGCTCTGGTTTTTTCCTTCCCTGCAACTGAGAGCTGTTTCATGAGGCTGTAACGTTCCTACAAATCCCCTAGCTCCAATTTCTGCAGTGAGGACTTTGACCTGATAGCCTTCTCTCCTCAGGCTGTTTGCCAGATCAGCATACTTTTCAGTCTTGTAGATTTGAGCCGCCTCCATTCTGTTCTCATATGGCACCGTGAGTTCGATCATGATCAGCTGCTTGGTTGACTTAGAGTGGACTACTATGTCTGGTCTCATGCCACTCTTGCTGATGATCTCTGGGTGACTCTTCCATTCTGGGAGGTCTGCAGTGCACTCCCAGTCATCTGCCCCATCCAGCAGACTCTGCCTGCATGTTTTCGAGTGGCACTGTTGTTCTTGGCCATGATTTGCTGCCTCCTGCCGTGAAGAATGTTGCGGGTGCTTTGGAGTCCTGATTCTCCCTTTTGTGGTGTTGGTACTAGCCCAGACTACTTGTACAATCTCTTTGAGCACTTGGTTGTGCCTCCATGTGTACCTTCCTTGAGCCAGGGCTACTTTACATGAGCTTAGAACATGCTCCACTGTTTGTTTTTCATGGCAGAGGGGCATGCAGGATCGTCTGTTTTCCCCCACTTCACCAGGTTTGCATTTGAGGGCAGAAGGTCATATGCAGATCTGAGAATGAAGCTGATCCTGAGAGGGCCATGTGCCAAATGTCATTCCAAGTTAGACTTCTTTGGAGTGCATTCTCCCACGTTGTCCATTGCCCTTGCTGGCTCTGCTGGACTGCTTTTTGGAGTCTTTTTTGGTCTTCTTCTTTTCTCATCTCCTGAATCATCATGTCTCTTTTGGCTTTTCCTTTGGCCTTTGACCACCATTCAGTTTTGGTCACCCCCAGTCCTTGTCTGTTGGTCTGTGTGTGTCCTGTTATTTCTCTGATCTTGAGACTTTCTTTTGCAGAATCCATCGCCTCTTGAACTTTCCATTTTCTGCCTGTCTTCAGCTGGGGCTTGATTGCTTCTACCACCTTGTCTCCTGAGTCCTCCAGCATGCTTTGAAGTCTGATCTTCCCTGCTTTGTATTCCTCCAGGATGGATTTCAGTGGTAGTTTGAGCTTTGCTTGGCGACAGTACAGCGCGATGTCAGTCAGACAGGGTGGGACACCAAGCCATTTCCTTGTGAACTTGTTGATTTTGGCTTCCATTGCCTCCACTGTGCTGGTGCAGATGTCGTATATCATCAGAGGCCATAGGAGCTTTGGTATCAGCATGAACTGCAGACACCAGACCTTGTATTTGCCAGGGAGCCCACACTGGTCAATGGTCTCCAAGCCTTCTTCCGCCATCTGCTTGGTTTCTTTTGCTCTTTGTGTGTCTTTCAGCGTATCATCATACCATCTTCCAAGGCTCTTGACTGGCTCTTCTGTGACTGTTGGAATGGCCTGGTTGGCAACACTGAAGACCACAGATTCGGCCACTTTTCCATTCCTCAGTGAGAGACTCCGTGATTTTCTTGGCTTGAACTTCATTCTGGATGAGGCAACTATGTCGTCCAGCCTCTCCAGCACATGACGTGTCTCGTCTTCTCTGGATGAAATCACTGTAGTGTCATCCATGAAGGCCTTGAGAGGAGGCATCTTGTATCCATCGCCAAGGTCTGTTTGTCTCACGTTGTTTGTTGCTGCTTTCAAGATGAGTTCCATTGCCAGCACGAACAGTATCGGGGAAATTGCACAGCCCATTGCAATGCCCACTTCCAAGTTGATCCAATCAGTTGTGTACTCCTTGGTAGAGAACCGCATTGAGAAGCCATTGAAGTACTTCTTGAGCATGTCGCGGATGTTCTTTGGCACATGGTACATCTCAAGAGCCAACTGTATCATCTCATGGGGCACAGATCCATATGCGTTTGCCAGATCAAGCCACACTACGTCCAGGTCTCTTTTTCTGTTTTTGCTTTTTGGATTGCGTCCCAGATCATTGTGGCGTGTTCTACACAGCCAGCCACGCCTGGGATGCCACCTTTCTGGACTGACACATCCAAGTACTTGTTTTCCATCAGGTACTTGGTCAGCCTTGCTGCCATGACAGAGAAAAATTTCCCTTCGACGTTCAGTAGTGATATTGGCCTGAACGGCTGATGTCACTTGAGTTTTGCTCTTTGGGGATGTACACACCGTCTGCCGTCATCCACTGGCCGCTGATCTTCTGGTTTCTCCAAGCCGATCGCAGCAGTCTGTGGAGCCACTCCAGCACCTTGGGACATTTCTTGTAAAGCTGGTAAGGTATTCCGTTTGGCCCTGGTGATGATTTGGCTCTGGCTTTGTCGACCACCTTCTTGATTTCCGCCAACGTTGGAGGCTTGCCATTGAACTGTTCCTCAGGGTTGGTTGGCCACACCAGACCTTGAATGTCGAGTGGTGCTTTGCTCTGTGAGTCAGAGTATGTCTTCCTCAGATGCTGCTCAAGAACTCCTTTGTCCACACTTAGGGTCCCAGATTTTGGCTGCTCAAACATTGTTCTGGCAAACTGGAAGGGTCTCTGAAGAAGCGCTCTTGTGTCTTCTGTTTTTTGCTCTTCCTCTTCCTCGCAGATTCCGCTTTGCTGAGGGCGCTGTGTTTTTCTTTCAGGTCTTCCCACAGTTTTTCCAAGCCTTGTTTTTCAGCTGGCAGTGCGGTCTTCATTTGCTTCTTGAGGTTGTTCTTTTGGACTCTGATCTTGTCCATCTTTTCTTGGCGTCTGGATTTCTTTGGAGGTGTTTTCTCTTTGGTAGTTTTACTCCATAGGCGTCTCTACATGTGGCATACACAATGTCCCCATATGTGGCTAGTTTGTGTTCCAGGGTGCTTTTCCCTATCAGTGCATCGAGTCTTTGGACGATTTTTGCATCCAGTTTCTCCCAATCTTCAGTTTCGTTTGCTCGTGGCAGGTTGAGTTTCAGGCGCCTGGCATCGAGGGCCTGTGCAAATTCCTCATCCGAACCAACAGCGTGGATGTCCTTGGCACTGTGGTTTAATGCTTAACACCAGAGGCCCAAGGAGTCTTTCAGCTGAAAGAAAAATACTGTTAACAGGTCACTGTCTCTGAGCAAGGCAAGAATCTGATATCCATCATCAAATTCATATTTTTCTGATTGACATACTTTTTTTTATGTTCCACCGGTGACCCACTGGGTCTTCATGGCAAACAAAAGCATCAAAATCATGAACGTATAAAACCTGACTAGAACTTGAAAACAAGTGTTATTGTTAGCGTTTAACAAAGTTTTTGTTTGCTTTATTAAATACCCTCCACCCCCTACCCACCCACACCCACCCCCCCCCCCCCCCCCCCCCCCCCCCCCCCCAAAAAAAATTAATTTCAGCAAATGTCATTCCCTGGTTGTCACCATGATCAACAACGGGCGATGCGCTCCTACGATGTTTACAATCAATTCAAGAAATATGCAAATCACATGCATGTACTTCATCTGTGATTGCTGTGATGTAAGTTCAAACAATCATGTGTTTTCAGCAGACTAGGCGATGTGAAAGTCTCTGAAACATTTTCTATGTTCTGTGTAGCACAGATGCACTTTGCATTTTTCGCAAATGTTGTTGCACTTTTGCTGACACTTCCTGTAACGCTGGGGCTGTTCACTCTTGATGGGGAAGTGGAAATACCCGTCTCCTCTTATTTCTGGCACTCGCGTGGGTTGAACAGGCTTCTTTTTTTTGGACAAGGAGGTGCTGCTTCAAGGGATGGGCGACCGCGCTTTCTTCCGTTGGGGGCATGCAGTTGGATGAGAAGAGTTGCAACCTTTGCTTGGAACTTGTGCTGATTCAGGGTGTCACGTTTCGGCACACGTACCAAGAAGTGTGCAGACACGGCGGTAGGACAACCATGCATTGACCAGCATTCTCCTCAGGTATGCCAGAAAATGTACAAGTACCACCGTCTTGACTTCATGCCGTATGTATGCTTTGCAACAAAGCAGTCCAGTACTTCCACCCCTCCCATGTGCTCATTGTAAGCCTTTATGACAGCAGGTCGCTGCACATGGACACGTGTTTTCCTGGTCTTGATTCAAATTACTTGCCATCCTGTGAGACTGACAACAGAAAGACTGATCAGTGTAAAATGCAACAGAGAGAGAGAGAGAGAGAGAGAGAGAGAGAGAGAGAGAGAGAGAGAGAGAGAGAGAGAGAGAGAGAGAGAGAGTGCGTAACATACACACTTGAACACACAAGCATACAACCACACACAGCACACTGGGCGGGGAAGGCGGGGTGGGGGGGGGGAGGGGGGGAGAAATAAAGAGAGATGTAATGTATAGCACATGACATATGAACACTCTATACATACCTACTAATACGCAGAGCGCACCCTGTGATCGATAATCACAAGTAAAAAAGGCGAAAAAGAACCAGTGACGCTCCCATGTAAAGAACAACACACCCACCTGTGAACTAAAAAGTCATACCTCGAAGACCCAGTGGGTCACCGGTGACACATCACCATTACCTAAGGCTGGCGCGTTCTGTAATCGCCTTATATCTACTCATCTGCAAATCGGAACTCTTCATAAACATGTTACAAGTAAAAGTGCCAAAGGATATGTCAAATTCTTACCTTTCAAGGGTGTTATCAATGTTGAAAGTTGACAGATCGAGACACGTGTTTTGGTCAGCA
The DNA here is from genome assembly GCA_018398815.1 of Conus ventricosus. Classification (NCBI taxonomy): domain Eukaryota; kingdom Metazoa; phylum Mollusca; class Gastropoda; order Neogastropoda; family Conidae; genus Conus; species Conus ventricosus. The sequence continues at coordinate 91,021,829 of CM031605.1, read as the reverse complement.
AGAAACCAGTCATATGTAGAAGGGAGATCGGTCCTTTGAGTATGTCAATACAAATGCGGTTACTTCCCTTTGATCCTTGAGCGACCCACTGGGACTTTGAGGCAAAAAAATGGAAAATTTTGCTGATCTGTCGAGATCAATTCATTTGTTTGGGTCACTGGTGACCCAGTGGGCCTCTGAATATCCTTTTATATAAATTATATAACATATTACATAAAATTTATTTAAAAAAAACAAACAGGAGTTTGACGAAAGGTCACATGAATACGACTTAGCAGATGTCTGACCTGCGCATAAGGCCATGAGTACTAGTTAGACCTTGAGTACCTACCTAATGTTGTATCTGTGTGTCTGCGTTGAGTGTGCACGTGGTGTGAATGTACGTGTGCATGTGTCCTTGTCTGCATGCGAGTGCATGTGGTGTGTGTGTGCGTGTGTGTGTGTGTGTGTGTGTGTGTGTGTGTGTGTGTGTGTGTGTGTGTGTGTGTGTTGGTGTGTGGTGTGTGTGTATGGGTGTGACATGCACGCATGTGCACATGTGGTACACATATGTATGCATGTGAATGTGCTCGTGTATATACTCGTAAACGCATGTGTGTGTGCGCGTGCGCGCATGTGTGTGTGTGCGCGCGCGCATGTGTGTGTGTGTGTGGTGTGTGTGTTGTGTGTGTGTGTGTGGTGTGTGTGTGTGTGTGTGTGCGACATATATGTATGTGCGCGTGTGTGTATGTGTGCATCATTGTACGAAAGTGTGTGTGTGTGTGTGGTGTGTGTGTGTGTGTGTGTGTGTGTGTGTGTGTGTGTGTGTGTGTGTGTGTGTGTGTGTGTGTGTGTGCACTAGCTACTCACGTAAGGCCGATCGTAGGCGTGTATAAATACATGACTACGGTAGAAAACTATCTTCTGACTATTCTAGCCTACTGATGGTTATTTGTCATACATGATGATATGTCACCTTAAACTGCCTTTCGGATTGTTCCTTTTAGAGTAAGTCTTGTGAGAGTTATCTTTTCCTGGCAAGTTAGTTGCTCCCTCAGTTTCGACTAGGATAACAGAAAGGCTGGTTCACTGACTCAACGCGCATGATCACAGCGTCAGTTTTAGTTACCGCTGCGAGAGATTTCCATGAATAGAATGCATGATTAACAAATCGTGGATTAAGATGGAGAAGGAAATTTGGTTTCTACATAATATCATATTAAGATGAAAGCACAAAATTATCAAAAGAAAAAAAAAAGTCAGTGTGATTTGAACTCACAAGTCACCGTTGTTGAGAAGTCCGACACCTCACCTAAAATGCCAAAATGCTGAGCTGGCAATACTGTCAAACTTATACATACCAACAGTGTCTGGGCTGTCATAGAAAATTTCTCTGGCTGCAACACCCAGACTGAAAACGACGAACGAAATGCAAGTCGTTACAACATCTTGTAAATAGAAGTTATTGGAGCAACTACTCACGACACTCAAAACATGGGAGTATAAGCCTGAATAATACAATGACCAATCCCCAGTCTCCAATCCATCCTACCACAGCTTGCATGGAACACCGACAATGGAAAATCCATCCTCGCTGGCAAGATTTATGTTTTAAGCTAACCCTATGTTTTTCAGTTAGGTGATAGAATGACGAACAAATATACACTGGGCCCTGAGTTAAGAGAAAAAGAATAAGAGAAAAATAATAGTTTTGGCCAACGAAAACCGCAGTTGGTAAATTTCGATTAACCATTGACTAGTTGTTGAGCCAACGTAGGTGACTAACAGGCGTCCACCGATCAGCTGGCAAGGATAGAAAAAATAGGAACATGTTCTATTCAGAAAACAAGCAGGCTAGAAAGTATCCGCTTTGTAGCAAGGCCTGTTTCAAACTATCGTGTGCTAGTATAGGCGTAGATAGGAATGGAAAGTCGCTTTTGTGCAATGTGTACAGTCGGCCTAATACATGACTTTTAATCAGTTTGCAGTTTACACATAGTCACTAGATTTGAGCCCACGGCTTAGAAAGGGAAACTGTAATTTAATGTGTTACTCTCCATTTGCTTCTACTTCTACAATCAAAGATCAGAACATTATGAGCAAAGATGACACCCAGATGAGAGAGATTTGCCCAGGTGTGGAATACCTTGTTGATCAGAACAAAACACAGTACACTATTCTGCAGGTCAATGTATCATACTGCCGCGGGAAGTTACCTCCCTTCACAGCACATTCTGGTGTAGTGTACACTGTGTGTAATGACTCGTATACCTTTTGTTTAATGCACGTCGAATTTTAGACCACAGATGTACATTGGTGTTTATCTTCAACGATTGGAGTACTGGTGTCATTCGCTCTCTGGCTCACAAATATGACCTTTCGTCCACTCCAGGTTTTGTTAAAATGGCATTATCGGTCATGTTATTCCCATTCCTTTAATGAACGTACTTTTCATGCTCTCGGAACAGATATGTACGTGCAACACTATGGCATTCCTTTCATTAAACTTGATTTTGATCAGTTGAAACGACCGCATGTCATAATACAGTATGTTATGGGATATTCGCCTATGTAATTAAGCCATATGTATACCCGGAAAGAGAACTTTGGAGTAAAGAACTGAGGGGACCATATGGATATATCATTAATGATCAGTGCAGTGCATTTTACCTATTACGCTGCCGAGCTGAAAGTGAAATACACGATAAACAACACAAGTCAACAAAGAATCGAGGATGTCAACTTTGCCTTTTTCTCAAAGCATGTATCTTTCCTATAACACGTCTTCACATCAATTTTAAAAGGTATGATGCGCACACGAAACTGTATTTTTCTGCCCTCCCTGTACAAGATCAACCCTGTGAACTGTCTAGTGGTTTATTCAACTGCTCTGTAGTTCATTATTCAAACTTCAAGGACCATCTCCATTGCAACCTGAGATCCGAATGTGAGGATGGGCAAGATGAAACAGAACGCTGTGCTTTCAGCAGTCCTGAGTGCTACGGTTTAGTGGATTCAGTCAGAAAATGTTTAAAACTTGTACAACAGTCGACATTTAAGAACTTTTACTCACGTGAGCATTTGTGCGCAAAGGAGGGTGGCCGACTGGTCTCGGTGAAAACGAGAGCAGAACAAGACGATTTGTTACACATTGTCAAACAATTTTCATATTTTCGGATCTATGTAAACTATGTGTCAGGTTGGTATTCTGGTCCTTTCATGTACAGCAAGTTTCGTAAGTGGCTCGACAAAACGTGCATATACAATATGAATCACTTCGCAACACATTATTTACCATCCATCGAGACAGATTCAGATTGGTTTCTTAAAATCAATGGGATTTTACACAGACACATTTCATACAAATATATGACCGTACTCTAGTAATCTGTGAAACTGAACTGTCCTAAAGGTTTTCCATCCCAAACTGTATCGTGTTTTGCATATTCTTTTAGACGTACCTTTACAAAATACACGTCAGTCCTTTCTTGTCTGTCCTGATAAGCACGTGACACACATAGTTATGCTTCATAGTGTTAAAAATGATTATGGAAAAGAATTATCTGCACATCCCTATATGCTTATGAATATAACAAACAATTTGGAATCACTTACAGGTCATAGCAGAAATATCAGTGTGCACTCAACTGCTGCCTTTAGATGTGATGATGATGTCACAACAGCAGATTACACTTTCGTCTGTGACTTCAGACAGGACTGTCCTGATAAGAGCGATGAGTCATTTTGTGAACATTTGTCATGCAGTGGCTTTCTGTGCTCTAATGCTCAATGCGTGAAACAGCCACGTTGTAGTGGAGTATTCAGATTGTGTCGATGATTCTGACGAAGTCAACTGTTCAGTCGCTGAAGAATATCATTCAGCAGCCAAACCGACAGTTAAGATGCAGCCGTTTACGTGAGCTTGGATGGTACTGATACTTTTTTCAGGAGGTAATGAAAGACGACGACAAGTGCCCAGACACTCATTTTTCGGTGCACGGCTGAGTGGTTGTATTGTCTTCCTGTCTATACTCGATGTAATGGATTCTCGGACTGTGTTTATGGAGAAGATGAACAAAATTGTGGAACTGTTACTTGTCCATATTATTACCAGTGCAAAGATACGAAACTGTGTCTGCATGAAGATCACCTGTGCGACGGGTGGGGTCAGTGCCCTCAGTATGATGACGAACTGGCATGTGATATGACCTGCCCTGAAGGCTGCACTTGTCAAGGTTACTCTTTTCTGTGCAGTAAACCTTTCCCTGCCGAATATTTCCCCAAACTTCGTTATGTCGATGCCACAGGGTCAGGAATGTGGCTGTCAGATTTCGCCAGAAATGTTTACCTTAATCATCTGAGCCTGTCTCGTTGTTCTCTGTACAATGTATCAGGTCTGGAAACCAGAAACTTACAGTTCATTGACCTTTCAAAAAACCATCTAAAAACACTTCATCTGACTGCTGTTCTTGATCTTCCAAACTTGAGAATTGCATGTCTGAAAGGTAATCCTCTACAACAAATGACAAATAGACAAGTAAAGCACATTCACTACGAACTAGACAAATAGATTTATCAAAATGTCGTCTTGAGAATATTGAAACTGACATATTTAAGCATTTTCTTTATGCGACGTATTTGAATATTTCTTTTCTGGCATTCAAATCATTGGACCTAAAGGCTTTAAAATCATGCAGCATCTTGTTGAGCTGGATATCAAAGGCAACCCACTGACCAAATTTCCGAGGGGTTTATTTACAAGATCCTATCATTAAAAACCATTCATTCATCAGACTATAGGTTTTGCTGCGACATCCATGCTACCTCGACATCGAAAGAAAACAACATGTTCATCTGATCATGTCATATTTCCATCCTGTAGTACCTTAATCCCATCTGCACTATACTTGGTTTTTCTTTTGGATGGTGAGTATATTCGCTATGTCAGGGAATTTGATTTGCCCTTTTAGTTTATCTTTTGTCGAAGAACTGTTTGGAAGCAAGTTCATAATGACCATAACACAGCTGCAGCTTGCTGACGTTTGTATGGGAATCCATGTTGCCGTTGTCCTGGCAGCGAGTTACCTGCTACATGGAGAATACATCTGGTTGGAAAAGATATGGATTAAAAGTGTGACTTGCAAACTGAGTGGCTGGCTTTCTTACTGTCCAAGGAAGTGTCAGTCTTTGTCATCTTGTTCATAACTCTGAATCACACTTTCGTCATTTGTATTCCGAAATATTCGCCTGTTTTCCACAGAAAATCATCTGTTAGAATTTGTGTTATGATATGGCTCGTGGGAATAGTTTTGTCTTTAATACCTTTTTTTCCCGGACTGTCTCACTGGGGTCTTTCAGATCAATCTGGACTTTGTCGTTTGGCTTTATTTCAACGCAGGAGTTCTCGTCAAAACTTCCGGTGGTTCAATGCTATGGTTGCAATAATTGCATGACATGCTTTATAGTTATTGCATGTCAACTTGTTCTCTACAGAAATATACCAAAATACACAATTTTATTGGATCCCACAAAACAGTTTGTTTTTCTGTAGCCAGTTAATGAGGAAGGTGTCTGTCTTAGAGGCAGCTTGCAGTTATCTACTTGGCATTGTCATCGTGATGGCTACACATGTGTGGCAGGATCAGACAAGATTCGTGACACTTTCATTGTATTCATGTTACCACTCAACTCTGCGCTCAACCCTCTGTTTTGCATGTGGACTGCAGTGACACAGAAAAAGAAAAAACACAAGAGTACAAATGTTAACAATGTTAAAGTCACGGCTTGGTGCACTTCAAAAAGCTGAAAACAGTATGTCAAATTTTGCTACTATACCTGGTCTGGGTTTTTTTTTTTTGTGTGTGTGTTGTTTTTTGGGGTGTTTTTGCGTGCCTTAACCTTTTAACTTCAAGGGGATTTTTTTTCTTCATGATGAAACATTTTAATGCCAGGCTTTTATGGTATTCCATGAGTCTGGATGTCCCATTTGTTTACAGTGTGCTCGTGTTCCTGTGGGGCAGCTCCTTGTTGTGTTTTGCTGTTTTTTTTTAATTCTGGTCTTCAACACAGTGGCCTCCATGTATTGTATACCAACCATACACATTGTGTAATATATGTTTTTGTCATGAAGCAGTGTTTCCATACAATCATAAAATCTATGTATCTGTCTCATGTGTCAGGTCAGACAGAAAAATCTGCCACTGGTCACCTGGATCCCATACTACCTGTCAAAGGGTCGGATTGTCGGCGACTAAACCGGCACCCCCACCAGTTCTCAGTAGGATGGTGAGGAGGATGGCTAGACACTCTGATAGAAAAAAACAAAAGATCCATCAGAGGGCGCCAGCTCTGGAGAGCTATCCACGGCCATCTAGCTAAGGGAGTAAACCTTGACAAAAAAATCTGGAGTGGAGCCCCTAAGGCGGTTGGATGGCAAACTTTGTCACCCTCTGGCAGCTCCTGCGACCGCGTTGGCACCAAACTGTTACAGCCTTGCTGTTCCTTTGGATCCGTCAGCGAGGTGGAGAGGGGGGACAAGAGGCATGGGCAACAGCCTGTCCTCCATATTGCAGTGCCCAGGCCTATATCCGTCCATCCATCCACATACAATAACCTGCACCTACGACTTGGGGAGGACACTCCAGCTTCGCTACTTGCGTCGACACAACACGGGAAGCAACAGATACCGGTTTTAAGTCAGCGCTCAAGTGGCGTAGAGCGTGACGCCAGGGGTTGCGTCCTACGGTAGGAAAGATCTTCGCGTCTCACTGGACAGCTACCGCCCGCCTAAGCTGGGCAGCCCCCAGCCAATAAGGTGCTGTCCCGCCACGACCTGCTTTCTTTATTGGCTGCATGGAGATTAGGAGAACATCCGACAAGCAGCTGGTAACCTACCGCACCAGGCAACAAGAACACTTTTAAGCAAGGGATCAGTGCTCAAACTGGGATGTTGGAATGTCCGGACAATGATGCCTGAGCTTTCTCAAGACCTTCAAGATATCAGCGACGCTAGAAAAACAGCTGTCATAAACAACGAACTCAAGAAATGGAATGTGGATATCGCCACCCTGCAGGAAACACGGCTGGTTGACATAGGCATACTGAAGGAGAGGGACTACACCTTCTGGCAAGGAAAGAGCTCTGATGCCCCAGGAGAATATGGAGTAGGTTTTGCGGCAAAGAATAGCCTGCTGAGTATGATAGAACCAGGCAACGGTGGCTCAGAGCGACTCCTGACTCTCCGCCTCAGCACCACCAGAGGCCATGTCACCCTTGTCAGCGTATATGCTCTGACTCTGTCCGCCACTCCGGATGCCAAGGATGAGTTCTTTGAAAATCTTGCATCCACCATAAAGAACATTCCTGTACAGAACAACGTGTTCTCCTGGGCGATTTTTATGCCAGAGTGGGTACAGACAATGACTCGTGGCCCTCTTACCTTGGTTCCTTTGGAGTGGGGAAGAAGAATGAGAACAGACAGCGACTGCTCGTGTTTTGCGCCTGTCACGGACTGTGCATAGCTAACTTCTTCTTCAAGACGAAGCCTCAACACAAAGTCTCCTGGAGACACCCACGCTCAAAGCACTGGCGCCAACTGGATCTGATCCTGGTAAGACGCTCCACAGTCAAAAACCTTCTCCACACTCGCTCTTACCAAAGCACGGACTGCCACACGGACTACTCCCTGGTATGCTGCAGGATCAGGCTGCAACCAAAGAATTTCTTCAACTGCTCAAAGAAACAAGGGAGCTTTCGTATCGACGTCAGTAAGATGCCTTAGCCAGATCTTGTGGAACAGTTCGCAGAGGCCTTTGAGAGAGAGAGAATATGAGGCATTGCAGCCAGGAGACTCTGCTACAGAGGGATGGGAAACTTCACCAGACACCTTGCACCGCGCTGCCCTGGCTGCCTTTGGGAAGAAAACTTCAAAGTTTCACGACTGCTTTGAGGCCACATCGTTAGAGATCACTCCCATTACTGAGGCCAAGCACGCCGCACTGCTTAGGTACAAGCGATCACCCGAGGAGAAGAATCTGCAGCGGGTTTTCATCATTTACAAAACTCAGGTTCTGCACGTTTTTTTGTCATTTACAACACCCAGATTCTGCACAGAACCCCGAAAGCAAATTTTAATTCTGCCCACTTTACTCTCTAGGGGAATAGAGGAAGAGATAAACATTTCTAAAGGCCAGCACAGAGAACCTGAGGGTTTTTTTTTATCAATCAATTTGTATAAAGAAACATATTTTACTTTCAAGTGTTTGATGTCTACTGAGCATATGCTTTAATAAATAGAAAGCTAAAAAAAATTATCATACGCTTTATAGATAGCATGTTTAAAAGTTAATAGACATAAAATTTATTCTGACAAAAATTCACGAAGCTTATTTGTCATAAATCAAATCAGCGTGGGCTTTTATCCAGTTAAGGAGTGCCAGTTCTTTCGATTTTCTCTGCTTTTCCACCCAGGTATTAAATGTATACATGAAGGGATTAATGGCGGAGTTTAAAGGCATTATGAATATTGCCAGGGCCACATTCACTTGTCCAGGGATGGGGATACCAAATGATGCCAAAATTCCACATAGGCCAATAGGAAACCAACATATGAAATCTGTCAGTGCAATGGTGATCAACCGCCGGGCAATGGTCATATCCCGTGATACTTTTGTAGAGTTCATTTTAAAACTATTGCTTTCTACTGACCAATAGATTGATGCCTGGCCTGCAGAAATGGACAAAAACAAAACAAAGTTGAAGACAATCATTATGCTGAAAGAATACCATTTTCCTTTGAATTCTTGCCTCGTTACCGGTAACGGAATACATATACCCGTTTGGGAGTAGAACTCCCAATGTGATGTCCCTGGCAGCAATGGTAACAAGGCAAGAAACCAGCCAGCTAGCCAGATCAAGAGACAGACTGTAGCGGCAGATGTTGTTCCAAATCGAAGTGTACTAAATGGGAAGCAGATGACAATGAAACGATCTAAAGTTATCAAACAGATGATCAGGGCTGACACTTCACAAGACAACAGCGAAGAAAACCCAGCCATCTTGCAGCTCACACTGTTTTTCCATATGTCGTCATAACGGAGATAGTCGTGCCGAAACTGGTCATCAGCCACCCCTATGACAGCCATCAGCCACCCCTATGACAGCCATGTAAACACCCATCAGAGAGTCAGCCATTCTAAGGTTTGTGACAAACACAGTAAAGCCACTTGATGAAGCCATGGTCTTGACAAAAACACGTGCACAGAAACAGAAAAGGTTACCAAACACTGCCAGACAGGTCATCAACCACAGAAATCCACGGTAGGTCCATGATTGCAATAAATCATCACAGGATGAAATTTCATCTTTAGGAGCATAACATGAGCCATGAAATATACTGGGAAGTACTCTGTCACAGCATAGCTTATAGTTCTGTGTCGAGATGATGCGTAGAAAGAAAAGATCTTCGAAAATGTCCATTGGAAACGTTTTCAAAGGACTGCTATCCATATGTAATTCAGTTAGGTGTGGAAGTTGCTGAAAACCATTTGGGCTGATGGTATGAATAGAAGTAAAAGTTAAATTTAATCTTTGTAAACGAGGAAAAATTGCAATACTTTGGAGTCTAGTACCGTCACTTTTGTGTGTGACAGATCTATTGATGTCAGTGTTGCTCTTTGAACAACAGAGGAGAGATCAGCATGGAGGGACGTGAGTGGATTGCTAGATAGGGACAATGTCTGCATATTTTCGAGGCCTAAGAAACGAGTCATGTTAACAGAATACAGTTTGTTCCCACTGAGATTCAGGAACTTCAAATTCAACCATTTCATTTCAGGCAGGATCGTTAGAGAACATCTGGCCAGAACAAGATGAATCAGATAGAAACAACTGTTTACATCAGATAGTGTCATACCAGAACCGGAGGCATCCAAAAAGCGAATCTGTGGGAAGGGTTTAGCATTGAAAGGTTGTGGACATAGAAACGCGTAAGCTTGACAAAGGCAGTTTTCAGGGCATTCAATATTGCACCATAATTCATCATCATGCATAGGACAGTGATGCCAACCATCACAGACATGATCTCTGTGGACACATATATGTGAGAATCTGCACTGGAGAAGCCCATGGCAGGCTTGTTCCTCACACAGCCTTTCGTCCTGATGCTCTATGCAGTCATACATCCCGTTGCATCGTGTATAAATGGGCAGACAGTCGTTCAGATGACCTGGACAACGATAGTGACTGTCAGGACATGAATCATTTGAGAGCATTTGTGTTACGGTGAACTGACATATTCCATTGAAATCTATCAAGGCAGGGTAAGGCACGCGTTCCTTTAACTTACTACTCACATGGAAGTCTACTCGATGACACATTGTTTCATCTGATTTGTCCAAACAATGGGGCATTCCATCACACATGTTGTCAAACGAGGTGCACTGACCGTTTGTACACGTGAAAAATGTTTCCATACAAATGGGATGCTTACAGAAGGACTCATCTCTGCGATCCAGACAATCAGCTATGAAGTCACAGACAAGGCTGTATGACAGTGTCACAGTAAAGTCATCATTGCATAGGAATCCAGGAGGCACAGATATACGATGATTTGTTGAATTTAACCTGTTGATGTCTGATGTTTCCTCGTAGAAATGGCGATTGGACCTGTATTTTTGACGACATAACTTTTCTTGATTCGAACCACACAATACAAATTTATGTGTAGTATATCTCTTAACACAAAGTTTGAAAGAACATTGCCTCTTTGATAGTAATATTTCTGTGCTGGTTGAAATCAGTTTGTCTGGATAATCAGAATTCTCTCTAGTCTTGTTTATTCTGATGCCACAAATGACCCCAGGATTCCACACATGCCAGTAAACAAAAGCACGCATTGTTGGAAGAAAAACTACGGCTTGTCTTTCCTTTCCTGCGTGTAAAGTAACTAATTCAAATTGATGATGGAAGACCGTTTTGTCTTCACTGTGTAAACATTTTGTATACATACTGGGCAGAGACTTATCATCGTAATCTAAGCCCACGTAAAAATCTGGGGTCTTCCAGTGTCTCTTTGTTATATTGGCAATTACGACATATGAATCTTTCACACAGGTAGGAAAGTTTGGAATGCCCCCAAACGATTCGCAGTACCCTTCAGCCCATTTGTTGCCGGTCGTGTGATCTTTACGAAATTCAGGGATGCTCCAAATAATTTTGAAGCAACGATTACACAGTGCAAGCAGACCATGGCAATTCGCACTGCTGAAAGGACAATGTTCTGTTTCATCGCGGCCGTCCTCACACTCTGCCTTCAGATTACAAGTCACATGGTGCTGAAAGCTTAAAAAGTGATCCACTGAGCAATTCAGCAATCCATTTCGTAAAGTCTGGGGTCTTTTATATTCAGGAAAGAAAGAAAAGGAAAACTGGAAACGTGGATACTTCTTTATGCGTCTGTGACCGAACATTGTGGAGACCAAAACAAGAAACTTTGAATCATTGAAATAGTATATATTGTAAAAATTAGAATCAGGACCAGTCAGTTTCCAGATCCTGATTTCTAGACTTCTTCGTTTGAAAGTAGTTGAATGATCGCGTGGCTTTAAATATCGAAACAGAGTGACATTTGCAATTCCGCGCTCAAGTCGTTTGAAACTGATCATGAGTGTATGGTGAGATGGTACATCTATGTGTTTCTGCCAAGGACCGGTATCATTTTCGAAGGTATTTCCCATTGTGATGTACCCAGACAACTGTGAAGTCATGACAAGAGCCAGGGGTTCTGGCGCTTGGAGTACGTGTTATGTTTTGAACGACACTTATTAATCGTTTTCACTAAAACATAAATAGAACTACCAATAATAATAACCAACCCAAATCAGACGACTGACGAGCATGATGTGCAAGTTGAATTAATGCTGCATCGCAGCATGTAAAACAAAGTATAATCAGAAAGAATACGAAGAAGCCATATTTCTAATCATGAACAATTGAGACACCCGTGAAAGCATTTAACAAGGTACAGATTAATACATATAATCCAATAGCGTTTATAGTGGATGATAATTTTGATTGAATTTTTTTTCTTTTTGTCATCAGTTTTCAGATACAAATACACGTCTGTCCAATTTAGACTCTGACATTTTTAATCATGGGTAGGGTTATGAAATCCTGCAAGACTGAAGAGAGTGACACATAACACAGCAAGAAGAAGAAAATGTGCACAGCCATTTAGATGAACATTTAGTATACAGTAAACTTTTGTCAACGAAACAGCGACCCTAGAGCAGTGTCTTGAGTCTCCAGTTCCAGGCTGGGAGGTCGTGGGTGTGATACCCATCAGAACAGTTTAGTTGTCGAACTTTGCTACCCCTCCTTGGTCCTGCCCAGAATTGAGGACTGAAACCACACATTTGAGTGTCATCCACCTCATGGATGCGTGTCTGTGAGTTTGCTCAAACTTCCTGACTAACTGGAGGATCTGTGGCCCTCAGACCTGATTGACTCCAGGATATAGTAAGAAAGTACCTTAAAGGACAGACCTGTTATGCAGTCTCCGACAGGAATGGAATTCTTTAGTATGATACTCATTATACTCATCTTCTTCGACAGGCAGAAATGTTTTAGATTCTGTGGTCGCTCGTGTCCTGCTCTGATGGTGACCTCACGTTTGATTTTCGTTCCATGTGTACGTCCTTGGTGCGCTGGTATCTGCAAATACATGGGGCTTGTCTTTGGACCGAAGTGGAAGCGCCCTCCCAAAGGTTACACTCACTCATGTTTGCTCTGAGACTACGCAATCATTATCATCAGTAAGGGAGGCAGTGTGCGTGTGTGTGTGTGGAGGGGGGGGGGGTAGGGTTCGCAGATGGTGTCTTGTGTATGTTGAATCAGACTGAACACCTCAAAAGTGACTGAGAAGCAATGCAACGTCTCCTCTGGTGGATTGCTTCACGATGATTGGTTGATAGCACTGAGGCTGTGGCAGACCAAGCCCAGATGTGACTGTGAACAGGCGGCTGGAAAAAGCCGCATAGAGGTAGTGCCATTGAGATAGCACAGAACACGAGACATCAAAAGAAAATGTTAACATGCGAAAATATGCACAGATATGTTTGGAGTGTGAACATTTTAACGCTGAAATACAGACAGAAAGAAGGAGTACAACTGCTCACCAAGTACGATGGAAGGAAGTGCGTGCAACAAGGAGCTATATCTCACCTTTTTTACGTCTACCTCCCCCCCTCCCCCTCCCCCTTAAGCACCAATATTTTGAAAGGGGAGATCTAAAGCCTACTACAGGGGTACAGAATTCACACACACACACACACACACACACACACACACACACACACACACACCACAAGAACAATATTTATTCTTTTTGCCCTTTTTGCGGTATGAAGGAAGGGTGAGTTCAAAGCAATGACAGGAATAGGAAAACAAACAAGCCAAAATAAAACATAAATTGCTAGTCAATGCTGACATAGACCAACAATTTACAACACTTGAGATAATCTAATATACTTTGACAATAGAAGCATTTGTTTTCGATTAGTGGAAGACATCATTTGACAAAAATCAATGACAGATTTTGGGGAGATAAATCTTTTTGGCAAATACGTGTTGTGCAAAGTAACGTTTGATGAACATTCCATGATAGAAATGTAATTCATCACATATTGCAGACATGTCACATCTATTACATAATCTTTCTTCTTTTGGACAAGCAAATTGACGATGGACTTCAATTAGTAATTTATGATTAGAACATCTGAATTTGATAAGAGGGTACATATAAACATCTGGTAAGCTAGAAATATATCTATCCTCCTCACACGTGTCCACAGAGGAATACTTAGTAGAAGACAAGGGCAATAACTTCTGACCGCCTACCAGTCGCAGAGGAAAGGCGAGAGGAAAGGGGTGGAGATGGCTGCAGTTTGCTGAAACAGTGCACTCCAACCTTCAGCTGCCAGCTTCCTCGCGCTGACCTCCCAGAAGCTTTCCTCCCTACGCGTAATGTGATACTAGCTGTCTGGCTGATAGTGTGGTCAAAACAGGATGCTGTATTTCTTCCTTAATACTTTGCGCCAGAATGCAGCAAACTGTGGTTGATTGATGTCACTGGATTGTGGGGGCTTTGATGACAGAACGATACCAAACATGAATGGGTCTTCTTTCATATGCATTGCTGGCAAGAACCACAAAGATTTGCCAACAAAAAAACGATTGAAACAGACACACGAACACACACAAAATGAAATGAAAGTTCAACTCAGTGGAGAGGCATGCGTCGTCCTTTCAATCACGCTCAAACTCAGACATATTGGACATGCATATCTTTCATTTACAACTGACAGAAATTTATTTGCGGTATGCCTACCTGACAGCTGGTACAGGGTCCAAATAAACAGTCACTGTCAGCACTGGTCAGCTTCACTGGGAACACGGCGGCGGTTTCCCTACCACGGCCTAGGCATGTTTTGCTTGTTTATCTGTGTGATCGACGTGCTTGTGAAGTATGCCGATACTGATTCTATCACAGCCTCACCATACTTTTAGTAAAGCAAGATTTTAGCATGCTACACATGTAGATGTCAGTTATAAACAATGAAATTCCTCGTAATTTCCCACGTTGAAATCATTTGAAACTGATGTCGCACATACACACACCAGTGCGAAATGCTATCGCATTTTCATCTTCATGGTGAGCCTACTCACGACTGGAGAGAGAGAGAGAGGGGGGGGGGAGAGAGAGTGTAGACACACACACACACACACACACACACACACACACACACACACACACACACACACACACACACACATATTGACAGAAACCCACACACCAACAACAGCGGTATATAAACAGATGGATAACACACACACACACACACACACACACACACAGAGAGAGAGAGAGAGAGAGAGAGAGAGAGAGAGAGAGAGAGAGAGAGAGAGAGAGAGAAATCACAAGGTATTACAGCTTACTCTACCATGGATGCACGCTTGGGTACTCACAGGCACACTCTTACTCTTATGTATCTACACACACAGAGAGAGAGAGAGAGAGAGAGAGAGAGAGAGAGAGAGAGAGAGAGAGAGAGAGCAACAACAACAACAACAACACACACACACACACACACACGCGCGCGCGCGCGCGCGCGCGCACACACACACACACACACACACACACACACACACACACACACACACACACACACACACACACACACACACACACACACACACGCACGCACGCATGCACGCACGTACGCAAGAGAGAGATAGAGGGAGAGAGGAAAAAAAGCACTTGGTAGATGTATGTCTGAGCACGGTTTTCACGCTGCGATGAATCACTAGCACCAGGCTACAGAGAGCTGTCTGGTACTTCACTGACAAACTCTGCAGCACCCATGAAAAAAAAAAATAATAAAACTTAAGAATACACACAAACGTGAAGTTATATCAAATGGCACACAGAAGAATCCAACACACAAATCACACAAAGAATTCATTATATCCAGTTGGGAGGCGTGGAAGCATAAGAAAGCATAAAGCAGAACGGAAAACATCAGCACAAGAATCGCGCAGTACTCGTTGTCTGAAGCTGCTAAATGCGCTCTTGCCGCACAACCTCCCGCTTATCGCTTATCAGTACACAGTGGTGAAGGTCACGCGCAGCCAAGGTTCACCGCCCAGGCTACTAAGCCCAGGCCAGAATCTAAAGAGTGCGATTTTCATCTGGGCTGGATGGTTATGTCCTTAAAAATCAGATTTGTGAAATTTGTAGAAACAAAATGTACTGCTAGTTTCAATGTCGTGTTGCCACGTTTGACAAAAAGAGCATTGCAAGCTATTTTGGCATTCCTACATAATGTATTTATTGCTCCAAACACAGTCAAAACCGGATTGTACAAGTATGTTTTTAATGCACGTTAACCAGGGAGACACAGTTGCTGCACTCTTGTGTAAATGTAACATGAAAGAATAGAACCTAACCGACATTTTTTCAACAGGAGATTAAACCAAACTAGCCCAAAACTGAATCATTCAGACATAGCAATTGTTAAAGGGTAACGTCCTGTTTCACCATAAATCATGTTTGTCATTGTACTTCTTTTTAAGCGAAATATGTATTTCTAAAATATTAGCTGAAATTTATCAATAATATTTAAATTTTCGTATCCCCATATTTGGCAACCATACTAGAACTATCATTTTATCAAATATATCTAAAATAACATCAATAGCTAAATCCCTTGTTCTTACCTTTTGTATCAATTTAAACATGGCTAATGACGCTTTATCAAAAGTGTTTTTCTTACATTTAGCAAAAGAAGCCATTCAATTTAAATATAACCCTAAATATTTGAAGCTGGTTACAACATAGACTTTTTCATCTCCATAATGAAATGTGTTCTGTTTATTCAGCCTTGCACTGTTAAATAATATTATTTTAGTTTCAGCAGCATTAACTGCTAGTTTCCACCTATTACACTATAATAGCAAGGAATCTAGTGCTTTTTGCAATCCCACTTTTGTCACTGAAAATATAATTGTGTCATCTGCATATAACAAGACAATTCGTTATACATGTATAAATATCCAAAGAAAGCCTAATTTCTAATAGTGAAGACCCATTGTCTTTCAGATAGCCTTCAAAATCATTCAAATACAAAGCAAATAATATAGGAGAAAGATTCTCACCTTGAACACCTTTATGGCTCCCAACAAAGTCTGACAAATTGCCGTTCATAAATACGGAAGACTTCAAATTACTATGCATATTCATTATAACTCGTAGGATTTTGGTATTGGTTTTTCCCTTTATGAGTTTAAACCATGATGCATGCCTCCATACAGAATCAAAAGCTTTTCTATAATCAATGAATGCACAGTACAATTTTTTTCTGACTTTGGAAAACATCTATTAAACAGTATAAGCACATGGTCCATAGTAGAATTATGTTTTCGGAAACCAGATTGATTTTCCAATAAAATCTGACTCTGTTGACACACACACACACACACACACACACACACACACACACACACACACACACACACACACACACACACACACACACACATTGCGAGCACAAACATTGCATTCGTATGAGCCAAATCATATTGATTACAGAAAATCAATCCAATAGAGAGAGACAGACAGACGGTGAATGAATGAATGAATGAATAAATGAATGAATGAGAGAGAGACAGACAGACAGATGGACAGATAGAAATGCAGATGGACAGACAGTGAATGAATGAGTTAATGAATGAAGTGGGGACGAGAGAGAGAGAGAGAGAGAGAGAGAGAGAGAGAGAGAGAGAGAGAGAGAGAGAGAGACAGACAGACAGACAGACAGACAGACAGACAGACAGAGACAGAGAGAGAGGCACAGAGAGAGACACAGAGAGAGACAGAGAGAGAGAGATAGAGAAAGAGAGAGAGGTGTTCACAGCCACTAAAGGAAGGCTGCAATCATGAATCTGACATCATACAGTCCTGACAAAAAAGGCATATCTCAATCGCTGTCAACAAACACCAACAGCTCATTGTATAAGTATTGTATCCTTACAGACGCATTCGCACGCACATGAATCAAACGCAATTTTCTGGAACTGTTAGAGATAACACAAATGTTAACGACATAAATGTTCATTAAAGACTGTCAAATGAGTCACCGTACCTACGCACAGTGCGAGGTTGCATCCGCACCCATGCACACTTATGCGCAGAGAGTGCACGTTTGTGTGCACACCCACATACATAAGTGCTCATTCCAAAAGGTTGTCTGCTGGTGAAAACACATTCACTGAAGGCAGTTCGTGGGGATTTAAAAACACGGTAAACTTTGCTTTTTCCTAAGCTGGCACCTTCGATACATTTTATGCATGTACACAAGCGTTTATGTAAGCAAGTTCAATGAGTTTTTTGCATGATCTTTTCTGGGTCTGCTGCCAGTCACGATTCTTGCCCTCTTCTGCCTCGACTGGCTTTGGTGGCCTGTCATTCTCTAACAGTGAAAGAAATCTTGGTTTCTTTGTGCACTTCTCCCTTACTATGAAACAATAGTTTACAAAAGTCTGCCAGATCTGCTACTAAGAGCTTTAGGGGGGATACGCTCAGGTAGGAAATTCGTTTTCCAGATGCCACCAACCATTTTGTCACTTCCTGCGCTATTTCAGGTTTGATTAAGCGCTTCCCTTTTTGCTGCTTGCCCTACATGTACTCTTATCTTGCAAAAAGTCCAAACACTGGCGCTTGCGATATCTCTAACCTTAACGTCGTCCACATTATACCCCTTTACTGAGGAAACTCCGCTCACTCCCTGTTTCCACAAGAGTTGACTACAAGATGGCCAACATCTCCCACAACGCCGGCATTTGTGCGTTTCTGGAAGTGTGAAGTTCCTGGTGTGCTGACGAAGTGTCTGTGCGCGCTTGTCAGCTCTCGCTTTCAGCCTTCACCGCTGGCTAGAACCGCTGTGAAACAGCACTGCGAAAAGAGAGCCCAGTGCGTAAGCCTCTCCTGCCAGTACATAGCCTCTCTACTACAAGCCCTATGTTGTGGCTCCACGTGGCAAACGCATGTCCACTGGATGCCTTGCAGCCCCAGGCCAAACTACAGGGGACCTGGAGAGGTTTAGCCTCTAACCATGCAACGTGCAGGCCCACCGGCGTGTGGACATGCCCTGGCGTTCATGAACCAAACCCCCAGCTATGGGCAAATAGCAGGGCATGAGGGAGCTCTTCAGCCTTGGTCGACATCCCTCTAGGAAACGGATATTTTGAACAACAAAGCTGCACCTTCTGGGGCTGTCCTACACGTGGCACCTTCCGCACCTGTGGAGCAATGAGCCCCAGAAGGCGAGAGGGTGGAGTAGAGCCAGCACAACTCTCCTTACCTTAAAAAGTTCCCTGTGCTGGTCAGGCAAGCAGGTACGCCGATAAACCAAAGGCAACCTTTAGCTGCTTCTTCCAAGTCCTGTGGCAATGGAGAAGTAGTGACGGGACAGGCAAAGGATGTTTGCTGGAGGTCCATTACTACAACTCTGCACATAGGTGGCTGTATGCTGATGGTCGTTCATCGTACACCAGGGCAGATGAGGTGCTCGTATCTTCCCACACTGACAGAGCAGCCCTATTCAGGGACACCACTGCTCTCCCCACGTGGGGAGGGGAAATACAAGGATCCCTAAACAAAACCTGCCCTTCACTGTACCTGACAGGTGACCGTGCCTGCCTGGTCATTTAACAAGGCGGTCGAAAGACAAAGCACAGGAAAATGCAGATCCTCTGACATTTGGGGCATGAAATGTCCAAACTTTACTGGACAGAGACGACAGACCGGAGCGTCGTACCGCTCTGACTGCCAAGATGCTAGGCCTTACTAAATTGACATAGTGGCTCTGAGTGAAACAAGACTTGCGGGAGACACACAGCTTGAAGAAGCTGGCGGAGGCTACACTTTTTACTGCACTGGGAAGCCTGAAGAAAACCCAAGAACTTCTGGTGTTGGATTTGCCATTCACACAAAGCTTGCTCGGAAGCTGGATAGCCTGCCACGTGGCATTAATGGTTGCCTAATGATATTGCGGCTTAGGCTGACAAAGGACTGTTTTGCGACCATTATCAGCGCCTACGATCCAACAATGACGAGCCCAGATGATATCAAAGAAGCCTTCTATGAGGATCTCAAGCGTGTCATCACTGAGGTCAACCACAAGGACAAACTCATCATCCTCGGGGACTTTAACACTCGTGTAGGAAGGGACTACTCCACTTGGCATCTACAAGAATGGAGGCGAGGTACTCCGGGAAAAGCTGACCAACCTCTTCCAGTCCATATGGGAAAAGGGAGAATTGCCCCCAGA
>CM031605.1:90964464-90994464 GCA_018398815.1 Conus ventricosus | reverse complement strand
TGACCAACTACTATTGCAAACACATTCGCTGGCTTGTCTGGGTGCAGCACACCCGCATAATATATACGCGAGCGGAAAGTCGTTTTCTGCTATACAAACTTGCAACAAAACCGTAAATCATTTGAAAGCTGGCGTGCATGATTTGTATTGATTTATGATGTACATTAGCAGGAGTTAGATCCTGTTCACATGTATCGAAGCCTTCAGTGGTGTTTATGATTTAGTGTGCATCGCTCTCTCTTCCCTCTCTCTCTCTCTCTCTCTCTCTCCTCTCTCTCTCTCTCTCTCTACTTCTCTCTCTCTCTCTCTCGTGTGTGTGTGTGTGTGTGTGTGTGTGTGTGTGTGTGTGTGTGTGTGTGTGTGTGTGTATGTATGTGTGTGTGTGTGTGTGTGTGTGTGTGTGTGTGCGTGCTTGTGTGTCTGTGTGTGTGTGTGTGTCTGTGTGTGTAGTGTGTATGTGTGTGCGCGTGCGCGTGCGTGTGTGAGTGTGCGCGCGCGTGTGTGTGTGAGTGTGTGTGTGTGTGTGTGTGTGTGTGTGGTGTGTGGGTGTGTGTGTGTGTGTGTGTGTGTGTGTGTGTTGTGTGTATGTGTGTGTGTGTGTGTGTGTGAGTGTGTGTAGTGTGTGTGTGTGTGTGTGTGTGTGTGTGTGTGTGTGTGTGTGTGTGTGTGTGTGTGTGTGTGCGCGCGTGCGTGCGTGCGTATGTGTTTGTGCTTGTGTATGTGTGAGGGGGGGGGGGGGGGTGTGTGTGTGTGTGGTGTGTGTGTGTGTGTGTGTGTGTGTGTGTGTGTGTGTGTGTGTGTGTGTGTGTGTGTGTGCGTTTCAGCGTTACTTTCTTGCATTTTGCTCAACGATGAAGCTGTGTACAGTACCTCCTTATTTGTCATAGATGACTATACTTACGCACATACTTTATATTTCATGCCTTCAAGCGCACAAAGCTAAACGTAGTCAGGTCAGCCGCCATGTTCTTCCCAACAAAAAAGCAGCGAAATTCTGCTATGAAAAATCACACCTGACGAATCAATCGAGTTTGACCAAAGTCATCCATTCGCTTCCTTCTTTGTTCTTTCTTCTTTTCTTTCCGTAGAGTGTCCACAATCATCAAGTTGATTATTCTGACACTTGCGTGTGTATGACCATTTTTTATCCCGCCATTAAGGCATCCATACTCCAACTTTGGGGAAGGTGCATGCTATGTGTAACGTGTCATCCATACCAACGCGCCAAACTGGCCTTCTCTTCCGAAAGTTGGTGATGGATTTTACATGTGTGCAAGATGTGCGTGCGTTTCACACATGGAACCTCGGTTTATATTCTCATTCGACGGACTGTGTGGGGAATGGAGTCAGAACCAATGTTAACATCCGAGGGAAAAATCCCCCTGTACCAAAACGGCCCGGCGGAGATGCGAACCCGCAACCCTAAGATTACGAGTCCGATGCCTTACCAACTGAGCTATTCCGCTCCCTGCTGTCTATGATGCTGATGATTCTTGTGAAATGTGGTCCTCTTTGAGAGACTTTCTTTGTCAGTCTACAAACATGCGCGGTTCATTGTTGCCAACGCTAAGCAGCTTGGTTGCACGGGTAAAGTGTAAACATTCACCGAAGTTTGATTACTCGCAGAAGATGGTGCAGTGTGCGCGTGTGTGCGCGTGCGTGCGCGCGCGCGTTGTGTGTGTGTGTGTGTGTGTGTGGTGTGTGTGTGTGTGTGTGTGTGTGTGTGTGTGTGTGTGTGTTGTTTGCGTGCGTGCGAGCGTGAGCGCGTGCGCAAAAGAACTTAAATTCAGATTCGGACCAGATGCGCACTCAACATTATAACGTTATAGCAAATTACAAACACAAAAGGATAGGAGAAGTAACCTCCACAATCTTTATGGATGATACGATAAAATAAAACAGCAGTCAATAGCTATGCAGACAAAATGAATTACACGGACTTATAAAGAAAATGTATTTAAGTCAGCAGGCTGGTGAAGAACGTTTCAGTGCAAAAGGTATTTCCGGCTTGTGACAAGGAGCAACAGTGACCACATCAGCTTGTCGATCATAAGTCAAATCACAATCTGTGATAATCAGCTAGCCTGCACAGACCGAGTCGGACAAAATCGCACAAAAACTGAAGACAGGTAAGTAACCTAAATTTTTGGCGTGTTCTTCGCCTTTATTTGGCCGTTTTCTTCCACATAATAGTTCAAAACCAGAAAATCTTAAAGCTCAAAAAAAATCTCAAAGAAAAAAGAAAAAAGAAAAAAAAACACGAAAGAATCAAATACAAGCACAGATAGCAACGTTAGGATGCATACTATTCACCATTGTATATCTTTGCTGTCATTTTCCTTTTAGGAGTCGATCTCCCTTAGTCCCAAGGCTGTCATACAGTGCCGATGGAATGAATGGCTGTTGACTCAACGAGTCTGGAATTGTGTGCGATCTGCAGTATTCTGATAGTTCGAGTCCCTTAGGCAGGCCAACAATTAGCAATTAAAGCTTCCCTGCTCCCACGGTTTGTGTATGGGGTGCGTTCAGCGGCTGCTGCTTTTCCCCTACGTTACACCTATGGGGTATGTTCAGCCACTGCTGTGGGAAGAATAATCCTACACAGTATGTTTGTTTTGTAGATAATCGTTATTTTTTGGTTACTTGTCAGAGAACTATAAAATGCAGCTTCTAGGTCACTTTCGCCCGAAAACTTGTTTGAGGGCGAAAGTGAGTTAGAAGCTGCATTTTATAGTTCTCTTCTTCCTTTTTAGTAGTGGCATGGGGAAATGATTCATATCACTAAACTACATGTGATGGAGCGTCACATGCCTTGATGTGAGGCTACGTCACATGACACCCCCCATCCTGGGATGAAAAAATTTCTCCAGAAAATTTTTTTAAAGGATATACAACATCACTTAAAACACATCTTCAGCCATGAATCTCAAAATGTGTATCCATCACACATGTTTCACACCAAATTAACAATCAACGTATAGAATCAATCATCGTGATCCACCATAAATAGCATATTTCAAACTTTCAGTCTTTCTAAAAAAAAACGAAATTCATAATGATCACCACATCTCACAAAATACATTTCACAAATTACATGGATAAAACAATTAGGGATATTAACAATTCAAAGTACAACGTGTCTTCATATATTAAGATGTGAAGCACCTATTTTCCCTTGATCTTTGTCTCACATCATATGTTACAAAACCCTCATGAAAATGAGATATTTCTAAGTGTAAATGTTTCTCAATAGACATGTAAACAAAATAAACATAATATCAAACATAGTTTTTTTCCCCACATTAATGTTATAGTCCATTGAAAAGTGAAACATATTTTCCATTGTTGACAATGAACTAATGAAAACAATAGGTTTGTCTCACTGCACAATCACAACAGTGTATATACATTTCTAAAGAGTTTATTTGCTCATGACACATACATATATATTCATCTTCACAAGCAAGTTAGACATAAATAGTACATGATGATTTTTTCATTGTTTACGAAAGAATAAAGCAAAGAATAGATATGTAATCCATCAACATCAAGTAGTTTTTGCTTGTAAAACATACAGTCACTTCAACAAGCAAATTAAGCATAAATACCACTTGATTTAAATAGTCAGTAGCATACAATGCACTGTCAAATGTGAGCACACCGTAATTATAAAGAAAGACAAAAAAAACAGTATAGTCTTTCCCTTGAAGACAGTTACATTTGTCCATGAATATTCATACACGATGACAATAAATCTGCCATGACATTTTGTGTTTCCAGTCACTGGTTCAATGGTAAATTGGAATTCCTTTAGTCAAGTTACTTTCACAAAATAATTTCCCTTCTGAGAGCTGACACAGAAGTTCTTCAATGTCTGGGATGGGCTCGGCATCGAACACAGTGATCTTATTTAATTTCCTGTAATCGATGCAGAAACGCACCGAGCAACAGGTTTGTCCACCAATACAACTGGTGAACTGTAACGGAGATGTAGAAGGTTCTATGACCTTTAAATCCAGCATTACTTTGATTTCTCTCTCGACAACCTCTTTTTTTGCAAACGGAGGGGGTATGGTCTGGTTCGCACTGGTATTTCAGTAGTTAACTGAATACTATGGGGTTCAATACCAGTAACTGTACCTGGGTATCTGTCAACACATCCTGAAAGTCTTTCAAAATTTCTTTGAGCTGTTCTGTTTGACTTGAAGACAAATCATTCGACAAAATCACATCATCATAGGTTTCACCTTTAACAGACAGAGTAGGAAGGGGTACAACATCATCTGCACTGGTAGATGTTAACACTCCTACATTTGCTGTTTTCACAACCTTTGATCTGTCCCTGTACGTTACATTGGGAACAAAATCATCACTGATAATATCTGTCATGTTGACATCAGTTTCCTGACATAGGACATATCCATTCAACTGACTGGTTGATGGCAACATTTGTACGTTCAACATACTTCTTCAACATGTTCACATGGAATACCTTCTCAGTGTTTGCCATTTGATCTTTGTCCAAGACGGGGAAATCATGATGGTATTGCTTAAGTGCACTAAGTTGATGTATTATTAGTCAGCTTAACACACCAAGGTTATCTTTGCACTCATACACGCATATGCACACATCATGCGCACACCAAACATTCACCTCTCTCTGGGAATGGGATGTCACGCATTCGTCTCTCTACCAACACGACTGAGAACAAGAAATACAATTTCTATGCTACTTATAAATAATCATGAACAATCAAATCACACACAATGAAATATCAGAACATAAAAGATCAATACTTCCTAATCCCGGGTTATAATAAAATGACTTTCTTACCTGGCCAGGTTTTCACACACACAACTACGCTTTCACACCACACCACAGTTCTTGAAAAAAGTCTCTTCACGTCTTCTTCAGCACTGCTTGATGGTGATGCCCTTGGTTGACTGGCTCCAGGCTTCAGGACTGGGTCTTCGTGTCGTCTCTGGGATCTCGACGTCGAACTCTTCTTCTTCGTCTTCTTCACCCACCTCTGGGTTCAAATTCAGTTTGTCTGTCTTCACCCACCTCTGGGCTTCAAACTTAGTTTCCTTCTCTTCCAGCTTGTCTTCAACCCTAAGACTTAGCTGTCTCTTCTATCTCCCAGACCACGTTTCTCTCGACCCTTCTCTGTCCTGCTCACTCCTCTCCTCTCTCTCTCTCCTCTGCCTTCTCTCTCTCTCCTGGTGTTGTTCTCCTCTCACGTTGTTCTCCCTCAGTTTATATAGGGAGGGAACAAAGGATTCCCCTCCGGGCCATGCCTTTGTCCAAGCTGCTTCTCAAACCCCTAGTTCACAAGTACCCTGAATTCTCCACTCGCTACATTCTTCCACACATCAGCATTTACACACACCCCTACCTAATTGATTACAAACACACACTTAGCACCAGATGGACATCGAAATTTCCCGCCGACTTCGGTGGTCACTTAACACAGTAATTATCTTAAGGAGGGCTACTACAACCTCCACACGCATTCAGCCAGC
This sequence comes from Conus ventricosus, assembly GCA_018398815.1. Classification (NCBI taxonomy): domain Eukaryota; kingdom Metazoa; phylum Mollusca; class Gastropoda; order Neogastropoda; family Conidae; genus Conus; species Conus ventricosus. The sequence goes on along the minus strand of CM031605.1, from coordinate 90,988,941 downwards.
CTGACAATAGAACCAACACAGTGACCCACGGCAACACCATCCGAACGACTCCAAGACCCCTGCTCTTCACTGACTGTTTACAAAAGAACCTCAGCTGACCGAGCATTTAGCGCTCACTTGGAATGCCGAGGTCATAGTGGTTACATCCCTTCCCCCTTTCGCCACTGGGCAGGTCCGAACTCTCTCCTAGGTGTCATCTGTCACCTGGCCATTTCGGCCTCCTTCACACAGTTCGGCCGTGTGCGTTGGGTAAGGTACCCTGGTTAATTGGCCTATTACCTATAATTGGTCTATTACCTATTTGTATACTACGTACAACGTCCCTTTGCCTCCAAGAGTCTAATGCCTTTTGTGAGAGGTTTCACGCTCCTTGACAAATTCCCCCACTCGAAGACAATGCCCTGCATTGGCTAAAACTTAACATTCAAGGAGATGAAACTCTCATAATTTTCCCATTTAAACCAGTGCTAATATCGGCCTCTCATAAGCCTACTTACACCAGAGAACGCACGCAAGATGTGTCTTGCAACAAAAATTAGAGAAAAATCAATACATACACACCATCCAAGCAAATATCAACATATATCTGGAATCTCCACCAGCTCTAAGTCGTGTGGCCATATAAAGATAAACGTTATGTTTCTACGGAAATTCTCTCCCCTTCTCTTCATACACGTGGCCCGCAACCAGCCACGTCACGCATACGCGACACTGCAAAAGACACACGCACCCACTACCTGACTTCTCGACCGACCATTTTATTTTGGCCAACTTTTTGGTCAGACCAGTCTGATCCCCCTTTCTGTACACACACCTTGCCTACCCCGTGGCATGTGCTGCATTGTGAACAGAACGCCTGATATCGCCAAGGATACCGGCCAGTAGTACTCTCGCGTCACCATCTTCTGTGTGGCCTTCTTCCCGAGATGGCCCGAGGCTGACGTCACATGTTTCTCGACATCACCGCCTTTCTGCGTTGCGTAGGCACAACGATCTGCTTCTTCGTTTTTTCCCCAACGCGAATGAGTAAAAGTTCGGTACAATATGCCGTTCTCTAACTCGAACCCGATTGTACCCTCATTAACATTTTTCTTCTGCCCTCTGTAAGCAAAACCAACAGTTTACTGAGCGAGTAGTCGCCCTTTTGTTCTGCCCGTAAGTGAGTGGGGTTAGTCTCCCCGACACGCTCCAGTGCTTTCTGAAGTGTGTGACCGCCTGGGCCTTTCTCTCCCGTGATTTCTTTCCCTGATTCAACAGAGAAGTCAGGGTTTGGGTTTTCGTACCCACGTGCTCCTGAAATGTTCCCAATTACCAGATCATACGGCGGCTTTGGAACAGCCAATGCCTGTACGACTCCACTATAGAATGGTGTATCAATGAACACCAGTGCCGTTTTGAATTCTGCTACTGTTCCATCTATTTGCCTACACCTCTGTGTTTTACCTGTGAATTGTCCCTCCTTAACCAGGGAGTCCTTCACCATTACACCAGTGCACCCAGAGTCTCTAATGACATTAACCACATTGTCCCCTACTCGCCTTTGTGCACATCCATGTTATCGCCTGAATCTGTGAACACACAGCACAATCCAGACAAAATAACACTGTCATCTTTTCCATCTCTTTCTACCTGTCTCTCACTTGGCCTGATCCTCATTGCTGCTGCCTTCTGTGACTTAAATATACAATCCCTAGCCAAGTGCCCTGCCTTATTGCACAGAAAACAGGTACGCTCATTCCTAGCCACGTGGCTATTGGTTTTCACCCTTGTTTGCTCACGTGACGCCGTGGGCCTACAGGTGTGTACTACTGACTCATTATGTGAGTCATGTGCTGGCCTACCGTCCTCTGGATATGCCTCCAGGCCCTCTTCTGGTTGAGGCAAGTCGCGCCTCGCTTCTCGTAAACTTCTGCTGCTTCAAGGACTTCAGCTATTGTCACGACACCCCTTTCCTTGAGGTGTATTGTGAGCCCGGCCCACAACCGTCAAGTATCTGTTCTTTCATCACCAGTGTCTTGAGGCCTTCAAAATCACAGTCCACTTCACTCAGTTCTATCCACTTGTTAAAGTAATGATCTAGTCTAACTCCGAACTGTGTGTATGTCTCACCCTGTTCGATTCTCGCCTCGCGAAACTTACGCCTAAAACCTTCTTCAGTCAAATCATATGCCTTTAGTACTGCTTGTTTTACCTTGTCAAAATCTCTCTGATCACCTTTGGGTAAGGTGGAAACAGTGTGTAACGCACGACCTGTCAACAAGGCAGACAGGTTTATCGCCCAGTCATCTTCGGCCAGCCCTCGTGCTCGGCAACCGATTCAAACCGACTGATATAGGCATCGATCGAATCAGTTTCTTCTCTGAACAGTGGGAGTTTAAGTCTAGGTGCGCAACTTGGTCTGCGGCCTACTGACTCAGAACTGGTGTCTATTTCACTACGATTTTCAGATTTTATTCTTTCCAACTCAATTTGTTTGGCTAAAATTTCTGATTCCACTTCTGCTCTCGCCCTCTCTGCATCTGCTTTTGTCTTGGCCGCTGCTAACTGTTCCTTTTCAAATTTCCTTCTTTCAGCCCTTTCGTCTCTCTCAGTCTCTGCTGAGTTTCAATGAATCTACGCAGTTCATCTCCTGTATATCCCATTTCTTTCCCCAAACTTACTAGTTTCTCTATGGGGGTAAAACTTTCTTCAGCCATTTTTCTTTTCTGATATGTTTTAGCACTACTAAAACAGTTACGCTTATAACCCCGGTAAAAGTTGGTACACAGTTTTATCTACTAAACGTTACGAGTACACCAACCAATGGTAGTGTTCCTAACACAAAGGAGCCTTAATCTTAAACCACAGCTTCTGTGAGAGTTATGACTAGAACCTTGTTCTTCGTTTCTCTGAACGACCTTTGATTAATACAACCCCCCTACACACAAGTCAATACTCAACACTCAAAGAACTAAAGGAAATAATTAGAAGAGCTAATTAAAATTGCCTTTAGTGGACGCTTCGCCCCAGTACTACTCTAGTACATACTTTGTTTCCCTCCTGAAACTAATTTGGGCCATGCAATCCTGGCAGGCTCGCCACTTTGTGCAGGATGGGGGAAATCGTGATGGTATTGCTTAAGTGCACTAAGTTGATGTATTATTAGTCAGGCTTAACACACCAAGGTTATCTTTGCACTCATACACGCATATGCACACTCATGCGCACACCAAACATTCACCTCTCTCTGGAATGGGATGTCACGCATTCGTCTCTCTCCCAACACGACTGAGAACAAGAAATACAATTTCTATGCTACTTATAATTAATCATGAACAATCAAATCACACACAATGAAATATCAGAACATAAAAGATCAATACTCCTAATCCCGGGTTATAATAAAATGACTTCTTACCTGGCCAGGTTTTCACACACACAACTACGCTTTCACACCACACCACAGTTCTTTAAAAAAGTCTCTTCACGTCTTCTTCAGCACTGCTTGATGGTGATGCCCTTGGTTGACTGGCTCCAGGCTTCAGGACTGGGTCTTCGTGGTCGTCTCTGGGATCTCGACGTCGAACTCTTCTTCTTCGTCTTCTTCACCCACCTCTGGGTTCAAATTCAGTTTGTCTGTCTTCACCCACCTCTGGGCTTCAAACTTAGTTTCCTTCTCTTCCAGCTTGTCTTCAACCCTAAGACTTAGCTGTCTCTTCTATCTCCCAGACCACGTTTCTCTCGACCCTTTCTCTGTCCTGCTCACTCCTCTCCTCTCTCTCTCTCCTCTGCCTTCTCTCTCTCTCCTGGTGTTGTTCTCCTCTCACGTTTGTTCTCCCTCAGTTTATATAGGGAGGGAAACAAAGGATTCCCCTCTGGGCCATGCCTTTGTCCAAGCTGCTTCTCAAACCCCTAGTTCACAAGTACCCTGAATTCTCCACTCGCTACATTCTTCCACACATCAGCATTACACACACCCCTACCTAATTGATTAGCAAACACACACTTAGCACCAGATGGACATCGAAATTTCCCGCCGACTTCGGTGGTCACTTAACACAGTAATTATCTTAAGGAGGGCTACTACAACCTCCACACGCATTCAGCCAGCCTGACAATAGAACCAACACAGTGACCCACGGCAACACCATCCGAACGACTCCAAGACCCCTGCTCTTCACTGACTGTTTACAAAAGAACCTCAGCTGACCGAGCATTTAGCGCTCACTTGGAGCGCCGAGGTCATAGTGGTACATCCCTTCCCCCTTTCGCCACTGGGCAGGTCCGAACTCTCTCCTAGGTGTCATCTGTCACCTGGCCATTTCGGCCTCCTTCACACAGTTCGGCCGTGTGCGTTGGGTAAGGTACCCGGTTAATTGGCCTATTACCTATAATTGGTCTATTACCTATTTGTATACTACGTACAACGTCCTTTGCCTCCAAGAGTCTAATGCCTTTGTGAGAGGTTTCACGCTCCTTGACAATCTTATAATTAACTGCAGAAAGTTTTTCGACCACCTGAAAAGGACCCTTCCACATAACACGAAGCTTGTTATGTTCGTCAGTAAGTAGTACAAGGACTTTATCCCTACACTGAAGGAACGTGCCTTCGCTTTTCTGTCTGCAAAGATCTTGTACACATCTGTTTTTCTATCAGCTGACTGTTGAGCAAGCTCACATGCATCCTTCAAACGATTATGCAGTTCATAAACGTATTGGTAAACAATTTTACTGTCAGGTATGTCCGTCTTTTTCGTCCATTGTGTCATCAGTAGATCCAAAGGACCCTTGGTGAGTGTCCGAAAAGAAGCTCGAATGGTGAGAATCCCAGCGTTTCGTTCGGCATTTCCCTGTATGCGAAAAGCAAAGCCGGTATGAAACGATCCCATTCATGGGGTTCTTGCCTTGCAACCTTTCTCAACATGGACTTTAACGTTCCATTGAAACGTTCAACCATACCATTAGATTGGGGATGATATGGCGTTGTTGAAATGGAAGAGATTGACAACAGTCTGTAAATTTCTCTCATGAGATCGGAAATGAATTGCGTTCCACAATCCGAGAGAATTTCGTCTGGAAGACCCACTCTGGAAAAAATCGCGCAAGTAGGGCTTCAGCGACAGACACTGTATCAATTTTCTTCAGTGGAATCGCTTCTGGATACCTTGTCGCTGTATCCACCAAAGTTAAAATATAGCGATATCCGGAAGAAGACAGTGGTAAAGGCCCAACAAGATCAATAGCTACCTTCCGAAATGGAATGGAAATGAGAGGCATTTTGTGCAAAGGTGCACATGGGACGCGACCTTTCTGAGATGTCTTTTGGCAGATGTCACATGAGCGGCAGTATTCTGTAACTTCCTTTGTGACACCTGGCCAATAAAAAGAATCAAGAACTCTCTTTAATGTTCTTTTGATTCCACAGTGACCAGCGAACAATGCATCATGTGCCGTGTGTAGTACTGTCTCTCTAAGTGGCTTTGGAACGACAACTTGTTTGTTGTCCTGTCCAGGTACACACCTATAGAGAATGTCAGAGTCCAGTATGTACGTCGGTTTGTCCGTTGGTATGTCAGTGACAGTCTGTTTAGCAGCAGAAAGTATTGTCGTCAGCGTCTCGTCTTTTCCCTGCATTTCTTTTAGATCATCTGGGGTAATCTGGAGTTCATCCAGTTTTGAGACTTTTAGCGGCTTTGTAGCCTTTCCCTGCTCTGTGATGTTTGATCTGGTACTAACAAGACAAGGAACAAACGATCCTCCAGCACCCCCATGTACTGTAGCGACACCTGGCAAATTGCCCAAGATCAAGTCGCAGACTGGGTTATCAATAACACAGGCGGTAAGAAATCCGGAGTAGTACGGTGTATTGACCGAAATTTCGCCAGCGGAAACGTTTCAATCTTGCCTCCAAACGACCTACACTTTTGGACAGTGTTGAGATACTGGTTTCGAAGCACGAAAGATTTTCTTACACCAGCGGTGGTGCACCCAGTGTCTCGCAAAACCGAAGCCTGCAATCCGTTGATGGCTCCGTTTTCTAACATCAGTCCATCAACCGATTGATCTGGTGCCAAAACAAGGCCTTCTTCACAATCAGTGGAGACTAATGCGGGTCTTGAATCATTTGGTTTGAAAGGGCAATTCTTTTTCAAATGGAACTTGCAGTCACAAAAGAAACATCGCATTGTCTGATCGGCAGCTGACTGATTTTGTGAACTTCGGTTCTGTCCACGAACTGGCCCAAAAGGTCTACGCAGTGGTCGTTGTCCACGACCTCGGAACGTTTGCTGAGGAGCAACGGGTTTTTTCCGGCGGTGAGTACTGGTACTGACGAAAGTCACTCGAACCGCGGAAAGATCCCTGTCCGTTCCTAGGATAAGTATATCCTTGAGGACTCAGAAATGACCCACGATTTCCTTTTCTGTAATATCCCTGTCCCGATGGGATAGTACATGACGCATGAGACTCAAAGATGGAAAATTCTCCTTTCCTAGCCACGCCCTTATCTGGGTGAGCGATACAATACTGATCAGCCATCTGACACATTTCCTCAACGTTTTCAAATTGCCTTTCTTTAAGGAAAGTGGCCAGATCTTTGCTCACGCTCTGGAAAAGTTGTTCTCTAAGAAGGAGATCTCGCAGTGATTGAAAAGTTTTGTTCGTTTTTGATAAATCGATCCATCGATCTAAACAATGACTCATACGAATTAGAAACGACGGAAACGATTCTCCTTTGTCAGGGCGCACAGAACGGAAACGTTCGCGAAAACGATCAGCAGAACATTGAAATTTCTTGAGTTCTTCTTTCAACTGATCCCAAGTTAAATTTTGTTTCGCCGCGAGTGTGTGGTACAGTGCCAAGCGCTACCCTTAAACAACGACGCAATATACAATGTCCACTTTTCCTTTGGCCAACCACAAGACGTTGCGTGACTTTCAAATCGGAAAAGAAAACTATCAATGTCATCCGTTTTTTCCTCGAAAGGCGGCAACTTTGGAATATATGCTGTTTTTGGTTGAGGCGCGCTTGCGGAACCGACTGGTGGAGGTTCTCTCGATGCCTGTAATCTTCTAATCTCAGCATCGGTCTCTAATTCTAACTGTCTCAACTTAAATTGACGTTCTTTATCTTCAGCTTCCCTCTGTAGTTTTTTTTTCTTCAGCTTCCCTCTGTAGTCTTCTTTCCTCAGCTTCAGCTTCCCTCTGTAGTCTATTTTCTTCAGCTTCCCTCTGTAGTCTATTTTCTTCTCTCTCTCTTAGCCTGTCTGCCCTATCTACGCATTGTTGACATAGTTAGTAAGTTTTTCTCCATCAAAACCCAAGCGTTCCGCTTGTTTAACATATTTATCAAAATCATCCATAATGAACCGATATAAACACAAAACAATTTCTAAGTATGGATAAAAATAAGGCGATATATGATGGCGCTTTATGTTTCACAAAAAATGTAATTATAATATATACAAATACAGAATTCAATTTCCGGTTATAAACAGAAGAAGGCTTACTAAAACAAGGTAGATATGAAACACAAGGTTTTTCCAGAAGTATTTTGCTCTCGAAAACAGGTATCAATTTGTAATTTAAAAAAAAAAATATGACGTTCAATGCTAATCTGGTTTTTTTTTTCCTAAGAAAGGAAAAAAACACAATAAAGTTTTCTGAAAATAAATTCTTTGTAAAGTTTTAGTTCTTAAATGTTCTTGTTGTCAGTCTTTCTTTCTTACTTAATTCCAAATGAATTTACAAAACAAATGTATCGCCTTATACGATAAATGAATATGAATTTACAAAACAAATGGAAGCACAAACAATTAAAAAGAGGGGAAGAAACACAAACTAGCGGAATCCTACCTAAAAGATGAAAATGTAGAAAGAAAACTAGATAGGAGCTTATTGAAGAGAAGGTTTAGAGATTTTGAAAAAGGGGGTGAAAAGGAAATGAAAGGATACACAGGATCGGAATAGTAAGAAGAAATCAAGAAAAGCAAAAGAAGCCCTCAGACAGCACCCTAGTGGTCACTGTCTCCCGTGAAACTGGAGACGGGAAAAACAAATCATGCACAATATACACAACAATACAGTAATACTACAAATTGATAAACAATCAATTAATAAATGCACATTCACCCAAAATCAAAGAAAATCTCACAACACCAAAAGAAAAACAGAAAATTTTATTAGGAGGAGTCTTCCCCGCACTTGTCAACCTCTGTCCTGTTGAAGGAGACAAGGTCGGTTCAAAATCTGGGAAAAGGGACTGCTTGAAATGAAACGATAGGACAGAGAAAGAAAAAACAACAAAATAAAGCTAATAAGGGCGATCACGGCTGCTCCCACTCTTGAACTAACCGCTCAATGTAGCGAGAAGCGGTGGGGCTCACCGATCGGGGAAAAGGACAAAATAGGGAATCACCAAACAAAAGAAAAACACTAGCAAAACTCAAGAGTCAGAAATAAGAGAGAAGTCCTCACTCGCACTGAAAATAAACTCACTCACACACATAAACAGAAAAAAAATGCAAATACCCAATAAATAATTAAACTTTCTCTTTTTTTTTTCCTTTCCCTCAAACCCTTGAGGGTACAAATCAAAATCTTTGTTCTTTTTTTTCCTTCCCCAAACCCTTGAGGGTACAAATCAAAATCTTTTTTCTTCTTTTTTTTTCTTCCCTCAAACCTTGAGGGTACAAATCAAAATCTTTTTCTTTTTAATGAAAATATATCTTTTTTTTTCAAACCCCGAGGAGACAAACAGAAATCTTTCCTCTGGGGTTATAAATCAAAATTGTTTTTCCAGGCCCCAAGGGCACAAATAGAAATCTTTCTTTTTTTTTTTCAGGGAAACAAAACGGCAGCTACGTCGGGTCACCACTGTCACACTGTCACTTTTGCACACATGCATTCATGACAGCATTTACTCCATACGCACACGCAATCTTTCCAATCAACCAAAAGGCGCACTACCGAATGTTTTTTCTTCTCCCCTCTCCTTCAGGGAAAACACTTTACTAAGTCACATCAAACAATTTATAAACAGATTTCTTTTACATGTATCTCTCTTCTCACTGAGAGATAAACTAGTTCAGTCAAGGCTCTATAAAGTCATGGCCTTCACAGTACATTAGCCCAAAATCCAGACCAGGAAAATAAATTATTCTTTCACTCCTTGATGCTATACCTGCATCCGAATTAAGACTCGCTCCATCCTTTCAGGATTCCCTGTTTCTCTCAGACATCGTATCGCCCCCTTGATTTCTCCCGTCCTGGAGATATGAATTCCGACTCCTCTCCCTCGACTTCTCCTGTCACTGGAGAGATGATGAGTTCCAACTCCTCTTCCTCGACTTCTCCGGTCACTGGAGAGATGATGAGTTCCGACTCCTCTCCCTGGAGTCTTTAATTTCTGGGGCTGAACTACCGGTGTGTTCCCCACACCATGGCCATCTTCAACCACCTCACGGGGTGAAAGGTGAAGGGTGAAGGGCGAAGGGTAAAAGGTGAAGGGCTGAAACACGAATAAGGTTCGTGTAAGTAACCTGCTTCTTAATTTAACATATGAATTCTTTCTTTCTCTTTTCTTTAGTTTCCCCCTGTAGCTTTCCCCAACTATCTATGGCTCACCTGGTAATGACTGGTCAGCAGTGAGGACCAGCGTCCTGACAGGTTCGAGTCTCTAGGCCATCTGCTGGGCTAAAACTGATTCTTTCCTCCCTCCTCCTAGTGAGTGCATACTCAGTGTTCAAAACACATGACCAGCACCTTACCAGCCCTTATTAAACTATCACTCAGTGGTCACTTTCACCCAATGACCACCCTTCTTTCTTTAATGAGTCATTCTCACAATTATTTGGGACGCCCGCTACACTAGTCAAGCCACATGAATATTCTTCCTTTTTAGTAGTGGCATGGGGAAATGATTCATATCACTAAACTACATGTGATGGAGCGTCACATGCCTTGATGTGAGGCTACGTCACATGACAACAAATTTCAAATCTTTCACTGACGAGTTAGAATCACCGATCGTCAAATGTGAGATGGTAGGGGCGCCCCTCTCATTCAGGCAGCTTGGCAATGAAATCGACAAACCCCCCCCCCCCCCCCCCCCACCACCACCACCACCACACACCATCTCAAGGCCTGGGTATTCAGCTTTGGTGTCCTCTTCACGGCTGTTCAGAGCGAGTCATTCAGTGTTCAGAGAAGCAGGGGAGTTAACACCTCTCCCGCAGCTGCACAGGTCAAGGTCAGGGAAGGGAGTGTTTTCTGCAGAGCGCTCCCTACCAGCTAGCTAACCGCGCTGTACTCGGCGAATTGCATGTCAGCTGTGAACAGCCAGTCTGGCAGCGGGTGTGTTGAGCATTTATGAGCAGCCGTTACAATTGGAGTTGTCATTTTGATCATCAGTGGTTGTCGTGAAGAATGTAATATGCGTGCGCTCCTGAGACGGCTGTACTGGCAAATTCCAGACAATTCTTTTGATATCAAACTCGACTAGGTTTATTTTCCCACACATAACGAAGGCATGGCATGAAAGATTGTATGCAATTGGTTACACAGCATTAAAACGAACACACACACACACACACACACACACACACACACACACACACACACACACACACACTCTCTCTCTCCTCTCTCTCTCTCCTCTCTCTCTCTCACTCTCTCTCTCTCCTCTCTCTCTCTCACACACACACACACACACACACACACACACACACACACACACACACACACCACACACACACACACACACACACAATGGTGCAAAAATAACTCATGTCAGCGCTTTCTGGATAGTGTATTTTCCCTTCTTAACGAGTACACAAGTTTGATACATGCCTCTGCTCAGACTACAGCAACAAAAAAGTCTGTTCAAAAGCGTTTAAAGCTTGTTTGTTCCGAAATGCATAATATAACTGACAATGCCAGTTTCATGCAACTAACTTCGGCGGCTACATGCACACGACATGACCCGAGTCACTAATAAGTGATTTTTTGTGTGTGAACAGTTCTATCCCTGTATTTCGTCGGTAATGAAGTACATGTACAAAATCAAACAGTCGTTTGATTCTTTTTCATCTTACACACACACACACACACACACACACACACACACACACACACACCACACACACACACACACACATACACTCATGCACTCACACACACATACACTCACACACACACGCACACACACACATGCACTCACACACACACACACACACACACACACACACACACACACACACACACACACACACACACACACACTACATGCACTCACACACACACACACATACACACTCGCCACACACACACATACACACACACACACACACACACACACACACACACACACACACACACACACACACACTCTCCTCTCACACACACACACACACACACACACACACACACACAACACACACACACACACACACACACACACACACTGACTGTCCCAAAACGAAACCCAGATTCTACACAGTTTTTCACCATTTACGATACCCAGATTCTGCACGGGAAACCCTGAAAGTAAATTTAAATTCCGTCAACTTTACTCTCTAACGGAAGAGATAAGCATTTTCTAAGGCCAGTACGGAGAACCTAGTTTTGCCATCATTCAATGTGTATAAACAAATATACAAATATATTTTACTTTTAGGTGTTTGATGTCTACTGAGTTTCATTTTCAGTTTCATCAAGGAGGCGTCACTGCGTGCAGACTAGTCCATACACGTTACACCACATCCGCTAAGTTTTGAGACCACACTAAGCATGATTTGAAGCTGATGGATAAATGAATTAACAACAAAGATGAGACAATTCAAGAAGAGGGTCTCGTGGCTACGACTCAGCGGATGTCTGACCTGCGCATTAGCCCAACGTGCTGGTCAGACAATGAGTGCCTACCTACCGTGTGTGGTGTGTGTGTGTGTGTGTGTGTGTGTGTGTGTGTGGTGTGTGTGTGTGGTGTGTGTGTGTGTGTGTGTGTGTGTGTAGAGTGGATGTACACGTATGTGTATGATGTGTGGGCATGGGCCCATGTGGGCGTGTGGGCGTGTGTGTGTGTGTGTGTGTGTGTGGTGTGTGTGTGTGTGTGTGTGTGTGTGTGTGTGTGTGTGTGTGATGTCTACTGAGCATACGCTTTAATAGAGAGAGAGCTAGAAGTTAGCATACACTTTTATAGATAGCAAGTTAAAAGTTAATACACATAAAAAATTTATTCTGACAAAAATTCACGAAGCTTATTTGTCATAAATCAAATCAGTATGGGCTTCCATCCAGTTAAGAAGTTCCAGTTCTTTTGATTTTCTCTGCTTTTCCACCCAAGTGTTTACTGTATACATGAAGGGATTAATGGCGGAGTTTAAAGGCATTATGAATATTGCCAGGGCCACATTCACTTGTCCAGGGATGGGGATACTAACTGATGCCAAAATTCCACACAGACCAATAGGAAACCAACACATGAAATCTGTCAGTGCAATGGTGATCAACCGCCGGGCTATGGTCATATCCCGTGACATTTTGGTAGAGTTGATTTTGAAACTATTTTTTCCCACTGACCAATAGATCGATGCCTGGCCAATGGAAATGAACAGAAACAAAACAAAATTGAGGACAATCAACACACTGAAAGAATACGTTTTTCCTCTGAAATCTTGCCTGGTTATTGGTAGTGCAATACAAATACCGGTCTGGCTGTAAAACTCCCAGTGTGATGTTAATGGAAGCAAAGGCAAAAAGGCGAGAAACCAACCAACCAGCCACGTCAACAGACAGACCATCGCTGCAGACGGTTTCTTAAATCGCAAGGTGCTGAAGGGAAAACAGATGACAACAAAACGATCTAATGTGATCAAGCAGATAATCAGGGCTGATACTTCACAAGACAACAGAGACAGAATCCCAGCCGCCTTACAAGTTACGCTGTTTTTCCATATGTCGTCATAATGGAGATACTTACCACGGAGCTGCTCATCGGCCACTCCTATTACAGCCATGTAAACACCCATTAGAAAGTCAGACAAGGTAAGGTTTATAACAAACACAATAAAGCCACTTGATGAAGCCATCCTTTTCACAAACACGCGAGCACAGAAACAGAAGAGGTTGCCAGACACTGCTAGACAGGTCATCAGCCACAGAAATCCACGGTAGGTCCATGACTCCAATAAATCCTCACAGGATGAGATTTCATCCTCAGGAGCATAGCAGGATGAGGCATCAAATTTACCGGGCAGTATTTGACTACAGCACAACTTATAGTTCTGGGTCGAAATGAAACGTAGATGGAAAGATCTTTGAAAATGTCTACTGGAAACGTTTTCAAAGGGTTATGATCCATGAATAATTCCGTCAGATATGGAGTGTAGCGAAAACCGTTGGAACTAATGGTATGTATCGAAGTAAAACTTAAGTTCAGTTTTTGTAAACGAGGAAATGATGCTAATGTTTTGGAGTCGAATACTGTAAGTGTTGCATACGACAGATCTAGAGATGTCACCTTTGATCTTTGCACACCAGTGGAAGTATCAGGATAGATTGATGTAACTGGATTGTTAGGCAGGGACAATGAGTTCATGTTTTCCAAGCCAATGAAGCAAGTGATGTTGATAAATTGCAGTTCGTTACTACTAAGGTCAATGAACCTCAAATTCAAGAATTTCATTTCGGGCAGGATTGTGAGAGAACACCTGGCAAGTACCAAGTAAATTAGATAAAAACTACTACTGACATCAGATGGTGTCATACCTGAACCAGAGCCATCCAAAAAGCGCATCTGAGGAAAGAATTTAGCATTAAAAGGTTGCAAACATAGAAGAGTGTGCACGCGACACACGCAATCTTCAGGGCACTGACTATTGCACCATATCTCATCATCATGCATTGGACAGTGCATCCAACCATCACAGACGTGGTCACTGTGCACACATATAAGTGAGGACCTGCATCGGAGAAGCCCTGGACACGTCATCTTTTCTGTGGTCAGTCATATCATGCGGTAGGCACCGATGATCTATCGCATCATCGCATTGGATATCGTGCATAACATCACGTGGATGTCAAACTTTTTATTAAAACTGATTTCTTTTACCATGTATCTCTCTTCTCACTGGAGAGTTATACACTAGTTCAGTCAAGGCTCTAAAAGTCATGGCCTTAACAGTTCATTAGACCAAAAATCCGACCAGGAAAATAATTTTTCTTTCAATCCTTGATGCTATACCCTGCATCCGAATAAGACTCGCTCCTCCTTTCGGATTCCCTGTTTCTTCAGACATCGTATCGCCCCCTTGATCTTACTCCGTCATGGAGATTGAATTACGACTCATCTCCCTCGACTCTCCTGTCATTGAGAGTTGATGAGTTGCCAACTCCTCTCTCGAATTTCTCCGGTCACTGGAGAGATGACGAGTTCGGTATCCTTCCTGGAGTCTTTAATTTCTGGGGCTGAATCTACCGTGTGTTCCACACCATGGACATCTTAACCATACCTCTACGGGGTGAAAGGTTGTCGAAGGGTTGAAGGGCGCGAAGGGTAAAGGTGAAGGGCTGAACAGATATAAGGTTCGTGTATGTACCTGCTTCTTAATTTCAAACATATGAATTCTTTCTTTCTCTTTTCTTTAGTTTTCCCCTGTAGCTTTCCCCAAACTATCTATGGCTCACCTGGTAATGACTGGGTCAGCAGTGAGACCAGCGTCTGACAGGTTCGAGTATCTAGGATCTGCTGGGCTAAAACTGATTCTTTCCTCACTCCTCATTTGTGAGTGCATATGTCAGTGTTCAAATAACACATGACCGCACTACCAGCCCTTGTTAAAAATATCACTCAGTGGTACTTTCACCAATGACCACCACTTCTTTCTTTAATGTGGTCTTCTCACATTATTTGGGGAGCCGCTACATAGTCAAGCACCATGAATTTCTTCCTTTTTAGTAGTGGCATGGGGAAATGATTCCATTTCACTAAACTACTTGTGATGGAGCGTCACATGCCTTGATGTGAGGCTACCGTTCCACTTGGACTGTATGCAAGTAAAATAAATCGAGTGCAAGCACACACACCACACAACACACACACCACACACAACTCACACACACACCACACAACACACACCACACACACATCAAAAAGAGAGAAGAGAGTGTGAGTGAGATGAGAGTGTAGATGAGAGAGGATTCCGTGAGAGAGAGAGATGAGAGAGAGAGTGACGCATTAACACCTTTAAATGAAAGAGGAAACTTAGATGTATGTAATATTCGACTTAGAAGGTGTGTTGAAAAAAGATACTTTATATATTAATCCAGATTCCCATTATCCAAAGAGAGCTAAAATCCATCCTCACCCAATATCCAACTATTGTAACTTGTACATGCAATTTTGTCGATGGATTGACTTGAATTTGATTCATTGGGCTAAGACGTCTTATACTGATACATTTCAAGTGGGAAAGACAAAAAGCTGATCAACCTTACATCTTAATCATATTCAGCATAGGATGTATTGTAAAATCAAATCCCAACCATCTTATAGTATTTACAGTGGCTTAGTAACTAACAAATGATGAAGATAGCGTCTGCGTTTGTTATTCATCACTGAAAATAGAAATTCAAATTCATTGGAAAAGATTATATCTATATTCGTTGCTGATATGATAGCATAGTATTGGCCGTGACAGATCTAATTGATTACTACAGTCAATCTTTTAATAGTTATAATATTTAAAATTGTTGTTCTCGCTTTTAGTATCCGTAAATGTTTTCAAATCGAAATTCAGGTAATTTTATTTTTAATTTTATTTTAAATGTCACTTGTCTTTTACTACTGCTACACACACCACAAACACACACACACACACACACACACACACACACAAGAGAGGAGAGAGAGAGAGAGTGTGAGAAGAGAGAGAGGAGAAGAGAGAGAGAGAGGGGCTGAGGAGAGTGAGAGTGAGAGGAGAGGAAAAAGAAGTAGAGAGAGAGATGATCGAGAGAGAGTGAGAGAGAAGAGAGATAATGAGAGAGAGGAGAGAGAGAGAGGGGGGGTGGGGGGTCCAGGTGGAAAAACACGGAAGACAGGCAGGACTGACGGCCAAAAGAGAGACCGACAGAAGTGAGATGGTACCATCGTTGAGATAAGGTCAGATCTGGAGCATAGGGTTCGGAATGAATGCGGCGGGAACGGAAACTGGTGCGTGTCCACGCACTGTCCACGGGACCACTACTTCCTTCGGTACGTACTGCTCTGTATACACAGGGTCCAGTATATCAGACTGTTTGAAGCAGACTTTTTAATTCCTCTAATTCTTTATTATTGAGTTGGGGACCAATTGATTTCATTTTTCTATTGTCCTGAAGACAGATGAAATGATGATTCAGTGATGAAATTCAAAAAAAATAAAAAAAAAAAAAAAAAATTTGTTATCAAGAATGATAATAGACATAAACCTATCATGTTGGCTGGCGGGGGGGAAAATGGGAAAGGTTGTTTTCACATTATTTTAAGTTCTATTACTTTATATTAATGAATGTGATCAGACTTTTCTCCTTCTTTTCTAATAATCCCCACTACACGCACCCCCCCTCCCCCTTCATCTCTCTCTCTCTCTCTCTCTCTCTCTTCTCTTCTCTCTATCTCACACACACTCACACACACACACACACACACACTCACCACACACAACACACACACACACACACACACATTTGTCTAAATTACTTGTCGTAATTCTTTTGTATATTTGCCTCAATGGTGGTTTTGAAACGAAATCTTAGTATTCTTATACATTCATGTTCGTACTTTTGGTCATGGAGGATTTAGTCTTGAGTTAGGATGAAGCCGGCTTGTTGTTTCTGTGTAGGCCCTGTGTTTTCCAGAGCCTGTCAACATATGGTGCAATGGGGTTTTCTTATTTTAAAATGTAATGACTTTAAACAGTTCTCGTTTTAGTCCTTATTGATTTCTATCTTCTGTTTCTAAGCCCCACTACACCTTCCCCCACCCCCCCCCCCCCCCTTTGTCCCGCCCTCCCCCCTCCTTTACCCTCCCCGCCAAAATACCATGTCCTTTACATTTTCATTTAACTTAAAACTAAGATAATATTGTTATCTTACTTGCTTCAGGTATGAAATCATTTTTGCTTTCATTGTTCTGTTTGTATTTGTCTTTGAGAGAAAACCTCTTGTTTGTGGAACAGAACCCGCTTATGGGAGAGGTCATTGTATCTCAAAGGTGGAGGAAGTGTATCTTCGGCTGGCGGCCGGAAATTCGAGACAAGCTGATGTGTTACTCACCCCATAAACAGCTGTCTTTAAGGAGCCCTCATTGCCAATACAGGGGTAATGATCTATAAAAACCTTTGGTGCATCTTTTAGTTCTCCTATGAACCTCCCTTCCTCCTTCCCTGGACTCATCTTTCCCCCATTTCATACTCTGGCGTTTTGAGGTTTTTTTTCCAGTTTGATTTTTCAACTTCCTTCTATGGCTTTTTTTTTTTTACTTCCCCTATCACAAGCCACACTGAGGTTTGTTCTGTCTTAGCGCAGCACTGTTAGTATTCAAGTACATCTATTGAGTTACTGTTAGGCACACCAGAGGAGACGCGGGGCAGCGCTCCTGAGTCGCTTCATGGGTGCTCATTTCCAATACTGCAGACCAAGGACGCCCACCTGCGGACAAACAACATTGGTTAGAGGCAGAGCCACACTCACCGACTCCCCAGCGCCACCACATCCTTCCCACTTTCTTCCGTAGAGCGCCGCCGTGCAGCATATCTAACGACAGTTATCTCCTCAATACGATAAGTCCTTGACACGATATGCGACCATGTGCACTGAGGTGACGAGGGACATTAAATCGAGGGACAGCATGATGAGCTGGACAGCTAAGACAGGGTATCTAATCATTTTAAACAGGATTATCATTGTTAATGACGAATGACGATAATTGTACGGCTCTATTTTGGGGCTTCAGACTGTGCCTGCCTTCTAACATGTTTCAGGTCATCCAGGCAGTGACTATGTTACAAACATCTGCAAAAGTTATTGTTGACTGCAACAACATGTGCTCATTTCTTCGAGTCGCAGTATAATTCGTAGATGAAGAAGTCGGATTGTGGGCATGGAATCTCCGGTGTGAGCCAGTTGCTTATTAACAAGTATGGGACAGGACTTTGTTTTACTGTTGCTGCAGCTGCTAGCGATATGAGGATTCTCGCCCAGGCAGAAAATTATGGGCTTATATATCCAATGCATTTCAGTAAGAAGTACTCAGTATTTGTGATGGCGTATACATAACCACAATTAAGAGCATAACACTGATCTTTAATGCTCAATTTCTTGATTCGTTGTCTTTATTCTCCGTCCTCTACTTTTTTTCTTTTTTGTTGTTGTTCTCTTTCATCTTTGCCAGGTACGGGGCGTTTTGATGGCCCTGTAACGCTTCCCCCACTTATTTTTTTGTCAGCAACTGCCGTGCCGAAGTTGTTTAAGTCACAGACTCCTGGATGAGAGGTCGTGGGTTCGATTCCATCATCATTTATTTGTGGAAATATTTCTGACCCGACCGGCTCCTGCCAGAGCTAGAGTTTGCTTGGACTCAACTGACAAGGACTGCGACCACACAGTCGACTCTCTCATTCACTGACAAGACTGGGACCACACTGTCGACTCTCATTCACTGACAAGACTGGTGACTTCAGTCGAGTCTCATTCACTGACAAGACTGGGACCATACAGTCGAGTCTCATTCACTGACAAGACAGGGACCATACAGGTTCGAGTCTCATTCATGACAAGACTGGTGTCCAATAACAGTCGACTACTCATTCACTGACAAGACTGGGACCATACAGTCGTAGTCTTCATTCACTGACAAGATGGGACCTTACAGTCGAATCTCATTCACTGACAAGACTGGGAACCATACAGTCGAGTCGCATCACTGGACATGCTGGGGGACCATGCAGTCGTCTATCATTCACTGAAAGACTGGGACCAACAGTCGACACTCATCACTGACAAGGACTGGGTAACTTACATCGAGTCTCATTCTTGACAGTCTGGGACCTTACAGTCGACTCATTCACTGGAAAAGACTGGGACCATACAGTCGAGTCTCATTCACTGACAAGACTGGGACCTTACAGTCGATACTCTCTTTCACTGACATGTCTCGGTACCATACAGTCGAGTCTCATTCACTGACTCATAGACTGTGACCATACAGTCGAGTCTAATTCACTTAGTGGTTGCCACTCTGTGAGTGTGCTCATATTGCTGACCCTACACGGATGTATCTGTATCTCTCGGGCTGACTGACGGACGGATATGTTTACGAACGTAAGCGCAGGAAGTACAGCCCTGTCAAGAACTAGAAGAACCAAGTGGAATACGTCGCTTAATCTTCTTCATCCTAATCCTTTATCGATCACCATTGATATAAAGTTCATATTTGGTTACCTAAAGCTTTGTTCTAACAGTGACGTCAGTTTCGATTGTTGCTCACATGAACGGCCTACGTTTGATATTTCGGGGTCTTCGGTCTTGGTTAAATTCATGGGACTCGCTGGAGCAACTCGTGATGGCCGTTCTCTGGGGGACGGGAAGAGCTCACTCACGCCGGTTCCGCGAATAATCAGTGTGGCAGTCATTATGGGGATTAAAATAGTGGTTGTCTTGCATATGTTGGATCAGAACAGGCGCCACTGATACAACACCGTAGTGACCGCTGAGTGCTGTGGTCTCCTGGTGGAGTCTGCCTCATGACGACTTGATGTGGATGCTCCGTTGGATCTGCCAGTGCCGGGGTCGTGTGGTTGGGACGTGACAGGTTGTGGCTGTGGACGAAGGTTCGAATTAAAAAGCGTGAATTACAATTGCCACTGAGGTGCCACAGACGATGGGACTCCACAGAAAAAGACAAAAAAAGCAAAAGCCAAAAAAAAACACATCACCTTATTTTCTTAATTCAAATCGATAGACAGACAGAGGAGTAGGCAGACAGACAGCAGAGGGAGGAAGGAAGGATGGAAGACAGACAGACAGACTGATAGATGGATGGTTAGATTTGTCCTTTTACTTTTTACTTTCACACCATAACTATTCACCCATTTCATTTCAACCTCCCTCTTCGTCCCCTTCGTACACCACCCGTTCATGCAATAAACACATTAATTGCATGCATGCATGTATGAATACATACATACACTCACATACATTCTTACTACATCATACATCATAATACATGCGTTGCATGCATACATCCATGTAACATACACAATTACACCATAACTGCATACATCCATGCACACATACATACAGAGACAGAGAGACAGAGACAGAGAGAATGATGCACATGATATTGAGGTGAGAGAGAAGTGAGACGAGAGAACGTGAGTGAGAGATCGAGAGTGATACGGAGAGGAGAGAGAGATTTGAGAGAGAGGAGCAGAAGAGGAGTGAGAGAGAACATGACAGACAGTCGACAGGACGTGGTATGTTCGGTTTGGTGTGGCTGCAGCTAGAACCCTTCCTGGTATGATTTGACACGGGTCCTTGTTGGGAAAAAACATCGACTCTCCTCTCCAGGAAGTGGTCTTGAAACTGCAGCAAAATACACAGACATGCGATCTCTCTTTCTCGCTCTCTCTCTCTCTCTCTCTCTCTCTCTCTCTCTGCTCTCTTCTCTCTTCTCTCTTTGTTTACTGAAAGTTTATCTCAGTCTATTTACTACCTGTTGTATAAAAAGGGTGGTTCTGAGTGTACTGACTAAATTACAGAACATTTGTTAAATTAAACGCGTTGTTAGACGCTGAAGTTACGTTGTACAGATAGGATCAGTTAGTATAAGACCTACGAGATGGGTTGAAAATAACTTAATGATTACTCAAGCTGGTTTTTGACGGAAATGTATAATTCAATTGATCATGTTTTTACGTTTTTTGGCGTTAGTTCATAAACAGTCACTTACTTGTGTAAGCTATAGCTGGTTCAATTGGCTCAAAGCTTCCACCGAGTTACAGGCGGCTCCTTTGACATTATATCTAAGAAGAAAGTAATAGTAGTTTACTTGAAGTTGTTTTTTGTTCTTCGGATTCTTGTATTTCCTTCAAAGATATCAGCTTGTGTGGGTGTGTATTTTTTCACACACTTTTTACCTCATTCACTCTTTTTTTTTTTTTTTTTCTTCTTTTTTTTCTTCCCCCACCGTGTTGTGATTTGACTTTTGTTGTCACCGCGGTGTTTGCTGCAAAATGTCGGAGGAGAACGCGATAGGTTGAGCGTTCTTTGCCCGTTTCGTTATTTACAATGAGCTGCAGCTTTCGATAAAAAAATCATTTACAAAGCACGAGCTTTGTGCCGCTGCGGAAAGAAGTCTGCGGTCACAACAGTATGGTCGGAGCTCAACGAATAGGCTCCTTGTGGAGGAAAATTATCCCGTAACAATTACATCAGGCAGAAGAACTGTTAACGCAGGGGTTTCATCTTCGTGGCATTCACATCACGTGAAAAAGCCGAACCCTTTCCTCATCAGAGACCGAATCAGCGGCACCATCTAGGTGAGAGAGAGGATCAGCCGTCAGGACTAAATCTTCATGGGAACGTTCCGCTTTCCTTCTCATGACGACGAGCTGCTGCCAGTTCCGTCGTTAAACAGCTAGGGGTCTGGTCCGCTCAAAAACTCATCCTAGAAAGAGACAGAGACGGAGAGACGGAAGTTTCGACTCACTGGAAAACAGGAGACGCTTCCTCTACGTAGGAGTTCCGATCGAGCCCTCCTAAAACTATTGCAGATTGGACGTTCCGAGACAGTCTGTACCATAAAGAGCAAATGCTTGTCAGACGCAGCAAGATGCAGAATGCCGCCAACTGTCTCTCAAGGGGCCACAGCACTAGAGACAGCAAAACCAATTAAATGCAGACAGTGCTTTCAACGGACGGACATAAGTGGAGATCTGTGTGTGGCATGCATGCACGAAAACTACAAGTCATGCTACAACTAACCTCACGACAACAGACAATGCAAGCACACGACTTGAAAAACAAGTGATGACAGTGTCATGACCGGAAACATCCGAAGTGGACGACAGTGAAAAGGACAAAGCCAAGAAACAATACAGTCAGTTCCTTGGACCGCAGCAGATCAAGGAAAAGCAAAGACAGATACTTAAAAACTTATAAGAAGGAACGACTCCGGATCGGTAAAACGACCCAGTCCAAGGATTCCCGTTGGACCAGACAGAAAAACGACCGAAAAACTAGCGGAACTCACGGACTGTGACACTGACGACGATTGACACCGTATTTCCATGAAATGAAGACCACATAGGGCTTAGCCACCCCCCCCCCCCCCCCCCCCCCCCCCCCCCCCCCCACCCCCCCCCCCCCCCCCCCCCCCCCCCCCCCCCCCCCACCCCCCCCCCCCCCTCCACCCCCCCCCCCCCCCCCCCCCACCCCCCCCCCCCCCCCCCCCCCCCCCCACACCCCCCCCCCCCCCCCCCCCCACCCCCCCCCCCCCCTCCGTCATTGCCTCTTCGTTTGACGGACTAGCTATGTCAATGGACCTAAGAGCTTGAATTGTGATTCAAATGCCGGAACATATTTATGTTTTATGATGGACGCTTTGAAAAGTATTGTCTATCAAACGCCAGAGGGCTAAGTAACAACATGAAAAGAAAGGCGAAGTTCACTATTTAAAGGAGAAAATGTGATTTCATATGTATCCAAGAGTCACACATTTCAAAAAAAGACATTGATTATTTGGAAAACGCAGTGGGGAGTAAGCGAAAATCATACATAATGAAGGGCATCAAGCACAGTAGAGGGGAAGTAATTTTAGTCTCCAAGCATTTTTCCGGCGTTGTCCCAGGATAGAAAAACAAATACGTTAGAATTTGTTGGGCCTTTCAGTAAAAACCCAAGAAACTCGAGTCATTATTCATAAATATTTACGCACCGGAACGTTAATGCTTGATAAAGTGCAGTTTCTTCAAGAATACAGAATATCATTACGTCAGTTACTCGAGATAACAAACTTCTGGTAAACTGGTGACTTCAACTGCACAGTAGGACAGCGAAACTCGATGTCATTCAGTGTCACCACATCAAAAATGAGGGTTAGACAGTTCCTTACAAATTGATAAGTGTTCCAACCTAACTGATGTTTGGAGGTTCCTTCATGGTACGGAAAAAGAATACACATGGTCAAACAGATCCCTTCATCGCACGTGAATAGTTTACTGCTTCGTCACCCAAGAACTATTGCCTTTTTGCTTCTCGTTGTGATGGAAACATGGTTCCAACACTGACCACAAATATGGGTTTGGGTATTGTATGTGTAACTCAAGGTGTCAAGGTGTTTGTATTTTGATTACAAAATTCACACAATGCTTTGCCGTTCTGTTTTATAAGGGCGGGAGCTGCAGTTGACAGACAAAGGTCAGTACACATTTCGTGCTTCTTGGCAATCATTTGGTACATGTCCAATACTTACATGGCCCATTCTGGTGTGTTTCTAATAAGGGTTGTCAAGATTTAGTCTAGTCGTTGAAACATTTAGTATGCATACGCAATCGTTAATAATTAACACCTTAAAAGTCCTTTTTGTAAGAGTGTTCAGAAAGTGAAATTCTATATTTAGTTACCCAGTTAACTCCTCGAACCTTTAGGAATAAAATGCTTCTCCCCAAAAATATACTAATTCACCTATCAACTTTTAAGTGTCATGGTGTGTGACTCTGAATTTTGGTGCTCTGGCTGTACTTATTGATATGTGACTTCAAAATTGATGTACTGCTGTCATTATGATGTGTGGACTCTAAAATTTACGTATTGGTTATCAGCTATTGACTGTTGGGTTTACGTCCATAATTCTTGCCACCTTCTTCAACAGATTAATTATGGAAATCCTCCATATATATTTTTTATGCAGTTTCCTGAAATTATTTCGTTTGTCGCACCTTCCACTTGACATGGTAAGTTGGCCAAGCTTATAAAGCATTTTGTCATTTCGTCCTCTCTCTCTCTCTCTCTATCTCTCTCTCTCTCTCCACTCACTCCCTTATGCATGTGCATTAATTAAAACAGAATGCCACACGGATGTTCCTTGCTTGCCAGACTGAAACACTTTGTCAGCGCGAGTGACCCGCTGATCCTGACGACCTTCAGCGATGCTAGCGATGGAAGGTGTACACACTTTGGCTCATCTTTCTCTTCTGAGTTGTGTGTAGCTGAGAGCTGTGCTGTGTTTTTTTTTTTTGGTTTTTTTTTTTTTTTTGGTTTGGTTTCCAACTACGATACTATCCTAAATCCCAGATGTTTTGTTTCTCTTATAGGTTTGCCTGAATTATGTGAAGTGAGCTTGTGTTGTGTGTGTTTTATAACGAGATGATAATCTTTTAAAAGGGTGGCCTTTTTGTGTGTATTGTTTGACGTATGTGCTTATCAAGTTTTTTCATGCAATGGCCGGTCTAGTCTCAG
>CM031605.1:90956964-90961964 GCA_018398815.1 Conus ventricosus | reverse complement strand
TTTGTCCGCACAGGGCCATTCCTTGCACCAGAGCAGCTGACTGTGTTCTGGACCGTGTTGTGTCTATTTGGGGAGGGCCAGGGTCGAACCCAGCGAACTCGCCTTGCAGCTGGTTCACATGGGTTGGTCTTTCTACGTGGGGTGATACTGACGAGTGTGTTTCGAGCTGGTTGGACTTTGTGTTATCTACTACGGCTCCTACCGCTGTCTTTGGGCATAGGCACTGTGTGTTCGATAGGTCAGCGGGCTAGCTTGGAAGATGCCATTGCATATGATTATTTTCTTATGCGCACACCGTCTCCGATACTTTGAAAAGGGAATGCGTTCGCATGTTCACACCAACACACACACACACAACGCACGGCGCGCACAGCGCACGAAGCACATAAACACACACACACAGACACTCTCACAGACACTCACAAACACACACACCACACACACACACATCACACTCACACACACACACACAACACACACACAGTTTGTTTGCTGCATAAGGTCATACCCAATGTGTTTGGTACAGTATTAGTGTGTGTGTGTGTGTGTGTGTGTGTGTGAGTGTGTATGTGTGTGTGTTGTGTGTGTGGTGTGTGTTGTGTGTGTGCGATGAAAATGTATCACGAAGGGACTGTGTTGGATTTCGTATTTTTATTAAAGAAGAAATCACGGGTGTGTTAGAAATTGTTCGGACACAAAATCACTTATAGTTGATGCAAAAGCATGAGACTTTGGTCATGTCATGTGCGTTGTGGATGCCAAAGTCAGCTGCATGCAACTGCCATGTCAGATACATGCGCATATTTTGGATCAAACAAGCTTTATACGTTTAAGTGATCCGACTTTTGTGCCTGGTGTTGCTCTGAGCAGAGGCATGTACCAAATTGTGAACTAAATCAATGCGGGAAAAATAATCTTGCCAGTAAGCGTGATGTGAGTTACGATTTTTTGATCGTTTTTTGTGTGTATTGTCATTGTTGTAATGTTGACATACAAACTGGTGACTCAATATCATGCTGTTTCTTTCGTGTTCTCTGCAGGGAAATTAATCCTAGTCGCGTTTGGTATTAAAAGGAATTGTCTGCATTCCGCCAATACAGTCGTTCTCTGGAGCGTATAAGTATTATATTCTCACGACAACAACGAATTGCAAACTGACAACCCTTTTTTATCGGCCCGCGCAGCAATGCCGAAAAACACAGCTGTGGACTTGTTGTGTGCTCGGCTGACAGGCAGCGCTGTGTACAGCGCAGTAAGCTAGGGGGTAGGGAGCCGCCTGCAGTTAACACTGCCTTCCTGACATTGGAAAGGCAGCAGCCGGGAGAGGTGTTAACTCCTTGCTTCGCTGACATAAAGTAACTCGCTCTGATCTGCGTTGCCGGTCATAGGCTTATGAGATATTCTGGATTTAGAAGTGTTCATGGAAAGATGTCTGGAGGTGGGCATTAGTGGGTTTCTGTCTTGTCTGGTTAATTCAAGGTATTGAACGTGATTTTTTTTGTAAAGAATGACGCAGAGTCTTGTCGTTAACAGATGGCAATGCTGAATGGCATGCATAATAACTGTAGCCAATTTTCATTTTAAGTAAAATTTAGATCGTCTTTAAATGTGAAAGGATACAAAATGTATCATAAGATTTACATTCTGGAAACTGCGGACGTAACGAACATTGCTTTTGACATTGCAAAGCTGAGAGAACGTGTTGACATGCATTGTCCATGATGTATATAGCATATTCGTTTTCCTTGCCATGATTTTTTGTACCTATAACAAAACAAGAATGTATACACGAAAATCTAAAACTAAAACATGTTCATTTCGTACTTTGCGCTTAATGTCCAACAAAATTTAAATGATTTGATAAGCGTTTGTTCTTTTGTATAAACCATTTAAAAGGCGAACCCGTTGAGTCAAGTTAATGAAAAAAGATTTAAACTTTTACACAGATGATGCAAGTCTTATAGTATTATCTCTCAGTGTAATGCTGTTGTTTAGGCTTTGTTTCCAAATGCTCTCGTCATATTTCACTAAATGTGCCTTTTCTGTGGTACCCTCTTTCAGACGGATCATGGTGTTTTGAAGAATAGGTCTCGTTCATTAATTTCATTCATTCATGCATTCAATCATTCGTTCTTTTATTCATTCTTTTCTCTTACTCTATCTCTCTCTCTTCTCTCTCTCTCTCACACACACACACACACACACACACAACAAACACGCGCGCGCGCGCGCGGGAGCGCGCCGCAACACACTCACGCACGTACACACATTTCAGTACGTACACACACACCACACACACACACACACACACACACCCACACACACAACAATACACACACACAAAACACACACAACACACATATATATTATATATATTATATATAATATATATTATATATATATAATTTTTTTAATATCTATATATTTATATATATATTTGTATGTATGTATGTATGTATATCACGCATAACGCATACTCCGCAGTCACTAACACAAAGAAGAGAGAGAGCGAGAGAATAGAAGAGAGAGAGAGAGAGAGAGAACACAGACCAGAGATGAGATGTGAGATGAGAAGTGAGAGAGAGTGAAGTGAGAGAGAGAGAGGACGAGAATGAGAGGAGAGTGAGAGAGAGAGAGAGGGAGAGAGGGATGGCGAGGGAGTTAAGATAAGAGAGGGAGTAGTTAAGCAAATGCCACAGACGCAAACATACTAATTCACATTCTTACATAAAATACAGGCCACGCACACTGCCATGCATGTATGCACACAAACACACACACCACACACACACACACACACACACACGTACACACACACTCACCACTGACATACTCTACCCACCATCTTTGCGAACGATTGCGTTCGCCGTTCGGACGGAAACAGTAGTTCATTTGAAGTCATAGGTCAAATGGTCATGTTCAATGGCCTCCCACTGTCTGACTCCGATGCACGTGCTCAACACAGAATGGTCCTAAACCTGGACACGACGCTCTCTGTACTGAGAGGCTCACAGTACATCGGGGTCACGAGCTATCTTGGTTCCATTTGCCTTCCTCAAGTACGACCTCTCACTGCTCATGTTCGTCTTGGACAAAGTTCTGTCTGTCTTGATTTACTGGGACTCGTCTCTGCTGGATCTGTAAAGTTTGGTGTTGATTCTGAACATTAACTCCTTGCCATTCTTATACGAATTTTTTCGACGCATCAAAAGTCCATGTTTCCACGCTGAATGATAACACGTGTAACCAGATCTTTTGTGAGTACCGGCCTTTGACGAAGTAGAGTAGATAGAATTTCGTAATTCACACACTACACACACACACACACAACACACACACACACACAACACACACAAACATACACACTCACACGCACACGCAGCACGCACGCACGCACGCACCACACAAACTTTCACACACACACACACACACACTCACACACACACACAATATGCAGATGACATATGATCATGTGGTGGATGGAAAGTTACCATTAAAATAGGAACAACCCCAAAAGGGACAGCTGAAACTATTTTTAGAAAATTGTAAAAATCAAGGGAAATTGATAAATTAAATTAATTACATGATGGAGAATGGACTTTCGGTATCACCGGAAAAAAAACTATTTTTTCTAGGTTTAACTTTTTTTCTCAATAGTGGGCCCGATCGACCAGAGTTACCATTTTTCCGAATAGATAAAGAAATCTAGAGTACAGACCGATGGTTAAATTTCTGGAGTTTATATTACTTCAAAAGTTATCGTGAACATCATATTCAATATCTATTAAACAAAGGCCAGAAAAAGTTTTAATGTTATTAAAAGTTATACAAAATCAAAAAGGGGCCAAGATGCTAAAGTTACTCAAAACACCTGGCAATTATCGCTGATACGGTCAAGACTCACTTACGGACAGAAGTTTCTTCAGTGCCACGACAAAGTTTGCTGGAAGAAAATGCGACCTTGATTGCAAGCTTTCAAACTAGCTCTATAGGTGTACCATATCATGCATCGTCCTAGGCCCCTCAGTTCGGACATTGGGGTTGGTATTACCTATTGATGAGTATCGCGGCTCGCTGTCGGCAAAGTATGTCTTACGATCTTCAACATGTGACAGCAATGTTGAAAATGAAGTAGTTTGAGAACTGATATTAAACTTTCCCGAATAAGAGCAAATTCAATTTCCTCGCTTACGCATTTCGACTTTCAATTCCAATTTTTTCGAAGAGTCGGGAATTAAACCATTCCGGAATAATTAAATCTCAACTTCCTTCATCTCCCAGTCCACCATGGAACTTCAAAGAGCATCTTTTTGATATCAACCATTCGTCTTTGAAAAAAGGTGACAATGAAAAACTTAATTGGCATAACGTTAAATAGAGTTTATAGAAAATTCGTACCCACTTCATCTGAGATTTATACAGACGGATCTCTTTTAGATACCAAAGTGTCACGGATTGCAGCATTTGCTAATTCCTTCTATAAAGGTGGAAAAATCTTCTACCTTGGAAAAAAACAAGATCCATTTTTACAGCCGAGCTAACTGCCATTTTATTGGCCCTGTATTTTCTTCTTGATCTTTATTACCCTACACTGCAGGCCTCTTTTTGTGTCGATTCAAATCGGTTTTATTTGCCTCAGAATATCAACAACAAAAGAGAAAAGATTTAGATTACAGACAATTAATGAATTAATACATGTTTTGGGTTATAAGGGGTACGAGTATCTTTCTGTTGGGTTCTTCTCACTTGGTATTCAGTTTAATGAGAGGGTCGGACAGAGCAGCTAAAGAGGGGGGAGCAGAAATACAGCGATGTAGTAAATATGTCGTATGCATTGTCTGTCCATGTGGGATACGTCTATTTAAAAATGCGTGCTGGTAAACATTTTAGAAAAAATAATAAAAAGTTCAGGGATGTTTTCTAGATACACACTACGCCTGCTAATAAACAATGAACACTTAATTTATTCATCAATTATAGCTTACCTATTCACGCGGTTA
>CM031605.1:90948848-90955964 GCA_018398815.1 Conus ventricosus | reverse complement strand
GTAGAAGTAAAGCAAATGAGAGTACACATTAAATTACAGTTTCCCTTTCTAAGCCGTGGGCTCAAATCTAGTGACATGTTAAACTGCAAACTGATTAAAGTCATGTATTAGCCGACTGTACACATTGCACAAAAAGCGACTTTCCCATCCTATCTACGCCTATACTAGCACACGATAGTTTGAAAACAGGCCTTGCTACAAAGCGGATACTTTCTAGCCTGCTTGTTTTCTGAATAGAACATGTTCCTATTTTTTTCTATCCTTGCCAGCTGATCGGTGGACGCCTGTTAGTCACCTACGTTGGCTCAACAACTAGTCAATGGTTAATCGAAATTTACCAACTGCGGTTTTCGTTGGCCAAAACTATTATTTTTCTCTTATTCTTTTTCTCTTAACTCAGGGCCCAGTGTATATTTGTTCGTCATTCTATCACCTAACTGAAAAACATAGGGTTAGCTTAAAACATAAATCTTGCCAGCGAGGATGGATTTTCCATTGTCGGTGTTCCATGCAAGCTGTGGTAGGATGGATTGGAGACTGGGGATTGGTCATTGTATTATTCAGGCTTATACTCCCATGTTTTGAGTGTCGTGAGTAGTTGCTCCAATAACTTCTATTTACAAGATGTTGTAACGACTTGCATTTCGTTCGTCGTTTTCAGTCTGGGTGTTGCAGCCAGAGAAATTTTCTATGACAGCCCAGACACTGTTGGTATGTATAAGTTTGACAGTATTGCCAGCTCAGCATTTTGGCATTTTAGGTGAGGTGTCGGACTTCTCAACAACGGTGACTTGTGAGTTCAAATCACACTGACTTTTTTTTTTCTTTTGATAATTTTGTGCTTTCATCTTAATATGATATTATGTAGAAACCAAATTTCCTTCTCCATCTTAATCCACGATTTGTTAATCATGCATTCTATTCATGGAAATCTCTCGCAGCGGTAACTAAAACTGACGCTGTGATCATGCGCGTTGAGTCAGTGAACCAGCCTTTCTGTTATCCTAGTCGAAACTGAGGGAGCAACTAACTTGCCAGGAAAAGATAACTCTCACAAGACTTACTCTAAAAGGAACAATCCGAAAGGCAGTTTAAGGTGACATATCATCATGTATGACAAATAACCATCAGTAGGCTAGAATAGTCAGAAGATAGTTTTTCTACCGTAGTCATGTATTTATACACGCCTACGATCGGCCTTACGTGAGTAGCTAGTGCACACACACACACACACACCACACACACACACACACACACACACACACACACACACACACACACACACACACACACACACACACACACACTTTCGTACAATGATGCACACATACACACACGCGCACATACATATATGTCGCACACACACACACACACACACACACACACACACACACACACACACACACACACACACACACACATGCGCGCGCGCACACACACACATGCGCGCACGCGCACACACACATGCGTTTACGAGTATATACACGAGCACATTCACATGCATACATATGTGTACCACATGTGCACATGCGTGCATGTCACACCCATACACACACACACACACACACACAACACACACACACACACACACACACACACACACACACACACACACAACACACGCACACACACACCACATGCACTCGCATGCAGACAAGGACACATGCACACGTACATTCACACCCACGTGCACACTCAACGCAGACACACAGATACAACATTAGGTAGGTACTCAAGGTCTAACTAGTACTCTGGCCTTATGCGCAGGTCAGACATCTGCTAAGTCGTATTCATGTGACCTTTCGTCAAACTCCTGTTTGTTTTTTTTAAATATAATTTTATGTAATATGTTATATAATTTATATAAAAGGATATTCAGAGGCCCACTGGGTCACCAGTGACCCAAACAAATGAATTGATCTCGACAGATCAGCAAAATTTTCCATTTTTTTGCCTCAAAGTCCCAGTGGGTCGCTCAAGGATCAAAGGGAAGTAACCGCATTTGTATTGACATACTCAAAGGACCGATCTCCCTTCTACATATGACTGGTTTCTTGCTGACCAAAACACGTGTCTCGATCTGTCAACTTTCAACATTGATAACACCCTTGAAAGGTAAGAATTTGACATATCCTTTGGCACTTTTACTTGTAACATGTTTATGAAGAGTTCCGATTTGCAGATGAGTAGATATAAGGCGATTACAGAACGCGCCAGCCTTAGGTAATGGTGATGTGTCACCGGTGACCCACTGGGTCTTCGAGGTATGACTTTTTAGTTCACAGGTGGGTGTGTTGTTCTTTACATGGGAGCGTCACTGGTTCTTTTTCGCCTTTTTTACTTGTGATTATCGATCACAGGGTGCGCTCTGCGTATTAGTAGGTATGTATAGAGTGTTCATATGTCATGTGCTATACATTACATCTCTCTTTATTTCTCCCCCCCTCCCCCCCCCCACCCGCCTTCCCCGCCCCAGTGTGCTGTGTGTGGTTGTATGCTTGTGTGTTCAAGTGTGTATGTTACGCATCTCTCTCTCTCTCTCTCTCTCTCTCTCTCTCTCTCTCTCTCTCTCTCTCTCTCTCTCTCTCTCTCTTCTCTGTTGCATTTTACACTGATCAGTCTTTCTGTTGTCAGTCTCACAGGATGGCAAGTAATTTGAATCAAGACCAGGAAAACACGTGTCCATGTGCAGCGACCTGCTGTCATAAAGGCTTACAATGAGCACATGGGAGGGGTGGAAGTACTGGACTGCTTTGTTGCAAAGCATACATACGGCATGAAGTCAAGACGGTGGTACTTGTACATTTTCTGGCATACCTGAGGAGAATGCTGGTCAATGCATGGTTGTCCTACCGCCGTGTCTGCACACTTCTTGGTACGTGTGCCGAAACGTGACACCCTGAATCAGCACAAGTTCCAAGCAAAGGTTGCAACTCTTCTCATCCAACTGCATGCCCCCAACGGAAGAAAGCGCGGTCGCCCATCCCTTGAAGCAGCACCTCCTTGTCCAAAAAAAAGAAGCCTGTTCAACCCACGCGAGTGCCAGAAATAAGAGGAGACGGGTATTTCCACTTCCCCATCAAGAGTGAACAGCCCCAGCGTTACAGGAAGTGTCAGCAAAAGTGCAACAACATTTGCGAAAAATGCAAAGTGCATCTGTGCTACACAGAACATAGAAAATGTTTTTAGAGACTTTCACATCGCCTAGTCTGCTGAAAACACATGATTGTTTGAACTTACATCACAGCAATCACAGATGAAGTACATGCATGTGATTTGCATATTTCTTGAATTGATTGTAAACATCGTAGGAGCGCATCGCCCGTTGTTGATCATGGTGACAACCAGGGAATGACATTTGCTGAAATTAATTTTTTTTGGGGGGGGGGGGGGGGGGGGGGGGGGGGTGGGTGGGTGGGTAGGGGGTGGAGGGTATTTATAAAGCAAACAAAAACTTTGTTAAACGCTAACAATAACACTTGTTTTCAAGTTCTAGTCAGGTTTTATACGTTCATGATTTTGATGCTTTTGTTTGCCATGAAGACCAGTGGGTCACCGGTGGAACATAAAAAAAAGTATGTCAATCAGAATAAAATATGAATTTGATGATGGATTCGTTCTGCCTTCTCAGAGACAGTGACCTTTTTAAAACAGTATTTTTTTTTCATGAAAGACTCCTTGGGCCCTGGTTTTTAAGATTAACCACGTGCCGGCATCCCCCTGTTGGTTGGAGGGAAAAATTTGCCCGGCCCTCCCCCGGCGCCTGAAACTCCCCCTGCCACGGAAAACAAAACGAGGTTTGGGAGAAATGGGCAAAAATCGCCCAAGCCCGATCATGGGGGGAAAGACCTGGCCCCAAAACTACCCAAATAGGGGACATTGTGATGCCACATGTAGAGACGCCTTGGAGAAAAAACTACCAAAAGAGAAAAACCCCTCCAAAAGAAATCCAGCCCAAGAAAAGATGGAAAGACAGAGCCCAAAAGAACAACCTAAGAACCCCAATGGCCGCACTGCGTGAAAAAAGGTTTGGGAAAAAACTGTGGAAGCCCTAAAAGAAAAACACAGCCCCCTCAGCAAAAGCGGAATTGCGAGGAAGAGGGGCAAAAACAGAAGACAAAAGGCGCTTCTTCAGAGCCCCTTCCAGTTTGCCAGAACTGTTTGAGCCCAAATCGGGGCCCCAAGTGTGGAAAAAGGGTTCTGACGCTTGGGAAGAATACTTGCCTCACGAGAAAGCCCACTCGAATTCAAGGTTGGGTGGCCAACCCCCCCTGGGAACAGTTAATGGCAAGCTCAAATTTGGGGGAAAATGAAGGGGTCGACAAAGCCAAGGCCAAATCATCCCCCAGGGAAAAGGGGGAATCCTTACCGTTTTTACAAGAATGTCCAAGGTGCGGGAGGGGCTCCCAGACTGCTGCAAGGTTGGAAAAACCCCAGGCCCGGGCCGTGGATGCGGCAGCGGGTGTACACCCCCAAAAAGAAAAAAACCCAAAGGACATCAGCCAGTTACCCCCATTCACTACTGAACGCAAAGGGAAAAATTTTTTTTTTGTCATGGCGAAAAGGTGCCCAATACTGATGGAAAACAAGTATTGGTGTGCAGTCCAGAAAGGGGGGCACCCCAGGGGGGTGGGTGTAGAACAGCCACATGTCGGGACGAAAATCCAAAGAAAAACAGAAAAAAGGCCCTGGACGTGGTGGCTTGATTGGAAACGCTATGGATCTGTGCCCCAGGATGTACATTTGGCCTTGGATGTACCTTTTCCCAAGAACCCCGCACGTCAAAAAATCTTCAAGGATTTCCAAGGGGTTTCCTCCCAAGGATACCAAAAACGATTGGATAAATTTTGGAAGGGCTTGCAATGGGCTGTGCTTTTTCCCCGTTTCGTTGTGGGGAAAATGGAACCCCTTTGAAGCGCAAAAAAAAACGGGACAAACAGACCTTGGGTGGTCAGATGCCCCCTCTAAACCCCCCCCCCCTTATGGTGACACTACAGTGTTTCCCTCCAAAGAAAAAGGGACACTTTGTGTGGGGGCTGGCGACTTTTCCCTCTCCAGAATGAAGTTTAAGCCAAAAAAAATCACGGAGTCTCTCAAATGAGGAAAGGAAAAGGGCCGAATCTGTGGTTTCATTTTGCCCAACCCGGCCATTCCAACGCCAGAGAGCCGTCAAGGCCCTTGGAAAGGATAGAAACCCACACAAAAAGGAAAAAAAACCAAGCGTGGGGGGAAAGGTTGGAGACCATTTCCAGTGTGGGCTCCCTGGCAAAACCCAAGGTCTGGGGTTCTGCAGTTTTGCTGTACCAAAGTCCTTGGCCTTGATGATTGCATCGCCCCGCCCAAATGGGGCAATGGAGCCAAAAAAACCCCCTTAAAGGAAATGGTTGGGGCCCAATGCCGAATCGCGCTGTACTGTGCCCCAAAGTCCCTCCCTGAAAAACTCCTGGAGGAATACAAAAACAGGAAGATCAGACTTCAAAGCTGTGGAGGGCTCGGAGACAAGGTGGTGAAGCATCAGCCCCCCCCTGAAGCGGCAAAAAGGAAAGTTCAAAAGGGGGGGATTCGCCCAAAAAAAAGGTCTCAAGATCAGAGAAATAAAGGGCACACCCCGCCCCGAAAAGGCGGGGTGACCAAAACTGAAATGGTGGCGGCCGGGAAAACCAAAAAAGGGCATGAGATTCAGGGTAGAAAAGAAGAACCCCAAAAAAAAAAACCAAAAAAAAAATCCCAGAGCCAGCAAGGGAAGGAAACGGGGAAAGCCCTCCAAAGAAGTCTAAATTGGAAGACATTTGGCCATGGCCCCCCCAGGATCGCTTCATTCTAGTTGCATTGCCCCTTTTCCCTCCCAAAGCAAACCTGGGGAAATGGGGAAAAAAAACCTCCGATGCCCCCCCTTTCCAGAAAAACAACGTGGGCGTTCTAAGCTCTGTAAAAATAGCCCCGGCCAAAGGGGGCAATGAGGCACAAAACCCGTGCCAAAGGATTTTTACAAGAGTTTGGGTAGTACCACACCACAAAAGGGGAATGGGCTCCCCAAAACACCGCAACATTTTTTCCGCAGGGGGGGGCGAAATCATGGCCCAAAAAACAACAGTGCCCTCCCCAGCAGGGAGGTGCTTGGGGTGGGGGATGACTGGGAGGCATGCAGCCTCCAGAAAGGGAGTCCCCCGAGTCATCAGCAAGAGTGGGTGGAAACCCTAGTAGTCACTCTAAGTCAACCCAAAAGGATCGATGAACTCCTGCCCTATGAGAACAGAAAGGAGGCGGCTCAAATCTAAAAGACTGAAAAGTAGCTGATCGGAAACAGCCTGAGGGAGAGGCTATCGGTCAAAGTCCTCACTGCAGAAATTGGGCAGGGGATTTGTAGGAACTCTGCAACAGCCTCATGAAACAGCTCTCGTTGCAGGGAAGGAAAAAAACCAGGCCCAAAAAGCAAGGGCGAACGGCAGAAGGGGTGTTCAAGCGGATCTGGTCAAGGGGGAACAAAAGTGAACTTAAAGGGTTAATTTCCCCTACAAATTCAGGTGTCCCTTGGCTCAGGGTTAAAGCGCGAGTCTTAAGTAGAAAATGGCTGCCAGGGGTATGGGTTCAAAACCACCTGGCTCGCCCAAGAGGGGGGAAAAAAAAAGGGGCGCAGAGGGACCCCGGGGAGTCAAAACCCGGGTGTGGCCCAACCCCCAATGTCAGGGAAAGGGGCCGAAACATTTGCTTAAAGGGGGGTTTCTCTTCTGAGGACCCGCTGCCACGCCTCCACGAGTTTCTTTCTATTATTATCGCTGTAATATGGGGCAGTTGGTTTAAAAACATGCAGATGGGGTTTTGAAGCGTTGTGGCTGTCCGTAGCTTCTTGGGGAGGAGAGGACAGACAAAAGACAACATGTTTAATTTTAATGCCCGCCGTGCCCCAAGGCTTTGAAAATAATTCGAAATAAATAAGATTCGTCTGTTTACAAAAAAAAGAAACCTCTCCGAGAATCGATCTGTTTAAATCAAGTTGTTGTACTCGGGGGGCTGCTTATAAATTTTTTATAATTGATTCAAGAAAATACAAGCCCCAAGTCTTTAAAAACAAATTCAAACACACCTTATGACGCAATCAGAACAGCATCTCCTGTC
>CM031605.1:90918848-90943848 GCA_018398815.1 Conus ventricosus | reverse complement strand
AAGTTTTGCTGGATCTTGTGTACAGCAGACTTGGGATTTGACAGGGTCATACTCACCGGAGAGAACAATACACCTGTGAATCTGATAGAAACGAGGCGGACCATTGCTATTTTACATGACCAGGTCAGCCATATGGGCCTGAGTCGGACGTACGCTTGGTTTCCCGGCCATTCTTAACCACTACGCTTTTATTTGAACAGCAGGGATCATCCCGTGGAACATGTGCTGAGGTATATGTGGTGTGTAGCTTACTGGAAAAGCTTCGCCAGAAGTGCTGCAAGTGCGGGTACTGGTGTATAACAGAAATCCTTCGAGTACTACAGTATATAACAAGAAAGGCACAAGCCGCTATGACTCATATACGTGAATAAACATTACACACAGAAGAACAGCACAGGGTGGGTCAGGCAAACAGGGAGTGCGAGAACCATGTAGATCTTGTTTGTTGATCTTGCATTACCATCTCCTCATCAGATGTAGTTAACTGTTTTCTTAGATAAGTCTTTTGTCTCAGTGGCCCTGAACATTTTTCAGCAATGCAGTACCTAAAAGATGTACTAAATATGTCACAAAGTGACGTATGATTGAAGTGCTAATGATGAAGAAATCCCTCCACCACCAGTGCCCTAGTCCTTGTGATTCCACTCTTTCCTGAAAACACATGGACAGACAGACAGACAGACAGACAGACACACACACACACACACAACACAAAAAAAGATGGCCGAAAGCGGAAGTTGCTGAAACATCGATCGTCTGTCCAAATTACTGAATATACACCGGCTGTTCAGTTCTGTACAGTTTGTGATTCATAGGAGATTGGATGTGTGATAGTTTCCTTTTGTGAATGATGTAAGTACTGTCATCGACGATCCTGGTTGTGTGAAAAACTGTCAGAACATATTTCGATTTCATTTTGAACTTTTACATGTCTTCAAACAACGGCGATAGCACAGGCGGCCTTACATGTGACTACGTTTTTGTTGACAGCGCTACTTTGTAGTAGGATGAATTATATTGACATTCAAGTGACAAACATTGCTTGCCTGTTGATGATGTGAACACAAGCGTGACCCACCCCAGAGATCAGCAATGCAACAGTGTGAAGTGAGTTGTTTTTACGAGTGTGTTAGTTAACCTGTGTATCTACGTGCAAATACCACAATGAATGACATGGCGCTGACATACAACAGGCGCATGAAACCGAGTTTGAAAGAAAACTAAAACCAACTTTAGATAAGGATCAAAAGCGATTTGTGCAGTGAAAACGAATTAATCGTCTGGCGTAATGTGCTTCTCTACAGATACTGTGCTATTAATAACGACTCCATCAAGCTAAAAACGCTGACTATTGATGAGAAGAGCACATCACTTCCTTCATCATTCCAGTGGTTAAGTGAAACAGGTGATTCTTGGCAAAGACAGTCATACGTATCTACACCTACCAGCCCAAGTCCAAGCGAATAACCTAACTCTGTATTTTAAGTCCAGCCTGGAGGCTGGTACCTTCTTGTGCCAGGGTAAAGACTGTGTGAAGTAGGACACAAAGGAGTGTGAGGTCATCAGAAAACTCGTTCAGTCCTACCTAGTCCATGGTGATGTGGTCTGTCTGACCAAATGTGCATGAGCGCTCCATTGACCTTTTTAAGTACCGTGCCGGACAGTGTTCTGTTAAAGTCCCCAACAATGACAGTCACCTCAATCAGGTTCCACACTGTGACAGAGTCTCATTCACTGGCTCCTATTCTGTACCCCAATGCACGTCACCCAAGAGAAAACCTTGTGCACTGAGGATTTTGTTCTCTCCCTCCTACCCCCAACTAACCATCAACCATCCACTGCCAGCCATGTCGACCTGTCGCCCATCGGAAGTTGACTTAGACAGTTCTGACACAGGCTCTGGACAGTTGACTCCAGAGTCACAGACATATCTGAAGCAGTCAGGGGCAGATCATCGGTCACCTTGTGCTAAGAAGGAGGATTCTCAAGTCCTCTCCACCCCTGTTGCACTCTGTGAAGTTGAGGCCGCCCACAAGTCCTGCGCAAACTTCGGAGACGCACCCTGTGTGTCACCCCCCGCGCTGAACAGGATCCAAAACAAACGGCATCACTGACATTCATGCAAGAGATTCCAGCAGCTTCAGGAACAGTGACTGATCTTCAGCAGTCTTCGCTGACTTAAAAAATTCAATACATGTACAAATTGAGGACGCTAAGGTCTGTGCTAAAAATGACCTACGCATCACAAATGGCTTCAAAGTCTGACTTACTTTATTCACAAATTGATTCTCTCAAGACAAACATTTTTGAGTTAGACAAACAAGCAACACCTCAAGAAAGAAATCACTCACTGAAGACTCAAATGGGAAATATTATTCTGAAATAAAAAAACAAAAGCCCACTGCCTTACGTGATGCTAGCACACTGTTGTGAGATGGTGAGCAGTAGCGGCAAACCACCCCCACCTGCAGCAGCTCACCAGCAGCCACCGCCCCTGCAGCAGCTCACCAGCAGACCCGCCCCCTGCAGCAGCTCAACCGCAGCCGCCGCCCACCTGCAGCAGCTCACCAGCAGCCACCGCCCCCTGCAGCAGCTCAACAGCAGCCGCCCCCCCTGCAGCAGCTCACCAGCACCACCGCCCCCTGCAGCAGCTCAACAGCAGCCGCCGCCTTAAAATGCAGAAAGCGCAAGTAAGCCCGCCCTCTACAGCAGCTCAACAGAGCCGCCGCCCCGCAAGCAGTCACCAGCAACGCCCTGCAGCAGCTCAACGCAGCGCGCCCCCTGCAGAGCTACACCAGCACCACCGCCCCCTGCAGCACAACAGCAGCCGCCGCCCATACAGCAGCTCAAACAGCAGCCGCCGCCCTCTACAGCAGCTCAACAGCAGCCGCCGCCCTCTACATGCAGCTCAACAGCAGCCGCCGCCCTCTACAGCAGCTCAACAGCAGCCGCCGCCCTCTGCAGCAGCTCACCAGCAGCCGCCGCCCTCTGCAGCAGCTCACCACAGCCGCCGCCCTCTGCAGCAGCTCACCAGCAGCCACTGGCCCCTGCAGCAGCTCCTCTCGAGATTACGCAAGAAAAGCTTCTGATCTGCCTGCCTCGTCCCAGGCAGAGCTGAACAACAAAATCAGTGTACGGGACACGCTGTCGAAACGATCAGTGTCTGACAGAGCTTCTGTTGCACTGATTGTGATTCGGTCATCAGAGACATTGACCCACGCAGAATATGCCAAGACATGACTTTATTTCCAAAATCTGTGTCTCGGGCATGTGTACTGGTGATGTGTTTGACTGGTATAAGAGACCATAGTAGATGTCCCTGATGTCAATGTGATGATTATGCATGTGGGTGTGAATGATTGTAGAACGACAGGAGGCTCCAAACAGACATGGTGCGACCTTATTCACCTGGCTCTCTCACACTTTTCCAAATGCTAAAATATTCCTTAGCTCTATAATACCTGCAAGAGGAAAACACCACCTTAATACCTTTATTTTCCCCACCAATCTCAATATGCAGAAAGCTTGCGAAATGCTGAATGTAGAATTCATTGATAACTACAATACATTCACAACCACAAACGGAAACCCTAAATTAGCATGTTACCAGCAACTTGATTCACCCCAGCAAAACAGGCACTGCCAAACTGGCAATTCATTTTAAAGCAGTTTTATGTTTCCATCTCAATCTCATGATTTTAACTTCAGACGGTATGGACCAGTATCTTCTCAGTTTAGTTCTAACCGTCCAGTTCATAATGTAAATAAACTGGCATCCTATCCAGAACCAACAGAATAGTTCCCAGACGACCACAGACAGCAAAACAGTGCCCCACTTCATGAGTATCCACCAATGGAATCCATGAGTCACTACCCTCCCCTTTCTCACAGACACACCTCAATGCCGACACAAATTTCAGGCGCCTCTGAAAGTTCACTTCATGGCCCTCTTCTTCCACCCCCCTCCACTCTCCACTACCCTCCCCTTTATCACCGAGACAACACACTGCCGATACAAACTTCAGGTGCCTCTGATCTTACATGTCGTGGCCCTCCTCCCCCACCCCCCTCCACTCTGTATAACTGCGATCAGACAACCCAGTCAAACCAAGTCTTACCGCATTGTCCCCCTTTCCGGTAACGAACCGTGTTGCTCCTGTGCACACTGGAAGCTTTCATGACCATGTAATAAATCCTAACCATACCGTGACAATGACACAAACACCACCCCCAGCTATTCCTTACGACCAGTTTTTGTTCAACCTTATGACATACCTACGTCAACACTCAAAATGCAACAGCGTCAATCTGCTCGTTAAAAGCACAATGGTGTGTGTGTGTGTGTGTGTGTGTGTGTGTGATGTGAGCACGCGCGTGTGCATGTGTGTTTATGTTCCATCATGATTATATATATGTGTGTATATGTGTGTATATATGTATATATATATATGTAGTGATATGTATGTGTATATAATAGTGATATATGTATGTGTGTGTATGTATGTATGTATGTATGTGTATATATATATATATGTATGTGTGTATGTGTATATATATATTATATATATATATATATATATATATATGTATATATATATAATATATAATATATATATATATATATATATTATATATATATATGTATATATATATATATATATTATGTGTGTGTGTGTGTGTGTGTGTATGTGTATGTATTGTGTGTATACATACATGCGTATGTGTGCATGTATATTATAATATGTATGTAGAAAAGAAAAGACAGTATGGAGTTGGTGCTTGTGAGTGTTGCATCTCGCTGGACTGTGGTGGAAGTCACTAACTAAAAGAAGATAATTTTGAATTTGTTGTAGACAGTTGCTTTAGGCCACTGCTGCAGCGAATGGTGTCATATGAGTATTTGTTGTATGTGCTGAGAATTCACAAACATTATATTTCTTGCTTTCTCAGAACGAACACGTTTCCGTGTCAAACGTTTATAGACAGAAAGATTTCCCATTCGCACTTTGATTGTGATTTTCGCTTATTTTCGCTTTTCGATTGTGATTAATATAATTATTTTAGTCTTTTCTTTGTATATTGTTTAATTTTGTTAGACTGACTATAAGACTTGCTCGAGGCCTCGGTATCTTGCTCAGGGCTCGAGCGAGTGTGTGTATGTGTGATATAATATATGTGTGTATGTATGTATGTGTATATATATAAATATATACTCTTAAAAATTCCATTTCACTTTTGTTCTATATATTTAAAATTTAAGAAAACTGTTTCTTCACTAAGTCCAAAACTAACTGCAACATGTCTTTAACTTTGACACATGGCCTTCTAAACAGGGACTCCGAATAGGCTATTTGAATATCAACAACTCAAGAAATAAAAAAGACGATGTCGCAACTATTCTCCATAACAGTGGTAACAGCTTTCATTTATTTTGTTTTGCGGAATCCCGTTTGTCCTCAGAAATAACAGATGCTGATATAAGCATACCGGATATGAAATAATTAGACTTGATCCGTGTAAACCTAAAAAGTACAGGCCTACTTGTGTACCTAGCATCTTCATTAAACTGTAAAAAACTAAACAGCCTTGAAAACTATGGATTGAATCTGTATGGATTGAAATCAGTATGAAAAACAATAAACCACTTATTATAGGATTTTTATACAGAAATCCATCTGAAACTTTGGACTGGGAAGATAAATTTCATGTTTCTCATGGATGAAGTAACAATGCTAAGCTTTGAAACTATTATTTTTGGAGACTTAATATAGATTTAATGAAACCTAAACCAAGTGGCATCAAAACTACACCTTACACGGTCTTGAACAACTTATTGACATACCAACCCGTATAACTGAGCAGTCAAATAGCTTAATAGATCACATTTATACAAACACAAAACAGTCCATCATTGAAGTATGCTCCACCACCATGTGGATGTAGCGATCATAATCCCGTTTGTCTGACGTGGTTCAAAACCGTATAAAATTCCAAAAGTAGGGCACAAGATTATATATTATAGGAGCTTTAGAATTTAAGGAAGAAGATTTCCTTTCAGACCTTGCCACAGCACAATTGGAAAATATATACCAAATAAGAGATCCTGATGAAGCAACTGAATTTTGATTAACACATTTATTTCTGTGTATAACAAACATGCTCCATTCATCAAAAAAAGAGTCAGACAAGAAGCAAAACCACCGTGGATAAACAAAAGAAATAGATATCGAAATTAACATAAGAAATCAGTTAAGCAATTCCGGAAACAAATAAAGAATTCCGTAAACAAAGAAATAAGGTAAACTCAATGAAACGTAAATCTAAGTGTAATTACTTTCAAAAGATGTTAAGTTAATTTCTACAAAGGATTCACGTCAGATTTGGAAGGCAATAACATGTTGAATAATAAACCAAGTCTCAAGAAATCAGGAAATTATCACAGATGTAACTGCAGATCAATTAAACAACCATTTTGCTAGTATCAAAGAAAAAATTATATCACATGATAGGTCCAATGAAAATGACCTTGAGCATTTAAAACACTACCTTGATTTAAAAGATATTAGCTTTTCCTGTACCCTCCAACCAATGACTGTTATGGACGTTAGTAAAAGTATTTCATCTTTAAAACAATCGGGTACATGCGATTTAGATGGTTTAGATGCAAAAATACTAAAGATTCGTGTCCAATAATTACTGATACACTAACGTATTTGTACAATTTATGCATAGAGAAACAAACCTTTCCCTTGAAATTTAAGGAAGCTAAAGTAATTCCACTTTATAAATCTGGTGATTAAGTCAATTCCATCAAACTATAGACCAATTTCTATTTTATCTGCTTTATCTAAACCTATTGAAAAACACTTGCAAAATTTACTAATATTCTTACCTTACTAAAAACAATTTACTCCACGACAATCAATCTGGTTTCCGTAAAAAACATTCCTGCCATACAACCCTTGTACAGCTTATTGATAGCCTCTTATGCAGTATAAATGAAAATAAATTTACTGTATTCTTTTTATAGACTTTGAAAAAGCTTTTGATGTAATAAACATTCATCCCTCTCCTGTTGCGTAAACGGAACTCTACAAATTAACTCCAGAATTCATAAATCTA
The DNA here is from genome assembly GCA_018398815.1 of Conus ventricosus. Taxonomy (NCBI): domain Eukaryota; kingdom Metazoa; phylum Mollusca; class Gastropoda; order Neogastropoda; family Conidae; genus Conus; species Conus ventricosus. The sequence continues at coordinate 90,936,726 of CM031605.1, read as the reverse complement.
TGTCATCATTCCTATGTATAGAGAAACATCAGTAACAGTCAACAATAAAACGTCAAATTTAATGTCTATCAAATATGGAGTACCACAAGCTCTGTACTTGGCCCTCTACTGTTTACTGTCTACGTCAATGATTTACCTTTATCTTTCTTGAAAGTAAATGCGAAATGTTTGCTGATGACACATCTCTTCATTCCAGTGATCAGATCCAATAGATTAGCTAGTAACCTCCAAAATGATGTTAAAAAACTTATCGAATGGACTCAGTTGAACCATATGTCCTTAAATGTAATAAAACCAAGTGCATGTTTGTATGTGCCCGACAAAAAAGACAAAAGATGAAGTCAAAATTTCCACCATTGTTTATATCTGACAAAAAATAGAAGAAGTCGACTCACAATAAAATACTAGGAGTAATAATAGATAAAGATTTAAACATGGACCGACCACATAACGTCAATGGGGAAACGTCTCTCAAAAAAATTACTTCAGTTAGCCAAATATAAGAACTTCCTGGACACCCATTACTCGAAAGCTCTTTTTCTGTGCTCATATTCTATCAATCATTGATTATGCATCAACCCTATGGGATAACTGCAGTGAAACCAACTTGAAAATTATTCAATCGAATGTATAAAAGAGCATTAAAATTAGTATTACTAAAAACAAGCACCCCTAACAACAGAAGACTATAAACAACTTAATATGTTAACCTTCTACAACAGACTTTTGTTCAACAAGGCAGTATGCATGCATAAGTTACAAACGGATATGCTCCTAAAAAGATAAGAGATTCATTTACAACTAACACTTACAGACATAGTCATTTATTATCCTTTCCTAGACCAAGAAATAATCTTTATAAATCTAGTCTTTTTGTACTCCCCGGGGGAAATGTATGGAACAAGCTACCAATCACTTTGAAAAACATAAAGAACAAAAATCAGTTTAAGAAAAATCTGAAAAAGCATCTCATGGATGGTTAGCAATCAATATTTTCTCAAATTCCTTTGAAATAACTTTTCAGTGATTTTACATGATGTATCCTGTGTATATGTATTTATCTATGTACATGTCTGTTTATGCGTGTGTATGCTTTGTAGACAATGTATTGATATTGTACATACTAATCTCTCTCTCTCTCTCTCTCTCACTCTCTCCTCTCTCTCTCCTCTCTCACTCTCTCTCTTGTTATTTCCTTGATATGATAATTATAACAGGCATTGAATTCTTTTTTGTACTCCTTCTCCCTCCACCCCCACGCTTCCATCCTACCCCCTCCCTCCTCCTATTTTCCTCTCCTCCTCCTCCCCCCTCAGATTTCACCCCACCACCCCCATCCTCCCTTTTCCGCTGGTTTTCACTCTTTGCAATTTCTTCGTTTTCATTATTTTTATTCAAGTTTCTTTTTTTGTTATGATGGCTTGATGTAAAAAGCAGTTTCTCTGCTTATTCAATGTTCCATCTGAAATAAAATTTGACTTGACTTGACTTGACACACACACACACACACCACACACACACACACACACACCCACACACACACACACAACACACACACACACACACCACACACCTTAGTTAATAATAGCTTTGAACATATTTTTAAACATATGTCTTTAACAGTACTTTGTTTTATAGTGAAAATGCAGAAATTTCTTTAAAAAAAGTATTTAAACCGCTTGGCGTAATTTTCCACCAATCTTAATTAATGACTGGATTGGCAGTTTATGTCAGGTTCAGCACGACGATGGTGATTTGTCTGATTGATACATAACACATTTTCAAAGCACCCAGGCTACTGGGTCTTGTCATGACCTCACAGATATCGGATACATCACATTGGGAAATGCAAGTTGAGAATAGCACAGGCCCCTGTGAAGGACAACATCAGCCATCTGGACATAATACTCATGGTCAGTTTCAGACAACTTGAAGGAGGACTTACAAACGTCTCCATGCTTCGGTAACACAGAACCAGACGATCGTTTAATGGTACCTTTCAAACGAAGACGTCAAGCAGTGAAAGTCTGGACATCGTTGCACTTTGATTCTAACTTTCACAATGTCTTTGGTTTCTCCAAGTATGCGGTTGAGGTGTCTAGACAGTCTAACAGAGGATACATAGATAAGTATCCATGCTTCCAGTTTTTCATTTCCTTCTTACCCGAGGATAAAACCCCTCAGATCCAACCGACTGGATTTTTTGAATTGCTCAGTGGAGCACTATTCTAGCTTTCAGCACCACGTGACTTGCAACCTGAAGACAGAGTGTGAAGACGGACGAGATGAAACAGAGCACTGTCCATTCAGTAGTGCTGAGTGCCAGGGTCTGGTTGCAATGTGTGACCGTTGCTACAAAATCATTTGGAAAGTGCGTGAATTTCAAGGGGATAAGTTGCATAGTCTGAAAAGGGTTAATGAGAATTGCGGAAAGTTTCGGGGCACTTCTAACATTCCTACATGTCAGTATGACCCGTATGGCGTTCTTACCAAAACATCAGGAGATACTGGAAAACAACTCATTTCCGTGTGGGATTGTACTATGGTGATAGGTCAAAGCCTAGTGTGTACAGACAAAGTGTATATAGTGAAGACAGAACTGTCTTTCATCATCACTTTAGTATAGATAGATTCTCTTCTAGCAACAAAAGAGTACCTTACCTAATCCTGACACAATGGTTCTGAACATTGAGTCATTTCGTTTTCCATTTGGACCCAAATTTGTGAAATCAGAATCAACAATACCAAAGACAACACTGATTTTACGACTGAGTTTCTCTCAACCACCATCGATGTTTTACTTTCAAAGGGCAATACTCCATGGTAGTATGTCATGATGGTCAAACGACACATAAATATTTATCATGTGGCTCGAATCAGGACAAACCATGTCGTCAAATATTTGCATCCAGCTGTCAATTTTCTGAAAAGCGTCCGACATCAACGTGTTTAAAATTCCACAAAGTTTCTGAACTTTGTACCTCCACATTTATGTGCAATGATGACTGTACTATGACACTGTCATACAGCCTGGTCTGTGACTTCACAGCTGACTGTCTGGATTCCAGAGATGAGTCCTTCTGCGGCCACCCTCTTTGTACTAAAACATACTTCGCATGCACGAGTTGGTCAGTGTGTCTCATATGATAATACGTGCGATAATATACCACATTGTTTGGACGAATCAGATGAACGCATGTGTTACGCCACCCAACCTGAAGATTTGGAGCTTCATTGCCCGCGTTCCATATCCTGCTCTCATCAGTTTTGATGGTTATATCACAGTTCATCTCAGTGGAACTGAAATCAAATGAGTCATGCCCTGACAGTCACTACCACTGTCAAGGTCACTTCAACGACTGTCTGCCCATTTACACACGATGCAATGGGATGTATGACTGTATAGAACACCAGGACGAAGCTGGGTGTGAAAAGATGACGTGTCCAGGGCTTCTCCGATGCAGGTCCTCACTTATATGTGTGCACAGTGACCACGTCTGTGATGGTTGGATTCACTGTCCAATGCATGATGATGAGATATGGTGCAATAGTCAGTGCCCTGGAGATTGCGTGTGTCGCGTGCACGCACTTCTATGTTTGCAACCTTTTAATGCTAAATTCTTTCCTCAGATGCGCTTTTTGGATGGCTCTGGTTCAGGTATGACACCATCTGATGTCAGTAGTAGTTTGTATCTAATTTACTTGGTACTTGCCAGGTGTTCTCTCACAATCCTGCCTGAAATGAAATTCTTGAGTTTGAGGTTCATTGACCTTAGTAGTAACGAGCTGCAATTTATCAACATCACTTGCTTCACTGGCTTGGAAAACATGAACTCATTGTCCCTGTCTAACAATCCAGTTACATCAATCTATCCTGATACTTCCACTGGTGTGCAAAGATCAAAGGTGACATCGCTAGATCTGTCGTATGCAACACTTACAGTATTCGACTCCAAAACATTAGCATCATTTCCTCGTTTACAAAAACTGAACTTAAGTTTTACTTCGATACATACCATTAGTTCCAACGGTTTTCGCTACACTCCATATCTGACGGAATTATTCATGGATCATAACCCTTTGAAAACGTTTCCAGCAGACATTTTCAAAGATCTTTTCCATCTACGTTTCATTTCGACCCAGAACTATAAGTTGTGCTGTAGTCAAATACTGCCCGGTAAATTTGATGCCTCATCCTGCTATGCCCTGAGGATGAAATCTCATCCTGTGAGGATTTATTGGAGTCATGGACCTACCGTGGATTTCTGTGGCTGATGACCTGTCTAGCAGTGTCTGGCAACCTCTTCTGTTTCTGTGCTCGCGTGTTTGTGAAAAGGATGGCTTCATCAAGTGGCTTTATTGTGTTTGTTATAAACCTTACCTTGTCTGACTTTCTAATGGGTGTTTACATGGCTGTAATAGGAGTGGCCGATGGGCAGCTCCGTGGTAAGTATCTCCATTATGACGACATATGGAAAAACAGCGTAACTTGTAAGGCGGCTGGGATTCTGTGTCTGTTGTCTTGTGAAGTATCAGCCCTGATTATCTGCTTGATCACATTAGATCGTTTTGTTGTCATCTGTTTTCCCTTCAGCACCTTGCGATTTAAGAAACCGTCTGCAGCGATGGTCTGTCTGTTGACGTGGCTGATTGGTTGGTTTCTCGCCTTTTTGCCTTTGCTTCCATTAACATCACATTGGGAGTTTTACAGCCAGACCGGTACTTGTATTCCACTACCAATAACCAGGCAAGATTTCAGAGGAAAATCGTATTCTTTCAGTGTGTTGATTGTCCTCAATTTTGTTTTGTTTCTGTTCATTTCCATTGGCCAGGCATCGATCTACTGGTCAGTGGGAAAAAATAGTTTCAAAATCAACTCTACCAAAATGTCACGGGATATGACCATAGCCCGGCGGTTGATCACCATTGCACTGACAGATTTCATGTGTTGGTTTCCTACTGGTCTGTGTGGAATTTTGGCATCAGTTGGTATCCCCATCCCTGGGCAAGTGAATGTGGCCCTGGCAATATTCATAATGCCTTTAAACTCCGCCATTAATCCCTTTATGTACACAGTAAACACTTGGGTGGAAAAGCAGAGAAAATCAAAAGAACTGGAACTCCTTAACTGGATGGAAGCCCGCGCTGATTTGATTTATGACAAATAAGCTTCTTGAATTTTTGTCAGAATAAATTTCATGTGTATCATCTTTTAACTTGCTATCTATAAAAGCGTATGCTAACTTTTAACTTTCTCTCTATTAAAGCGTATTCTCAGTAGACATCAAACACCTGAAAGTAAAATATGTTTGTTTATGCATAATGAATGATAGCAAAACTAAGGTTCTCTGTGTGGCCTTCAAACATGATTATCTCTTCCTTAAGAAAGTAAAGTTGGCGGAATTGAAATTTGCTTTCGGGGTTCCGTGCAGAATCTGGGTATCGTGAAATAATGGCGAAAAAACAGTGTAGAATCTGAGTTTGTTAAGTGATGAAAACCCATCTAAACATGATCACTTCAGTCGAATCTGTTAGTCATCAAAATATGAACTCAGGAATATAACATTCATTAGCACCTTTCTCACTCCAGAATCTGCATTTTTACACATAACTTCCTATACTCCGAGTCACGCTAAATATTGTTATCAACTTCTCGCTGGTCTGTCTTCTCATGAAATGTTTCGCGTTTAACGTACTCAAAACAACGCTACCTACTTGATTTTCAAAAAGTCACGGAAAGATCGTAAAGCACTACCAAAAATGTTAAAACTCCACTTGCTTCCAATTACATGTCTATCAAATTCAAATTTGATTGCTCGTATCTCACTGTTTGGAGGACCTTTACTGTCTTTTTTTTTATCCGCTTCAGATCTATTAGTTAATCTGCTCTGTCAGATCAATCCTTCTGGCATGTACCGTTTGTCTCTTAAACTAAGTAAAGATCATTCTGTAATCAAACTGGACATTTACTATTTATTTTATATCCGAGTCAGATCTGTTAGTCAATCTGCTCTCTCAGATCAAACTTTCCAGCATATACCGTGTGTCTCTTACACACTAATCAAAGATCATTCCATAATCAAACTCCTGTGATATGTGACTTTTGTTAACCTTAAAAACTTAACTTGGGGCACAGCCATGTTATGTGGAACTCCCTGTTAAATTGAAACGGAACCTGCGGCTTTACCTGTACTACAAAACTCGGGATCAACTTAACCTCATGCAGAATGTTGTTGATACTTTCTTGCTTACACTTGTAGATTTGTTCAGTGCTTGTAGACATGTGTGCTTCGGTACGTTTAGAGTCTGTATTCTGGAGTATTAAGCTACACATAAGTGATGACGATAATGACGATGATGATGACGTTGTTGATGATGATGATGATGATGATGATGATGATGATGATGATGATGATGACGACAATGATGATGATGATGATGACGAAGATGATGATGATGATGACTATGATGATGATAACTATAGAAGTAAAGTGTCACAGTCTTCTTTTAAAAGTTATTACGTTTTTTGTTTTTGTTTTTGTTTACCTCACTAAACCAAAGAAGAAATGAGAAGTAAATCTTTTTCTTTCCTGGGACCTGTGGCATATTTCAGAACAATGCCTTTGTTTTCTTCTTTCCTCCCCCGCTCCCCCCCCCCCCCCCCCCCGAATATGTCTCGATACATCCGTACATGCGCTGGCATAACTTCAGACAGATAACGTCTGTTAACGGCGATGAAACAGCTTACAATAAAGAAATTGGAACAAGAGTTGAATAGTGTCCTACAAACAATCTTGGGTCAATGTTTCAAAAGCCAAGGAATTGATAACTGATTTCCAGAAAGAAAATAACCCCCCTGTCTCAATATTGTGTGCCGAGGGTCAACAAATTGAGAAGGCCTGGTCATTCAAGTTTCGAGATGCGGGGTCTCTCATATGCTCAGCGCGGACGGCAAATTGCATCAGTTTGGAAGGCATTCTTTATTACGCCGGTTGAAGAAATTTGGTAGTACTACAGTTTGATTCAATTCTACCACTCCATCATTGATAGTGTATTGTCGTCTTCTGTTACTCTATGGTATGGAACTCTCTTGAAAAACCAAGGGGGGGGGGGGGGGGTAGGTATTGTGAACACTTGTTGACAGTGTGTGCTTAGGTGTAACAGTCGAACCTGCGTTCACTTTAGCAGAGTATGTAGGACATTCACTAACTGTGCAGTAGAAATCTACGTGCGGCCTTCTTGAATCTGAAGGAGTTCCCATCATATATAGTACACACTTCAATACAAGCCCACATCCTCGAGTTCGAACTACCAGACAGGGACAAGAGGAACGTGGGGGAAGGGAAGAGACAACGGAGAGGGAAAAGCAATGCATTAAGGAACACACACACAAGAGAGAGAGAGAGAGAGAGAGAGAGAGAGAGAGAGAGAGAGAGAGAGAGAGAGAGAGAGAGAGAGAGAGAGAGACCATAGAGGAAGGGAGGGGGAGAGACAGACAGACAGACAGACAAATAGACAGACAGACACAGAGACAGAGAGAGAGAGAAGGAGGGAGGGAAGAAGGGGGTAGGAAAGAGAGACGAAAAATTAGAGAGACGGACAGACAGAAACAGAGAGAGAGAAAAACACACAGAGAGAGAGAGAGAGAGAGAGAGAAGAGAGAGAGAGAGAGAGAGAGAGAGAGAGAGAGACAGAGACAGACAGACAGACAGACAGACAGAGACAGAGAGAGAGAGAGAGAGAGAGAGAGAGAGAGAGAGAGAGAGAGAGAGAGAGACAGACAGACAGACAGACAGACAGACAGGCAGACAGAGACAGAGACAGACATACAGAGGTAGAAAGACAGAGACAGAGACAGATAGAAGAAGAAGAAGAAGAAGAAGAAGAAGAAGAAGAAGAAGAAGAAGAAGAAGAAAAAGGACGTGGATGAGAGAAAAGAGCGACAAAAGGAAAGGCAGTGGACAAAGGGACAGAGAAGGGATAAAGCAAGCGAGCGAACGAGAGAGAGAGAGAGAGAGAGAGAGAGAGAGAGAGAGAGAGAGAGAGAGAGAGAGGAGAGAGAGAGAGAGAGAGAGAGAAAACTCAATATTCAAACCTGTCTGTTAAACCATCCACCATAGGAAGAACGTGTACATAGGCAAGACAATATGCCGATGGAAAATACGTGAGCAAATAGCGTACTCGATGTAAACAATCACATGACTTGTAAGCAAATGTTTTGAAACATTCTTCGAACTAGTGAACTCAAAAAAAAAACAAAAAAAAGCCAGACCGAAAGGTGTTGTTAAAAAAATCAGCGAGGTTAGAGACATTCTCGAACCTTAAATGCCACACACAGAGGTATAAAGAAATCAGTTGTATTCCTTGACGTCATTAACATAAATTAATTTGAATAAGCATGGTATTCTGTAACCTTTCAATGGGATCATCCTTTATTCTAGCTTTACCGAGTCTGGACAAGAAAGAACAATAATGGACTTCGTAGTCAATTGCCTCAATACATAACGTACAATAGAGATTGTGATCATTGAATTCATTTGTACGAAGAATGAACAAAATATATGAACCACTAATTGCAAATTTAGTCAGGAGATTTTCAAATGTCTGTTATTGTGCATAGGCTTAGTCAGCTGAATGAAATGCATAGAGTTGAAATAATGCAGATAGTGAACATGTTACTCTCCTGAATATGAGAATGAAAGCTTTACCACTCGCAATTTATCAGTCTGTCGAACCTCACACATAAACGAACCTATAATATTACCAACACCCAGATGTTCTAAATAAAGCCAATATCAAACTGATACAGGTGTAATCTTACCTGTCAGTCCCCGTAATACCAGATGTTCTAAATAAAGCCAATATCAAACTGATACAGTTGTAATCTTACCTGTCAGTCCCCGTAATACCAGATGTTCTAAATAAAGCCAATATCAAACTGATACAGTTGTAATCTTACCTGTCAGTCCCCGTAATACCAGATGCTCCTGGAAGCCACGTGTCCTCCCATTCTAAAAACCATCGTGTTTGTCGTTTCAAGGTTAAAGGTCAAACACAAGAGACCCGCCTCTCTTTTTAAACAAGTTGATTCTGACGTTCAGTAATAATTGTATCATACAACAAAATAATATCATCCGTAGAAAAGAAAAATGTCCACAGCACCTGGGGTTGATTGAATACATATTTTTTCCGTGTTTTCGTTTGTGATAAGTCAATGACTAGTTCATTCAGAAAGGACGAAAATAATTGAGGACTGGGGTTGTTTCCTTCCTCCAGCTGGTCGCCGCACCTCACTATCTCCTCACACTGTGTTCTGACAAAGCCTGTTTTTCGTTTTAATAGAACAAACACCTTTGAGCATGAGTGGAAAGTCAGCTGAAAGAAAACGGAACTGTGCATTGCTTTCAAAATCTGCTTTGCGATGCCAGATAAAAAGCCGGAGTCAGCTGTGCAATCGAGGGAGGGGGAACAATCGGAAGTCTTGTTGGGCTCATTTTTTGTAGTCCCACTGTCACACTCTGTGCTACGTTTTCGTCGGGCGTCAACAATATTCAGGTCTCCAGGGTTCAGGTCTAAGTCACCACAGCACAAGACACACCCAGCCAGGAACATGAGCAGAAGTAATTCCAGCTTGTTCTGCTCTGTAGCAATCCTCATGCGCATTTTCAAAGCAAAATTCAATACGCTTCACAATCAAACTGTGGTAAGATGTCGGATACAGGCCACAGGTAGAACAGAAACAGACTGTGCACAGGCATGGGTGTGGTTTCAGTCACAATTTTATGCTGATCGATGAGAATGAAGATGAGAGAGAGAGGTTTGTTCACTCGACGTCGAGCGGACGTGTTGTGCAGGCTCTGCAGTTTTGTCAGCGTTTGATCGGGTTGTCGTCGTCCTTTTGGGTTGTGTGTGTGCAAGCAGATTGATGGGGGGTGCTCTGTATAGTGGTGTAATTGTGTGAGTGTAGGAACTAGAACTTATTAGGAATTTGCTTTTTTTCTGTTTAATTGATTTGACTTTCTTCCTTGGCTCGGTTTGTGTGGTACGCCATGTTATAGGTTCGTGCCGTTTTTCATATGTTGCACGTGCCTGTTGACGTTTGTGCAGCTTGAACACCGAGGTAAGGAGCGAGCCTGTGTGTGTGTGAGTGCGTGACGATGGCTGCCACGCACGTGGAGCCGGTGTTTATAACGAGTAGGGACTTACCCCCTGTGGATGCTACCCAGTTACCTATTGGCAATGATAGTTTTACTGCTTTAGACATTTGCCTGGCAGCTGAGCGGATATGTGGATCTGAGACTGTTTTGGGAGCTCAGTTGATAAGGGGTTTATGGCGTGTTTATCCCATGAATCGAACCGCCAGAAATCAACTGTTGATTGAAGGTATTGTGTTAAATGGCCATACAGTGTCTCTTCATGACAAGAATCCGTATATTGTCAGAGGTGGTACAGAAGAGCGCCTGTGACAAAGCTGTTCATTTCTGACATACCCATTTCAGTGGCAGGGAATGACATTGAATCTGCTCTGGTCAGATTAGGTTGTGTTCTGAGATCTTCCCTTCTCATGGAAAAAATCCGAAACAAAGACAGTAAACTTACTCGTTTTGTGACTGGAAGACGGTTTGTCTTCATCAATACTCCCGCTGTTCCATTGGAGCGATTTATAAAGGTCAGCTCTTTCACGGCAAGACTTTATCACAATGAACAACGAAAGGTGGTACGGAAGCCGGTGTGCTCCAGATGTTTACAGCCTGGTCATTTTTTGCACCAGTGCCAGAACATAGTTACCTGCAGAGAGTGTCATCAGAGTGGACACAGACGTGGGGACTCGGAGTGTGGTGCTTTTCCTGATCCTGTATCCTTGGAACCTGGTCTGGAGAAGATGACTACAGACAGCAGTAATACATCTTCCCTGCACTTTACCCCTCTGATCCAGGACGTTGACCTTGCACCATCTACCTTTGTTGAGACAGAGGACATCTTTGAAGACTCTCATACAGACATTGTACCTGAGACACAACTCACTCAGGCTGCAGATGCAGAGTTCTCTGCTATGGAGAGAAGGCAAATATGTTGGTTCAAGACCACCCATCTTATTTTGCACAAAAACCCCCCTTTTCACATACAAATCACGTCCATCACATATCAATTTTGACCAAAATCAACACCTGTTTCTAAACAAAATTAACATCCAAAAACCTCTAAAATCGACGTATTCTGCACATTGAAACGGGGGTTTCCGTGCAGAATAGGATTTGGTGATCGTGAACCAACATATTTGCCTTCTCTCCAGGCACATAAAATCACATTTATATGGTTTGACAGTCCCACACTCCCAGACTGGTTCTAATCAATATTAGGCCTAGCCGCCACAGCTGCAGCGAAACCCGTGTGCAACGGGCCGTGCAAATCACGTGTGCGCGTTCAACCAATCGACAGGAGGTATGACATCATTTCTGCCGGGGAAGGTAATAGAGCTCATTATTCAGTAGACAACCTAACAGTGCGGGCGCGTTTAACGAGAGCTTTGCTTCGTTTACAACCCGGCCAAAAGTAAATCTTTTGGGAACGAAGCAAAGAAAACGTGAAATGATAGTAAGTGAACTGGATGCTTTTTATGTAATTGTTTTGTAGAGCAACTTGATAATGAACCGATCGACGAAGGTTCTTTTTATGAAAGCTGAAAAACATGGCTGAAATTACGCCTGTTTACTGAAGGCCGGTTCTGAGATCAAAGCTGAAAATCGTAAAACTCTTCGGCAATCTTTGCTTTTAGGCCCATTGGCTTGAAAGAACAAAAACTCTTTTCAAAAAATCTAATACAAAAGTGTCCTCGGATAATTATTTAAAAACTGAAATTTTGATGGAACCCAGGCTGTCTGAGACAGCCTTTAAGCAGGTGAATTGAAACGGTGAAGCAGGTAGGCTACCGCTCACGCGTGAGCGGTTCTATTTTTAGGCTGTGCTTCGGTGGTCGCCTTCCACCGCTAACGCGCGAATGGTTACTGGGATTGCTGGAGCTCGCTTGTACTTGCTATGTGCGGATACTAAGGGAGGTAACTCATGCACACCCCCCCCCCACGCACGCACGTCCCTACCCCCACCCCCACCCCACCCCCCACGCACGTACGTCCCACCCCACGCATGCACGCCCACTCACGTTTGTCCTACAAATCAGTGCAGTAATCCAGGTCAAAACGCCCTGGGGCTGATTGGCCTAGTTAATTAAACCACCCCCTGCCCACGCACGCACACACACATAACTTCTTCTGATTCTTGCCACAAAACAAGAGAAACTGATTACTTATTTTTTTTAATTTATGATTTTATTCTGGGTTAAAAAATGAAGGCCGATGTAGCTACAGAGCTTATTAATATACTTTTCGAGTTGGATTGGGAGAGGGAGGGCGATAAAGATCAGTTAAAGAATAGGTTTGAAGAATTAATTACTGATCTTTTTAATCGAATAGACATGCGAGAAAGTGTGATGCAAGCTGTCAGTAAAATACCAGATTCTTGGCCCCAACCAATTATAAAGTTGTTTGCCCTTATTCGCTTTAATGAAGATCAGGTTTTACGATTAGAAAAGACTATGAATAACAGTTGAATTTACAATTATTTTTTTTATTTATTTTAGATTTAAAAATGGCTGCCGAACTCAGTGAATCTGATTTAAAGAATTGTAATGAACTATTTGACAAAACAATGAAAGTGTTAAACATTGATTTTAGTGAATTTGGTTTTGAGAATGATGTAAACAATATAATAAAAGATCATAGTGAACTATTTAAAGAAGCAATTAAAGTGATGAACATTAACTGTAGTGATTCAGAAAAAGCTAAAATATTGGCGGGCGTTATTGTACGGTTAACATGTCTTGAAGTGTTGCAACGCTTAGGTGAAGCATAAAAAAGCCTGTTTTACTTACTTTTATATACGTTTATTTTTTAATTTACGTAAATATTGTGGCTTTAAAAATGACGACCACAAGTAAATTTGAGGATGGAAAACTTTATACGATGGAAGAAATATTTGGTAGTGACAAAACAATTAAGCAATACGTTTAGCGAAGTAGACATGGGCATCATTAACCCTACAAACGTTCATGAAAGCGTAGCACATGCTATCTCTAAAATCCCAAAGTCTCTTCAACGTGAACCGCCAGTAAAAGTGTTGTTGGCTGTTCTGATTGATTATATAACGCCTGATGATACTAACATGCCAGTCTGGGTTTCAACAAGGCAGAAAGAAGTAATTAGCTATCACGACTTTAACTCTAACTGGGCTGACTACATGCTTACACAGTTTAACCATGCAAGTGAGGAGGCAAAGTTAAGGGGTTCTGGCTGGTCTGAAAGGACAGTCCTCGAAATAAGATTAAGACAAACAAAGTTCTATCCTATAGTCGGCAATTCTTAACTTCCTCTCCCAAAAGGTTAGTTTTAAAACGAGCAGTCTTAAACATAAAAAATCCTGACAACATGTGTTTTATGTGGTGTGTTTTAGCGCACTTACATCCTGTTAAAAATCATGCAAACAGAGTATCTAATTATGAACAATATAAGCAAGAACTAAACTTTAATAACATAACCTTTCCAGTAAGTATAGAAAGTATATCTCAGTTTGAAGAGCAAAACAAGCCAATCACTGTAAACGTATACACATGGTCTGTAAAGCCCATCTAGTGCCTCTAAGGGTTTCTCCTCACGCTCCTACTTTAGGCGAACCACTTGACAAGCATGTAGACTTGATACTGTTTGCAGATAGTACAAAGAGCCATTATGTATTAATCAGAACAATAAGCAGACTTATGGCTTTTACATCAAAGCATCCAGCTAAAAAGAGATTTGTAGAAGGTGTCTGCTAAGAATTCCTACTATAGAATCAGCTGACAGTCATAAGAAAGAATGTAAAAGTTTTGTAGACTGTGAAACCAAACTCCTCACACCTAAACCAGGGTCTAAAGTTAGCTTAAAAAATTTACACAAAATGCAAATGAGCCCATACGTGGTTTATGCTGACTTTGAATCAATCTTGCCACAGTACTATGGCCCACAACAGCAAGAACAAAAAACAACCTTATTAACCCACCATCAGATCTGTTCTTATGCGTTGTTGTTGTTAGGTCAGATGGGGCACACACACGCCCAGAGATTTACAGAGGCCCCAACGCAGCTAGTAGATTTTTAAAGCAGATGAAACAACTTTGCAATTACTACTCCAACCAACTAAATCTTTCAGACATTGTTATGACTCCTGAAGATCAAGAACGTTATGACTCATCTACACACTGCTGGATATGTAACAGAGAATTATTAGGTGACACAGTGAGAGACCACGATCACATTACTGGCAAATTCAGAGGGGCTGCGCACAACAATTGTAATCTTCAACTTAAGGTTGATCCCAAAAAATGGAAACTACCTATCTTCTTTCATAACTTATGAGGCTATGATTCTCATTTCATCATGCAAGCAGTGACTTCTGAATATAAGAGGGTTACCTGCATTGCACAGTCTTCAGAAAGGTACATGACTTTTACTCTCGATGTTTATCCTTTTATGACTCTGCCCAACATCTGATGGGGAGTTTAGATAAACTAGCAGGATCGCTACAGGACTTTCCAATCACTAAACAATATTTTGATCCATCTTTAGTGCGTAAAGGAGTTTACCCCTATGAATACATGAACTCGTGGAAAGTTTTGACGAGCCGGCGCTACCGCATAAAGACGATTTTTTACTCTAGGCTTAGAGGTAAAGGCATAACTGATGTTGACTACGAATACGCTCAGAAAGCCTGGACAGAATTACACTGTCAAACAATGGGCGACTATCACGATCATTACTTGATGGCTGACGTGTGTTTATTGGCAGACGTCTAGAGAACAGTAATATGCCAATCCTAACTCACTTTCGCCCTCAAACCAGTTTTCGGGCGAAAGTGCCCTAGGATTGGCATATTACTGTTCTCTGACAAGTAAGACTTCAATAACCAAAAAATAACGATTATCTACAAACATACATACTGTGCAGGGTTATTCGTTTTCAATACTAATTTACTAAAGTTTTCAGAGAGTAGCGTAGGGGAAAGTAGCCGTGGCTGAACACGTTCCATAGAGTAACGTAGGGGAAAAGCAGCCGCGACTGAACGCGCTCCATATACAAAGGGGGGTGCACTAGGCTATCCGATTACTTACCGATTAACGGCGCGTTAATTACAGCGTAGGGCTGTCAGCAGAGAGAGGCGCAGCTAAAGCCCGTTAAGGTCAAGTCGCCCTTAACGCAACGTGAGGCAAAGAATTGCTTGTGGGTTTAAATAATATTTCTGTTCTGCGTTTCACAAAATACGTGCGTATGCACACACACACACACACACACACACACACACTCACACACATACACACACATATACATACACACAAACACACACACACATACACACATACACACACACACACACACACACACACACACACACACACACACACACACACACACACACACACACACAATAACGATAGTAACAATTCTTATAGCGCATATCTTGATAACGTATGTTTCTGGCCGCGTTTCAAATTTGAAACACAGACAATCAAGCGCGCGCAGACACAGACAGACAGACAGGCCAAAAAATCAATACTGCCGCACCCCCTCTTCTCCCCTCCTTTTCACCCCACTCCCTCACGCCGGTTACAATATATTGCATCATGCCGCGTGATGGCGCTGTCACAGCCCGGCCAATCAGCGAGGGGGCTAGAATTAAGCGCAGTGCTTACGGGCGCTCACATGACTAGGAACACCAACATTCCCCCACTGACTCCCGGACTTGCAGGACGCTTTTACTGCGCTGTGTACTGTGCTTGGTGTGTTATTCTAAAAAATGGCTACCCGTTTCACTGAAGAGCAGGCTCTCGCCATTGAACACCACAAGTTTTACCATACTTGCATGTCAGAGTATTTGTTGAAAAAGAACGAGGTGAAGCATGTTCGTTGCCGCCGAAACCGAAAAGAAGTATTGCTTTCCTAGAAGGAACAGAAAAAGAAAAAAGTGAACCGACTGCTTTGGAAATGCACGACTATCTTAAAGGTTTGTTGGTTCAAGGAAATGAAAACGTTGAAGGCAATATTGCTGAACAAAATATAGCCAGTTTTAATATGTGTTTGACTATCGATGAGATGGTTCCTTATCTAATAAATGGCGCTGCATTGTTGAAAGTCGGCCAAAGCAAAACAATCCATCACGCGTTAATTGTTGGGCGCTGGCTTGAGACAGCTCAAGGCATGTTTAAAAAAACAAAAACGCTACAAACATGGCGTTCATTTCTCAAGACGCAGGTGACCATGGCTGATTCGTATGCTAGAAAACTTATTCAACTTTCTGTGTGTTTTTATAACTATCCTAAATTTCACAAGCTAGGAATCAGTATAAATGAACTGTGTAGCAAACGCCAAACCATTATTAGACTTATGCAACAGAATAACGATTTTCGAATGTTCTGGCAAACAAACTAGATAGGGTTAGGCAGACCTTAGTAAATCTACCAGTATGGAGAGGAGTAGTGTGTAGCCAGCACTATCTTCATATAAATGCTCCAAATTACAATGACGGATGTACTACTACTGGCGATTAAAGCCGCCATAAAAGCTTGGCTACAGCAATTACTGCTGTAACTCTGCCAAAGCCAGTTGCAAGCCTGGTTGAGAAAAGAGGAGCACAGCAAACTAGGTCAAGTGATCACATATGATCACTTGGCCTACAAAGTGCAGCAGCACCTGCAAAGCTCAGCGGCAAACTAGGCCAAGTGATCACATATGATCACTTGGCCTAGTTGATTGAGGTTGCGCGCGAGACACAACCTGTTTAGTCACAAAGCAAGAAGTGGTCCTAGTAGTTCTACTTTTTGTTTGTTTGTTGGTGTTTGTGTGTTTTGGCCTACCCCACGCACGCACGTCCCTCCACCCCACCCCGGGACTGTTTATTGTGTGTTTGTTGTTTGTTTGTGTTTGTTGTTTGTTTTGTCCTACCCCACGCATGCACACCCCCCTACCCCACTCCACCCCACTCCACCCCACCCCACCCACCCGCCCCACCCCCCACCCCCGCATGCACACACTCAAGTTCCTTCTAAGTTTTTAACTTAAGTTACCCCAAGTTACTTTTAAGTTCTTACTCAAGTTGTCTTTAAGTCATCCTCAAGTTATCCACAAGTTCTTACTTAAGTTACTTCTAAGTTTTTAATTAAGTCGCCCCAAGTTTCTTAATAAGTTCTTGATCAAGTTCTTAAGTAAGTTCTTAATAAGTTCTTGATCAAGTTCTTGATAAGTTCTTGATTAAGTCATCCTCTAAGTACAACCAAGTTCTTATTCAAGTTATCTTATAATTATCAAAAAAATACAATCTATGTTTTTATCTTAAATAGTAAATGTCTAATATAGTACACACACGCCTCAAAAAACGCGTCATCGTTGAGGATGTCTTGCTCAGCGTTCTCTGCATAGATCTTAATGAAGTTCTTACATCCTAAGCAACCGCATTGATTACAATTCTGGTCTATGGAAATGTCTTTTATAGACTCCATGTCTTTATTTATTGACTTCATCATTTTATAATACGCCATGATCTATTTTTATTAAAAAAATTTAAAATTAAGTTCTTAAAATATTATTCCATCTGAAATGGATCAAAATGATCTTTTATTATTGGCGGTGCTGGCGGGCTGTTGTTTTTTGTATTTAGCGGTTCAGATTTTTTTGATTGCTTTTGTTTTGGCTGCCATTGTTTATATATTTTATAACAGTAATAACCGCCCCCAGCAGCAGCAAGGGCGCCAAAAATGGCAACAGTTTTAAGTTCAATATTCCACGAAGACTTTGGC
>CM031605.1:90908577-90918748 GCA_018398815.1 Conus ventricosus | reverse complement strand
GACAGCGGCGCGTACAAAGCAATTCCACGGTGATGACGTTAGCTGGATGAGGACGGGCAGGGTGATGGTAGTGGTGGTGGAGGAGGGGTGAGGGGTCGGGAGAGTAGTGGGGGTGAGATAAACAAAACAAAAAAAGCCAGTGGCGACTGCTTTGTATACACACGTGAGCTCTGAGAGAGAGAGAGAGAGAGAGAGAGAGAGGGGGGGGAGGGAGAGAGAGAGAGAGAGGGGGAGAGAGAGAGAGAGAGAGAAGAGAGGAGAGAGAGAGAGAGGAGAGAGAGAGAGAGAGAGTCTATAATCAAGTCATACGTGTATATCTACCTCTCGATTATATTAGCCAGTTTAGACAAGTTTCTTTGTCGCTTCCATGAGAGTGCTGCTCTCCAACAGGAAGCTGGTAGCTACAAGTAAGCCTGATGATCTCTTACACTGGTCGAAACAGCCTTTACTTGCTGGTTCGCTAAATTCCCATTTTTTTGCGGAACGGTAACTCTATACAACAGAGGATAGAGAGAATGAGTCTGTGTCTTCTGCCCGGTATCCGCGAGGTCTGCCTCCTGTGTCGTGCAATTTTGCACATCTGTAAACACATTTTGCCTCCTACCCACCCCACCCCCTCCCCGAGAGAGAGAGAGAGAGAGAGAGAGAGAGAGAGAGAGAGAGAGAGAGAGAGAGAGAGAGAGAGATTCAGATTCAGATTCAGATGTTTTATTCTTATAGGCCTTGGCCCCTCAGAGGGGGATGTACATGAGACACAATAAAACAGCATCACCAGATTCAATATGATAATTACATTACAAAAACGCTTCGCCTTTTGAAAGCTTTATACAGATAAACAGCAAACTGTTTTACAATGCTTTCATTCTTAGATGTCATTAACAAGACAATCCTGAACAGGCAAGGTCTTGTGTAAAATTTCCGTGGAATGAATTTTTCTCTTAAATCTTGTAATTCTGGACAGGTTAATGCAAAATGCACTTCATCTTCTCTTGACTGTCGACATAATGGACATAGCAGATCAGAGTTATTGATTTGTTTATAACGATAATGATGAACAAAAATATCAGACACTCCAGTTCTAAACTTAGTCATTATAAACTTCAGGTGCCTGTCCATACGCATTGACATGTACATTGGAGAGAATGCAGATCATTAAATGTTCTATAAAAACTAAACCTGTTACTATTTTGAACATGGAAATTCCAGTCTTGCCATCTACAATCGATAAGTCTTTCTTTAAACGTACGGACAAAGTTGTTCATATCTCCGACACCTTGGTTAAGCCACACATACCCAAAACCATATTCGTATAATTTCATTCTAACATGCGACACCCAGTTCATCTTGCCTCTATTATCTAGTTCTAACAGCATTTTATACGCTTTATGAGGCAATCTATGTTCAGCCATCTGAGTTAGTTTTAACCAGTACTTGACACATTTAACAGTGGAGTGCAAAGATATGGGGTATCTGTCAGTCTCACCATACACAAGATCATTTGGTGTTTGTGGTGAGACACCCAAAAACTTTTTTAAAGCAAATAAATGAACCTTTTCGCATTGTGCAGCTCCAGCATCAAGACCCCACAGTTCAGCCCCATATTGTAACATAGGCAGGATTTTAGCATCAAACAATTTCAAAAACAAGGCAAGAGATTCATTGTTAAGCATCGACAATTTCTTCATAATACATAGCAATGCGTTTTTGGCTCTGCAAGCAACATCTTTACATGCAAAAGTGAAACTTAATCTCGTAGAGAAATATATCCCTAAGTACTTATATACATTTACAACAGGCATATATATTGCATTGTATGTCCATTTTTCTCTAGCAGCGAGATAACCGCCTTTTCTGAAAACAATTATGTTACTCTTACTCATATTTACTTTCAACTGGAGTGAATCAGCTGCCCTTTGCAAACTATTCAACTGAGTTTGGAGGCCTATTACAGTCTCTGATATTAATGCAACGTCATCAGCAAGAAGTAAAATGAATATTTCAAAACATCATTTACAAAATGGGCACCATGCTTTCCAGAGCTTATGACTTTGGAAGTCAACTCATTAATAAATAAAGAAAACAAAACTGGGCTGCAAACATCACCCTGCTTAACACCAGATGTACAGTTGATATAATCTGTTAAAGCAGCACCACATCGCACCCTTGCCTTTACATGGTCATACATACTCATAATACATTTATACATATTTCCATGAATTCCGTTTTTTAACAAAATAGGCCAAAGTATACTTCTATTAATAGAATCAAAGGCTTTCTCAAAATCGATGAAAGCAACATACAATTTACGATTCAGACAAAACTGTTTTTGAACGAAAGCTAATAATGTGAACATATGGTCTATTGTGGAATGATTTTGTTTAAATCCAGCTTGAAATTCACCTGTAATGTTATTATCCTCAACCCAAACTTGAAGTCTTTTATTAATAATTGTACTATACAATTTACTACATACATTACACAGCGAAATTCCTCTGTAGTTATTTGGATTCATAACATCACCCTTTTTATATAACGGTAAAACAATTGATTCACACCAGCTTTCAGGGTATATGCCTCTATTAAACAGGGAATTGAAAAATTTAACAAAAAATTCCATCACTAAGTTTGATTTGGAAGCATTTTTGATAAATTCCCCTATAATTTTATCAGGTCCAGCCGCCTTGCGATTTTTAAGTGTCTTTAAAGCGCTCAAAATTCTTCTGCTGAGATAGGCTGATTCAAATCACTTTCACTATCACTATCGTCGGATTCATCATCATCGTCATCACAACAATCGTCATTGTTTATAGCACTATAACGATTTCCAAAAGCACGTTGGTTACTAATATCTACTCCCTGAATCAGATCATTATCAAATTTGTCTTTTCTTTCTAACAATTCTTTAAAATGTACATACCAATCGTTTATGCTAATATCATTCAAAGGCTGCCTTCTTGTCTTGGAAATTTTACGCACAGATTTCCAGAATTCCTGTTGACTATTTACCGAAGTTAATAAATTATTGAGCAAAGTGTCATTGAACTGCTTCTCTTTTCTCTTTAACAAATGTTTATATTCGCGCCTTGCTATACATAAAGAAGTGCGATCGGGTGGAGACAATGTACGCTTAAATTTGTTCAACAAATTGCGTACAGTTCTTTTGGCCACACGACATTCATCATCATACCAGTCGTGCTCCTTCACGCCCTTACCAATGTGTACCTGTTTCTTCATGAAGTCTGCTGCACTTTTTATACAATGATTAAAAAGCTCAAGTGCCTCGTTAATATTTTCATCAATCAAAGTGATCGCCATTTCAAACTGAAGTTGCATTTCATTTGAACAGATGCTGTCTATGAACATACTGCTGTGGGCTTCGTCCCATATAAACTTTTCCAAAACCTGAACATTACTATTATCTTTTGAACATATCTTATTATTCTTAGGGAAATGGATACATAACTCTAAAGGCAAATGATCAGATTCGATCCTGTCAGACACACTCATTCTACTGCTATCAGAAATTATTGAGAACAGATCATTCGACAGTAAAAAATAATCATTTACACTGCTACCATTATCCGATATGTACGTGTAATGACCTTGAAGGTCACCCGGACACGTACCATTCAAAATACACAGGTTTAAAACAGTGCACATGTTGAGTAACATTTTGCCATAGTTATTAAGCACATGGTCTTCAGAATTTCTGTTCAAGTTCAAAGGACCACTCAAATGTTGATTTTCATAATCACACTCATTAGATACAAAATCACTAGAAAAGTTAGAGGTTCTACCATTTAAGTCTCCATTTATTACTACATAAGCATCATGTTCTTCATTACACAGCAAACAGTCACATAAAAAATCTTCCAATAAAGCGACACCATTTTCACAGTCAAAATGCACATAATAGGGTGAGCTTTCAGGTGGTATGTAGGCACAAACATACATAATGTCTCTATCTATACCGAAAAGACATTTATTCAAAAGAAAAGCGTAGAAAAGAGAAGATTTCACACATACAGGTTTGACATAAGGACACAGCTCATTCCTTATAAGGCAGACAACTCCGCCTGAGCGTCTTCCGTGTACTGACAGTTTAACAGCCGGTCTACAAAACACCGTGTACCCTTTAAAAATAGACAATTGAAAATCTTCTACAAACGTCTCAACTAAACAGACAAAATCAAAAGAACAGACATACGAAACAAAATCATGATCATATATTTTTGTAAGCAATCCATTAATGTTCCAATGTAGGAAAGAAAACGGTTTTGATGTATTACGCACACTGGCATCATTAAACTCATTTCTCAACTCGGACGAGTTCGAACTATTTACATTTTCATTCAACACACCCACGGCATCACTGTCCACGTGCTCAGGTGACACAAAAACATCGTCACAGAACACGGGTGCACAGTTTTCACGTGGCGTCGCCAGCTCACTGCCACTGTCGTGCGGTGACCAGGTAACCGGTGTCGCCTCAGCAGACGTGAGAGAGAGAGAGAGAGAGAGAGAGAGAGAGAGAGAGAGAGAGAGAGAGAGAGAGAGAGAGATCTATAATCCCTCCTCCACGATGTCACATATAAAATTTAAAAAAAAGTGGACTCTTATTTTTAACAGCTCAACAATAAATACAACCAGTTTTGTAGACATAACAAACACTCCAGTTATACCCCCTATGAAATACCTGTCTTTAATTAATTTGCAACCCGCACTTCATCCCTTTCTAACAAACTCTTACCAGACCACATCCATTTTTGCGTCCAGTCTGAGCCGAAAAGTGACTGGTCATCCTTCATTTTCATTGTAGTGTAGTGTTTGCAAACATTTTATTTCCTTCTTCAACATAAGCATTTGTTATATCACATCATCAGTCATGATTCATTCACAATGATTTTAAATTAAAAATAAATTGTACTTGAACATGTATCAGTAAGTGAATGGGATTCAGTTGAGGAGTTGTTTTTTTTCCCTTTAGACATCAGAGGAAGGCAAATCAAGGCAAAGGGGGGACGAGGATGAAATAATAACAACGTAGTATATCCATAATTTTACATATGTAAAATTGAAGAAAGAAAACAAAAATCAAGCTTAGGCATCCACACACACTCACACACACACCACACACACACACACACACACACACACACACACACACACACACACACGCACGCACGCACGCACGCACGCCCACACACACACCCACACACACACACACACACACACACACACACACACACACACACACAAACACACAGCACACAGCACACACACACACACACACACACACACACACACACACACACACACACACACACACACACACACAAACACACACGCACGCACGCACACACACACAGATCGGAATATTGCCTTTTGAAGAAAATATGAAACTTGCATGTGCAAAATATATTTTAAGAAGTCATACAGTACAAAATCTTAATACCACTGAAACTGAATTAAAATCAGAAATAAGTTTTCCTAAACGGGCACAAAATATCGATTCTCTAAAATCGATAGCCTCATACACATCCGACTTATTTACAAAAGCAGGCACTGCCCCTCAAAACGTAGCTACTCGGGTGTCTTTTAGCACTATCCCGGAATGGGAACTTAGTAGAGCAAATTATGACATAGACTACACAAGTTTTAAAAAAAGTGATGGACCCTTGCTGCCAACGTATGCTAAATCACATATAAATGAAACTTATATAAATCACCTTAAAATTTATACAGATGGTTCTGTACTAGACAATCATTTGTCTGGTTCAGCATTCATAATTCCATCCTTAAAAATAGAGAAAGGTTACCACCTTGGTAAGAATATTTCCATATTTACTGCGGAACTTGTTGCCATTATTATGGCATTACACTTTCTTCTTGATTTTCAGTTTCCTGCATTTCAAATACTACTTTGTGTTGATTCAAAATCAATCCTACAAGCTCTAAAATTTTCGAATACAAGTGTGAGAGCAGAACTCATATCAGAAGTCCACCACTTAATTCATTTTTTGCATTTACGTGGTTCCTATGTCGATTTTTGTTGGGTTCCATCACACTGTGGATTATCTGCGAATGAAAGGGTAGACCAATTAGCCAAAAAGGCTGCTATCACTGAGACTGATTTAACAAAGATATGCATTCCATTATCCTTACATGAGAGTTATAGTCTTTTAAAAGACGTATCCTGGAACTCTATTTCAAATAAGCGAAAAGGCACCAGAAACAAAAAGGGGATATTATTTAACAAGATATCAGACAATAAAAGAGGTATCAAGAATCTCTACCAAGAGTGGATTTTAAAAAGTTTGATTTTTAGATTGAGGCTTGATGCCTTTAAAAACAAATTCTGTAAACATGTGACTTGCATTTGTGGCCAGCAAATCACCCCGTTCCATCTACTTTTTTTGTGCGATAGAATGAAGCCCTACTTACCTGCTTGGTTGTTGAACACTGAACCGTCGATGTCAGCCTTTGAAGACGTCATCTCCAACGAATCAAACATTTTTGAAGTTGTTCATGGACTGATTAAGAGCCCAGTTGGACATTTACTTTAACGTCTGTGTTATTTTCCCCATCCTGGTGTTAGTTGCTTATTTAGTGTTTCTTTCAAAGTTTTGGATTCAGTAATTTTTTGTTGTTTTTTTTTTAATTTTTTTTTAAAAATATTATTTATTTTATCTAGGCCTAAATGCATTATACATACTTATGTACGCCCAAAATCAACACCAACCGTTCGCATGCATACACCCAAAAACACCACATGCACACACACATAACACTTACATTCTGTCTAAGATCACTGTTAGGTGGATAGACATTAAATAAAGAACGAACACACACACACGCACGCACGCACGCACGCACGCACGCACGCACGCACGCACGCACACACACACACACACACACACACACACACACACACACACACACACAGTTCTATCTGTCACAGATTTACAAGTGATGGGGCAGAATGCGCAGCGAGAGGAAAGGAGTGGCAACAATCTTCATACACTGAAATAAGGTGGTAGAGACAGGGTGGTAGTCTCCTGATGGTAGTCCCCTCACCCCCACTGACCCTGGGCCGAAAGAGGTCATCGAAAGGTCATTGTCTGTAGCGTTGTTTACCTTGCCTGAAAAAGACCAAACAGGTCGAAGCATGTACTGATTGTTTTTTGTCATTTGTTTCTTCTTTCGTTTTGCCGAAACAGTGATTTTTAAAGCAGCATCTTCACGGTAACCTGCCATAGTCGCTGTCCTCTTGAAACCACTCTCCTGCGAGTGGAGAATGGTGTCTGTCCAAACCCAAGCCCTAAGGACACACATCGAGAGCGACCTCCCGGTGTGGGTCTCAAAGTGAGCTGACTGCATTCGGAAACTGAAACAAATTTTTAAAGTAAGTAACTCCGCCGCTGAACATGAACAAACAAATTACAAGACAAAAGACGACGCGTTTCGACCTCTTAGGTCTTCCTCAGGCAAGATTAAAAAAAAAAAAAAAAAAAAAAAAAATTCGGGACAATAATTCAACGCCCAGTTTGCGCCAAATTCGAGAAGATAAGTGATGGCTCGTTCTTTAGTTTCGTTGGCCTGAATGTTGTTTACCTTGCCCGAAGAAGACCCAAGAGGTCGAAACGCGTCGTGTTTTGTCTTGTAATTTGTTTGTCCATGTTAACAAGCGGACTTGCTTAGAATTACTTGTAGATTTAATTCCTCGCGATTTGGACCAAAATTACTGCCTGCCTTCAAAATTCACCATGTCCCAAAAAGTAAACCATACCCAAACATACGTGCACGTGAACTCGAGGGTAATGATTCTAAACCTTATTCGTCATCACAGAAGTAGCATGGCGATGATGTTGACAATAACGATGATGATTATTGCGATCAAGATAATGATGATCACAATGATTATGTGTTGTTGTTGTTGTTGTTATTGTTGTTATCCTTGACTTATGCATCGTGTAGACTTTATTATGTAATTTGTGATTTTGCTTTGAAATAAACTATGATTCGTTAAAACAAAATATTCTGAACTTAGCCAACTAATTGCTAATCTGTTCCAAAACTGCTTCTCGGCGAGTGACTTAGGGCGTGGTCGAGAAACAACCAACATAAACACAGGCACATGTCTGCTTCCACTTTCTTGTGACATAAGTGGACCGGTGAGTTTGGACACGTGTGTATCTTCACTTCACGCAGTGTTACTGTACCTTGCCCTAAATCACTCACAAGGGAGCAGTTGTGGAATAGCATGGGCCAGAATAGCTCAGTGGTAGAGTGCAGTGCCGGACTCGTAAACTTGGTGATCCTTGGGCTGCAGGTTCGAATCTCCGCCGGACCGTTTCGGTACAGGGGGATTTTTCCCCTCGGAGTTAACATTGGTTCTGACTCCATTTCCCGAGCAGTCCTTCGAATGAGACTATAAACCGAGGCTCCGTGTGTGAACGGACGCATAACGTCTTGCACACACGTTAAATCCCATCACCAACTTTCGGAAGAGAAGGCCAGTTTGGCCGTTGGTATGGATGACACGTTACACATAGCATGCATCTTGCGTGAGAAATGGAAAGAATGAAGGAAGTAGGGGCATCGAGTGAACAATATTGAACGAAATTGACTGGGTGACACGGGGAAACGACTGAATGAAGCACCAGCTGGCAGCTCTTCAGTCAGCACTACCCAGGTAGGCAGCCCGTTGTGTAAACGAGTGTGGATTGTAAAACGCTTAGAGCTTGGTCTCTAGCCGAGGATAGGCGCTATATAATCATTAATGATGATGATAATAATAACAGTAATAATACTAATGATAACAATAATAATGATGATGATAATAATGATGATGAAAATACTACTACTACTACTACTACTACTACTACTACTACTACTACTAATGATAATGATATTAATACTAATAACAATAATGATGATGATGATGATGATCATATCAATAATAATAATAATGAGAAGAAGAAGAAGAAGAAGAATGCCAGGAAGGTGTGTGGAGGGGGTGGGGGTGGACGGGGGGGGGGGGGGGGGGGGGGGGGAGGGTTGGGAGGGGGGAAGTAGGGTGCAGTTTGGATATACTTCCCAGGGTTAAGTTGCGGCACGTGCCGTTTCTCCCTGCTCAGGGAGTAATTTCGCGAGTGGAATGATTAGGTTACACCAATTAAGGGTTAATGAGATCTCTCTCGATCTGTTGTCATGATAGACTCCTGAGGCCCTCAGGATAGTTTTGTCCCCCCCCCCCCCCTCTCTGTCTGTCTGTCTGTCTGTCTGTCTGTCTGTCTGTCTCTGTGTCTGTCTGTCTGTCTCTGTCTATCTGTCTGTCTGTCCGTCTGTCTGTCTGTCTGTCTGTCTGTCTGTCTGTGTCTGTCTCTCTGTCTGCCTGTCTGTCTCTGTCTGTGTGTCTGTTTCTGTCTGCCTGTCTGTCTGTCTGTCCGTCTCTGTCTCTGTCTGTCTCTGTCTGTTTGTCTGTCTGTCTCTGTCTGCCTGTCTGTCTGTTTCTGTCTCTGTCTGTCTGTCTGTCCGTCTGTCTGTCTCTGTCTCTCTCTCTTTCTCTCTCTGTCTCTCTCTGTCTGTCTGTCTGTCTGTCTCTCTGTTCTCTCTCTCTCTCTCTCTCTCTCTCTCTCTCTCTCTCTCTCTCTTTCTCTCTCTTTCAATGTAGCACTCTGCCCAATAGGATGCTATTTTTAGGCTGGCTGTTCAGAAGAAAAAAAAAATCCTTACGATGTCTTTTCCCCTCTGCGACCATTTCGGGACAGATCATCATAGAGACCTGTTGGCTTCCATGACATTGTTAGGGGCTATCTCAGTTGTAGCATGGTCATCGTGTAAAATGGCTGAGATCCGAAAGTTGCAGTTCATTACGGCTTGGTCTTGGATTCGTGGTGGGAAATCCTCAATGAGTTTTAAACTTGTATATGCCAGCAAGAGTACGGAGTGGAACAATAAACACATGAGTCTTATTGATGATACAGGCCTACAGCTGTTTCTCTCTATTTAGTTCCGTTAACACAGCTCTTATCTGTATTTTGTGACCAGGACTTTCGATTTCGGACTTTATCTATGACAATGGTTTTCAAACACTTACACTTGTGGGAAACAAACAGTGAGATGCCACATCAAACTATGATGATTTGAAAATGGTGAAAGACTTTTA
>CM031605.1:90883326-90890826 GCA_018398815.1 Conus ventricosus | reverse complement strand
CTCTCTCTCTCTCTCTCTCTCTCTCTCTCTCTCTCTCTCTCTCTCTCTCTCTCTCTGCACAAGTGTATAGCGTACTTGAACTAAATCAATATATTTTTTTTTAATCCACAGACTTCAAACTGAAGGAAACAATAATTCTGTTTTTTTACCATTCCTCTACATGGAAAAA
Organism: Conus ventricosus; assembly: GCA_018398815.1. Lineage (NCBI taxonomy): Eukaryota > Metazoa > Mollusca > Gastropoda > Neogastropoda > Conidae > Conus > Conus ventricosus. The sequence continues at coordinate 90,890,657 of CM031605.1, read as the reverse complement.
AAAGAATGCTAGGAATCTTTTCAAAGTCGAATGTAAGTCTGGTTACATTTTCAGTATCGGTTTCAGTTTCAAGGAGGTGTCGCTGAGTGCAGGCTAGTTCGTATACCGCTATGCCACATCTGTTACGTTTCGAGACCACACTGCGCACGATTTAAACCTGATGGATAAATGAACTGATGACGAAGATGAGAGAACTTAAGACGTAGCAGACGTCTGACCTTCTCGTTGGCCCAACGCGCTGGTCAGACCTTGAGTCAGACCTAACATTGTGCCATTATTATCGTCGTGTGTGTGTGTAGTTAATTATACACACGTGTGTGCGTAAGCGTGCGCATGAATGAGTATGCGCTTACCCTACATGAAGATATGCAACTCTAGTAACTCTAAAACAAATGATCCAAGTGGAAAATTCTCAGAAGGAGATGGGGAGGATGGAGGAGAGAAAAAAAAGGACCTGACAGGGTGGCTAGTGCGTCAGACACATGTTCCATCGTCTTGGGTTCGATTCTCACCCGAAACGAGCAGTTTGCAAGAGATTCTGCCGTCAGAGTTAGCTTTTGTGCATACGCCCGCACACTCCCCTCCCCCCTTCCCACCATTCTATCACGAATCCTCTATACCAGAGACTTGAAGACCATTGGAGCGCCACGGCGGAAGACTCCTCCACTTCTCCCGGTTCTCAGACAGCTCTTTGGCAGTTGCTGAGTGTGAGGCCAGTCCATGCACTGATGTTGTCCTCCCATCTCTTTCTCTGTAACACGCCATACCCCCACTATCCCCCCTCCTCTCCACCCCCCCCCCCTCCATATCTCCCCCACCTCCCGCACATCTTTCCGATTAGACTTTAAATCAAGGTCCCGTGAGAGCACGTATGCATGAAATTATGACACGCACCTTGAACCCCATTCCTCCTTTTGGAGACAAACGGGTCGTCCTGTAGCGATGGAAAGGATGTACACTAGTTAAACACATACGCACTGGTGTCGGGCTTTATTCCATTCATATTTTCTAAACTTCTACGCGTTTATATATCTATTAGGTTTTAATTTACTATCTTTTCTATGTCCTACATCATCATTATCATCATCATCATTACTTTTATTACCATAGCTATGATTTTTATTGTTATAAGCATTGGTGTTTTTCTTAGATTCTGCCTTCATTTCTTTCCCATTATCTACGTCTCCTTCCTTCCTGTCTAATTAGTACATTTTTCAGAATTTCTTTGTCATAATCTATATCCTTCTTTTCCTTCCATACCTTCTTCTTAATCCTTCTCCGCCCCTCCTCCTCCTCCCTCTCCTCTGCTCCTCCTCCTCTTCCTCTTCCTCATCTGCTCTTCCTCCTCCTCTTCCTCCTCCTCTTCCTCCTCCTCCTCCTCCTACTTCTTCTTCGCATTCTTCTTCGCATTCTTCTTCGCATTCTTCTTTTTCTTCGCATTCTTCTTCTGCGCATTCTTCTTCGCATTCTTCTAGCCATGGAAAGGATGTATAATATTCAAACACAAAAACATTTGGTTATTGTTCGGGCATCATCCCTAGCTCAGAATGTGTCTTCCTTAATGGCGGGATTGCGTAAGGGAAATAAATCTCACAAATCGTGATCCTTGGATTTTAAACCGTGGAACAACGGGGGAAGGGGGGGGGGGGGGGAGAGGAGAGGGGGGGGGGGGGAGAGGGGGGGGGGGGGAGAGGGGGGGGGGGAGGGAATGTTCCATATCCGGGTGAAAAGAACAAATACAAAGGTTTAAAGCTGAAGTTCTAAATAAAACAAATGTTGCCATTTATCAACTGTATTCGATCCAGACTCGGTAATGATGGTATTTTACATACCATTGGTCCATGGCTTCATTATTCAACTTAGGAAAATTATTAGGCATCAGCATAATCAGAAAACACGCTCAAAACTGTAAGGAACATACGTAAAGCGCAAACTAGCGCACACAATGCAAAGAAAAAAGTGAGTTTCTGACAAGTAGGTCTTTTTTTAAGACATTACAATAACACACACACACACGCACGCACACACACACACACACACACACACAAAACACACACACACACACACACACACACACACACACACACACACACACACTCTTCTCTCTCTCTCTCTCTCTCTCTCTCTCTCTCTCTCTCTCTCTCTCTCTCTCTCTCGCGCGCGCGCGTGTGTGTGTGTGTGCGCGCGCGGTGTGTGTATGAGAGAGAGAGAGAGAGAGAGAGAGAGAGAGAGAGAGAGAGAGAGAGAGAGGGAGAGAGAGAGAGAGAGAGATTTTAGCGGCGTCGAGTAATTTTACAACGTATGATAACGACGAGGAAGAGAACAATTTTTTTTTCCAAAGAGGTTCGATAACGTCTAATCTGCATGTCCTGAGCACTCGCCCGGTCTGTCCGTCTGTTTGTCTGTCTGTCTGTCTGTCTGTTTGGTTTTTCAGTAATCTGATCAAGCAGAACAGTAATCTGATTAAGGTTAAATTGAGTGTAACTCCTTTCTCGCAACCAGGACAATAACAAAGATAGCGGCCATAAAGAAGCCAGGGAGCGAAACAAATATATTAATTAAAATAAATATTTTGAAAGCTTCTTCCATTTCTTCAACGGGAATCCTGATCAATCTTTATATAGTCTTGCCTTGGACAAACTAATTCATTTTTATTTCATATTTTGATTGATATCATCATCATCGTCGTAGTCGTCGTCGTCGTCATTGTCGTCGTCGTCGTCATTGTCGTCGTCGTCGTCGTCGTCATCATCATCAACATCATCATTATCATCATCATTATTATTATTATTATCATTATTATTATTATTATTATAGTAGTAGTAGTAGTAGTAGTGGTAGTAGTAGTGGTGCAGCAGCTGTAGTAGTAGTAGTAGTAGTAGGGGTGGTGGTAGTGATGGTGATGGTGGTAGTAGTAGTAGCAGTAGTGATAGCAGCAGCAACAGCAGTAGCAGCAGCAGCAGTATTGTCTTTGTTTCATCATCCCCGTCTTGGTCATTTTAACCCGTATTGTGTCTCCTTTCAGTCTTGGTTCTGTTCCAGAGCCCTTTTTTACTCCAGTTCGAAGAGATAAGTGACTGTCTTTTCGTTCTTTGTGTTCATTGTCGTGAGTGCTATTGGTCTTGCCGAAGAAGAATAAAACTGTCAAAACGCGTTGTCTATGTTTTGTAATTTTTTGTTCCTTTATTTTTTTCGCTTGGCAGGGGCAGTTATTTTGTCTTTGCTCTTGTTTTAATTTCGTATTTGAAACCGATCCCATCAAAGTTAAGGAAGAGTCAGAAGTGTGGATCCGGTTCAAAGACGGATCTTTCATATGTCCAGCAAAAAGCTTTAGTATCTTGCACTGAGCTGTACAAATGTGAAGTTACTGTTAACATATTGACAACTGTCTATGACATTTTTATGTTCGTGAGATATTACATCTTCCTAGTGGTGTAAACACTGGCAATTTGGAATATCAGTATTGTTGTGTAAACCCCAAAGAAACGAGTCAACAAGGGAAGTAATCATTTTCGGTCAGTGTCGACTATTACCTCCCTTTGCAGATCATGATTGCGTTTTCGCTCATGAATTGACTCAACGTCAGATTCGGGATCCGTTTGACCATAGTGGATGTCTGCGCATCTCCCGAGTACCTTTCCGATTCAATGCGTAATCAGAGAGTACCCAGAGTTTCTGAAGCATTAATGAAGGCGATTAAAAAAAAAAATCCATTTAATCAACTGAGTTTCGAACGACCAGCCTGCTTTGCTATAGGAGTGCACTTGGTCTCCGTTGCGTTATTTTTTTTTTCAAATAAAAGCACTTGACACAGTGTCCACGTAGGACATGGAGAACGTGATATCATGGTTTGTCAATGTTTCTGTACATGCCCTACAGAACAACAACGGTTTCTGTGTCCCTGTAGCCAGCTAGTTTCTATGCAATCCAACACACTCAGGTTGCACACCAAGAATTAATCAGCCAAGGCCTTGCTTAAGGAGTCGAGGATTTGCAGACTGGCACAATTAGATTGTTTTGGGGATTCTTATCGTGTCTAAAAAGTTGATTGTCCTTCTTTTCTTTCATATGGCCTCCAAAGGACAAGCCAGGTGGTTCCAGGCAGACAGATTAAAATCAAAGGAATGGGGCTATATGGGGGGGGGGGGGGGGGGGGGGATACCAGCTGGCGCAAAGATAGGGTCACGGGTGAGTGCAAAGGCTGAAAAGTGACGTCAACCAAGGGGAAGGTCATGTATTTGAAGATTGTGAATGATGTCATCGTGGGAAATCCCCAAGATGAGTGAAATGATTGGTGGTTGGGTGTTATTTTGATCAGTCAACAGTTTAATATGAAATGCTGACTCGAATTTATGTTAGAGCTCAAAACGCTGACATGGATGATAAAAGCGATTTGCTTCAAAATCCTAATCCTGGCGTGTGGCTCGGAGCAGAACTTGATGGACTAGAGATGCGCAGCAGGAAGCTGTCTGTTCAAAGCCTTTCCTGTTGGCCGGGGTATGCGGATAAGAATGCCGTGATGATCTTCAGAGGGGGGGGGGGGGGGGGGGGGAGGTCGCTGTCAGATAAGAAAATATGTGATCGCTTGGCGTGAGCGTGCTGTTAGGAACTCTTTCATGTCTTGATGGGGAGGAGGAGCGAAAGGTCGGACACACCATATCAGCAAGACCTTTGCTTAGGCATCGGAAAAGTACAGTGTGCATTCTGCTGTTGTTGTCTTTTGTTTACTTGGTTGTTGTTTTTTTTCATGTTTGTTTATGTGTTTGTTTTTTGGGGGCGAGGTTTGTTTGTTTTGTATTGGTAACCTGCGGATATTTGTATTGCAGTCTACATAAAAGTGTAAGGGTATGCGTGTGTACTTTTCACGTAAACGAGCATGCACATGCTTACGTGTGTGAAAGCATGTCCATGCGCGTGAGTAGGTGTGTGAGTGTGTGTGTGTGTGTGTGTGTGTGTGTGTGTGTGTGTGTGTGTGTGTGTGTGTGTGTGAGTGTGTGTGTGTTTGTGTGTGTGTGTGTGTGTGTGTGTGTGTGTGTGTGTGTGTGTGTGTGTGTGTGGTTGTTGTTGTTGTTGTTGTTGATTCATCTTCCGTGCTTAATCAGTGGCGCCACACCCATGCCGCCATTTCAACTCTCCGTCCAGAGCCTCATCGCTGTCGACTCAGCACCGTAATCCACAGGCCGCCGTCAACTCAAATCTTCACAAGGCAACTCACCAAAGTAGACACTGCACAGCCCCCAATTTCTTCGGCGGTGTTCAGTGGTGCCTGTTCTAATTCAACACACGCAGGACACCATCTAATATATACATACAAGTTCTCCACTCACGACCATTATTGTTAATAAGTCGCGGAACGAGCGCGTGTGAGTGTTCCCTGTAGCATCATCATTGTCATAACGTCTCATTCTTTGTATGTTCATGCAACTGCGTCCTTTTTTTTTTTTTTTTTTTGTTGAGTTTCGGTATTTAGTTTTACAATTGGTTTGACCGGAAGAGGTTGTCAGTTCAGTTGGCTTTGACCCATGAAACTTACAAATGCGTTGTTGATTAAACGAAATTTAAACCTTAATCAAATAAAGTTTCTTTTTTTTTTTTGTCCCTTGCACTGAAGGTTATATTTCCATTCAATACACATGTTATATCGACAATACATTTACATACAATGTTTAACTAGTGCTGTCAAGATCATTCAAAAGTGTCATAATTCAAAAGTCATAATTCGCATGTTACAATGTAAACTTATTACACTATATCAATTATTATTAAATGAAATAGTAAAAACTGCAAGGGTATATACCAATTACAATATATAAACAAAGGCTATGAAAAGAAAAGAAAAAAAAAACGAACAAGGGAGGGAACCAATAGCCCCACACCACACCCCTGAAAGGGTTGGTGCCTGGGGCATGGTGGGATAGGAAAAAAAACAAAACAAAACAAAAACCAGAAGCAAAACAAAACAAAAACAAATTCATGTTCACAAAGTGTTGCTCGCTCAAATTTCATGGCTTGTGTGTCGATCCATTACAGGAGCATCGGTTTTTTTTGTTTTTTGTTTTGTTTTTTTGTATGTGTGTCTTTAACATTTTACATGGTGTCATGTCAACAATGAAAGACTGTTATAGTGTTTCGCATAGAGCAAGGTGTTTCGCATAGAGCAAGGTAGGGTAGCCAATTTTTCAAATAAAGTTTCTGTTGCTTCAACCCCTTCGATAGTCCGTCTCACGACTGTCCTCGTGACCACGCCCATCCCGGCGATCTCGACACGAACTCACCGAGGGCACGGAGAAGAAATCGAAAATGAAATCACCATGAGAGCAAGGCATGAAGAGTCACAGACTATGAGACTTTTTTTTCTGGAAGATGAGGATGATGAAATCGGTGCTGTGTCGAAAATGAAATCACCATGAGAGCAAGGCATGAAGAGTCGCAGAATATGAGACTTTTTTTTTTGGAAGATGAGGATGATGAAATCGGTGCTTGTGTCGAAAATAAAATCACCATAAGAGCAAATCATAAAGGCTTACAAAATCCGACACTGTTTTTCTGAGCTGATCAATGAGGGTGAGGACGATGATGAAGATGGTGGTCTGTCGAAGATGACAATCACCATGACAGCAAGGTACGAAGGACCATAGCATTTGAAACTATTTTTCTCATGCTACTCAATGCAGACGTAACTTTCTGCCACAACCGTGACACGCTGAGACACACTGTTTTCGGTATTTTTACCCAAAAAAATTTACAGACAGAACCAAACCGAATACAACAATAAATATTATGTTTTTGAAAACTTCAAATCATGTTCTTTTAGAAAAAAAATAAATACTATAGTCCTGTGCTCAGTACACACTTCACTTGCCACTGGTTTGAAAAGTGTAGGAAAACAGCTATCAGCAAAAGCTTTTTCTCCACGTAGGTATGGATGAAAAATCAATTTGATCATAACTGTAGTCAACACAATGTGTAGCAAACACACAAAAACACTGTATCTTTCACACACACAGTTGTGTGCATGGTCTAAACCTGAAACAGAGAGCTGCTGTCACATATTTGAAGAAAAAAAAATGTAAAAATTTCATCATCATTTGGTATGTGCAACTCACCATCGTCACTCATATCCTCTCTGTCTGATTCAGCAAGTTCGGAAAACAGTTCGAAAAAATTCTACAAGTTCGGAAAACAGTTCCAGTTCTTCATTTGATCGTTCTTCATTATTCTTTCAATTACTTCTTGAAATAAGATGTTTCTGTTCGCTACCACTCGCTGACGCTTCGGTGCCGACAACATGATGAACACGGGCAGCCAGAGTTATCTCCAGCTATCCCATA
>CM031605.1:90873326-90878326 GCA_018398815.1 Conus ventricosus | reverse complement strand
TGTGTTCCCAGTCTTGCCACTAGAGCTAGTAACACACTGTTTGGTCTCACTCTCCTTTGAGCCTACAGTACACAGTGCGGCCTCAGTCTGCCCAGTGGAACCTTCAACATATCGCACAGCACCAGCCTTCTTGCTGGAGCATATCGCACAGCACCAGCCCTCTCGCTGGAGCATATTGCACGGCACCAGCCTTCTCGCTGGAGCATATATATTGCACAGCACCAGCCTTCTCACTGGACCATATCGCACAGCACCAGCCTTCTCGCTGGAGCATATTGCACAGCACCAGCCTTCTCGCTGGAGCATATTGCACAGCACCAGCCTTCTCGCTGGAGCATATTGCATGGCACCAGCCTTCTCGCTGGATCATATTGCACAGCACCAGCTTTCTCGCTGGAGCATATTGCACGCCACCAGCCTTCTCGCTGGAGCCAGCAGAACACAGTGTAGTCTTAATATCCCAAATTGATGACTATTAGTAGACTGATCTAGCAGACTAGACGCACACAGACCGGATTGGGCAGAAGTAGTAAGATCAAAATACCGAAAAATCCTTCAGTTGGGTTTCAAATCCAAAACCTTTTAAACAATACTAACCACTGCACCAAGGCGGTCCACAAACCTGAAGAAAAGAAAGCATCGATTTGTTTTTTCATTTGTGAGGGAAGGAACCAGTCTGCAGACATGGGCCAATCACGTAATCTATCTTGGCCAAGGGCGGGCAGAAGATGTCAAGGCTGTTAGGAAGAATCAGGCTCGCGTTTTGTCGGGTCCTCTTTCCGTTTCACTGGACAGAAAAGAGGGCAGAGAACGGGAGATAGGGGGAGATTTGTGACGGGGAGGTCAGAGGGTGAAGACTGGGGTCAAATGTGTAAGAAATATCCAGGTTCACGTTCTGTCACGGGAACTCGACCTATTTGTTGGCAAGGAAAGAACGAAGATGGGGTGTGTGTGTGTGTGTGTGTGTGTGTGTGTGTGTGTGTGTGTGTGTTGTGTGTGTGTGTGTGTGTGTGTGTGTGGTGATAGAGGGAGATGGGTGGGAGTGGGAGGGAAGGGGGGGGGGGGGGGGGGGCGTAAGGACGAGTGTCCGAGCTATAGGAATGGATGGAGTCTTTTGTTTATGTTCTTTGGGAAGCCTCTATTTGCATTCTGGGTTCCTGTGGCATGCATTGGTTTAAGAATAGATTCTGTTCAGCATGCTTAGAGAGAGAGAGAGAGGGAGAGGAGAGAAGAGAGAGAGAGGAGAGAGAGAGAGAGAGAGGAGAGGAGAGAGAGAGAGAGATGATAATGAGGAGGAGGAGGAGGATGGATGGATGTTGATGATGATGATGGTGATGGCGGTGGGAGTGGTAGTGGTGTTGATGATGATGATGATGATGGTGATGGTGAAGATGATGATGATGATCATGATCATGATGGTCTGTATTTCAAGTGTGACAGATAATCACACGTGCTGTACATGCTTTTTTCATGGACGACTTTTATTTTTGCTAGCCACCACGTTGATATTTAGAGTATGGAATACGAGACATGCTTTGAGAACCAAACAGTAATTGTAGTTTATCATCAAAACACATACAAAGAATTCCAAGAATACAGAACATAATTAAATGATAAAGAAAATGTATCTAATGGTTTATCGTCATATTTAAACAGGGAAGCATGGTGAAGAAAGAAAGAAAGAAAGAAAGAAAGAAAAGGAAATATCAAAACATGTTTAGCAAATTACACGGACACCAAAAATAAAATTTGTTAGCCGCACAAGAGAGAGGAGAGAGAGAGAGAGAGAGAGAGAGAGAGAGAGAGAGAGAGGAGAGAGAGAGAGAGGAAAGAGAGAGAGAGAGAGATCTAATCAGGAGGCAGCAAACCCTGCTGCGTTTTGCGATGGCAATCCACGACAATGGGAGGAAGGAGGGATTGATAACGGAGTTGCAACTCATCACAAGAAGACATTTAAAACGTTTCAACGAAAGAAGGTGTCTTTCTAATGTCCACCTTATCATTCCAGCCACAAATCGAACTCCATTTGGGATGCCAACCGAACACAGAGAGAAAAGAGAGACGTGCCCTAAGGGATAAAAGCCCGAAAGCAGACCCAGATTAATAGTGTTTCTGATTTAAAAAGAATATAAGAAACAATAGAAGCTGAAGAGACTGGACGGAAGCGAAGAATGGATAGGTGAGGCGTGGGGATGGGGGGGGGGGGGGGGTGGGGGGGGGGGGGGGGTGGGAAGGAGAATCTTAAACAAGGGAAGTAAAAAATAAAAAAAGCTGCTATGTATCGAATTTCACCCCAGATTTCTTTGCTGCTTGTTCGTCTGTTTGTTTGTTAATCTCTCTCTCTCTCTCTCTCTCTCTCTCTCTCTCTCTCCTCTCTCTCTCTCTCTCTCTCTCTCTCTCTCTCTCTCTCTGTCTCTCTCTCTGTCTCTCTCTCTCTCTCTGTCTCTGTCTCTCTCTCTCTCTCTCTCTCTCTCTCTCTCTCTTCTCTCTCTCTCTGTGTTGAACTTTTTATTAGCTTCATAAGGGAAGCATTGATGTCTATTTTTTAAGCAGAACCATTAGTATTGTCTGCCTGGATCCGAGAGAAGGAGACAGACAGACCGACGGACAGACAGTCAGCCAGCCAGCCTGCCAGCTAGCCACCTAGCCAGCCAGCCAGCCAGACAGACAGATTGTATTACAAAGTATAACAGACAGTCACGACGTCTACCCTAATACTTGAAATGTTAGGGCCTAAAAAGACAAACGATGAGCCGGGCTGTGTCTGGGTAGGAAGATTGACGACAAGAAAATGAAGCTTTTAGATGGCTGACAAGATAAAACACTGTACTAAATAAGCGAACACGCAAACAACAAACAGGCAAAAAGACGAATGAAAAATAAGCAGAGCAAAAACACACACAAACAGAGATAAACATACACAGGAGCGCGTACGCGTGCTCACGCTCGCACGCGCGCACGCGCGCACACAACACACACACACACACACACACACACACACACAACACACACACACACACACACACACACACACACACAACACACGTACACGCACACATACACACACAAGCGCGCATGCGCACATGCGCGCATACAACACACCACACACACACACACACACACACACACACACACACACACACACACACCACACACCGTGTACGCACACACATACGCACGCATGCGTGCATATAAGGAACGCAAGCACATACGCGCACGCACGTGCGCACACACACACACGCACGCACGCACGCACGCACACACGCACACACACACACATGAGCCTCCTCCCATCCATGAAGAAACTGAAATAAGAAACAAAGGAACCAACAAAAATAGTTTTCGGGTTCAACCCATCACTTCTTCCGGTTGTCTCCCTTGATTAAGCCTTTATACAGATCATTTCCTAACTCCACCCCACCCCACCCAACTCGGTTTTCACCCGTGGTCATCAGCAAGCTCTCACCACCCTCCCCTCGGCTTCCACCCCCTCCTGATTCTTTAAATCAGAAACACGATCAATCCAGGTCTGCTCTCACCATTTATCCTTAGGGCATGTCTCCTCTCTCTCTCTCTCTCTCTCTCTCTCTCTCTCTCTCTCTCTCTCTCTCTCTCTCTCTCTCTCTCTCTCAGTTCTGTTTGCATCACCAATGGAGTTCGATTTGTGCCTGGAATGATAACGTGGACATTAGAAAGACGCCTCCTTTCATTCAAACGTTTCAACTCTTTTCCTGAAAAAAAACTGTGCTGCAGCGCCATTATTAATCCCCGTTTACATCCTGTGGATGCCTCGAGGCATGGAGACACTGCATCACAAAACATGGCTGAATTTGCTGCTTCCTGATTAGATTCTTGTTCTTGTTCTTCTTCTAGTTCTTCTTCTTCTTCTTCATCGTCTTCTTCTTCTTCTCCTCCTCCTCCTCCTCCTCCTCTTCTCCTCCTCCTCCTCCTCCTCCTCCTCCTCCTCCTCCTCTTCTTTCTCTTCTTCTTCTTCTTCTTCTTCTGCTTCACATTCTTCACATTCTTCACATTCTTCTTCTTCACATTTCTTCACATTCTTCACATTCTTATTCACATTCTTCACATTCTTCTTCTTCATGTTCGCATTGTTCTTCGCATTCTTCGCATTGTTCTTCGCATTCTTCTTCATGCAGTGACACAAACTTCATCTCAATACTTTCCTTCTCCTGAGTGGTACCACTACCACACTGCTCATTCACACTGCCGGTCTTACTACTGCTCCATAATCGCTGGTCTTCTGTCTAGGAACGCTACTGCAGGCCAATAATTTTACCATCATTTAAGGCAATGAATGAGTGAAGATTCATTGAGAAAAAGCTTGGGAAGAAAATGGCAATCGAATAGATGGCGTTAAATTGTAAACAGTAAACCCATTATTAAATGCAGATGAAGAGCACATGACTTTTGTTTTCCTGTCCCATGCTCTGTGCCCACCACAGTGGCATTGCCCACACGTAGTTTATTCTGAGCCCTCGTCCACAGCCACAGCCCAGTCTGTCTCGCTGCAAACCTGGCACCAGCAATCGACAGGGAGCAGCCAATGTCAAGTCGTACCTAAGGGTGCCCTGAAAGCAGAAGCATTTGTACACCTTGTCCAGATTCGACGATAATCCCTTGACTGATACTCATCACAGAAGTTACAAACTGGTCGCTCAGTTTAAGGTATTTCCGAAAGCCTTTAACCCATGCAGCAATTTGTTTTAAGGCAGGATGGACATAGCCCATCGTGCTCTTGTGTGTCACGGTCTTTACGTTGAAGTCCACCACTTGAAACTCATTGTTTCGTCCTGCTCTTTGCATTCAAGGCCACAGAATACTGCTGCCTTTCTCTGCATTGAGGCCTTAGAATTTGAAGCTGTCTTCATCTTTCCTTTTGAGTTCCTAGGACACTATCATAGTGTTGTTCTTTCCGCATAAGTCCATGAAACGCGTTGTTGTCTTGCCGTTCTGGTTTAATCTATTAAATGCTGAGTTATTTC
>CM031605.1:90860826-90865826 GCA_018398815.1 Conus ventricosus | reverse complement strand
GACGACGACGATGACGATGACGACGACTGCGACTACGAGGCCGACAACGACGACAATGAATAAGATAATGATGATGATGACGATGACGACGACGACGACGTCGACGACCTATATTTCAAAGTCTGACAGAAAAGCAAGTTGTCTGTATGCTTTTTTGTTTGTTTGTCTGTTTGTTTTTGTAGATGAGTTTCACTTCTGTCAGCTATAACGAAACTAACACTTAGTATTTGCGATAACCAGACATCTCTTTATGAGAGCAGAACAAAGAATTGTACTCTTCATCTTCAGCACAAAGACAGAAAGAATCCCAATGTTATAAAACATAATGAAAAGGTTAGGGTAAAATATCAAAGCGTTTGCTTTTAGATTTGATAAAAAAAAGAACGACAATGAAATAATTGAAATCATACATGAATGAATGAATGAATCTGTCCATTCATCCATATATCCATCCATACATCCATCCATACATCCATCCATCTGTCCATTCATCCATCGATACATGTATGCATGTTGCATCGTGTAACACTAGCTCTCCAACATTTAGGTCAGACGCTTCTGCTCTCCAGACCGTCTGGGTTGCGGAGCATATTGACTAAGGCTTCACAAACTTTGCCCTTAAGCATATCATTATACGCTCGTCTGACTGCTTCCTTCCTTTGTCGCGTGATTCGATGTCTCCTTTTCTCGTTCGTTCTGCCAAGGAAAGTACTATCTCAGCGTACCCATGGTTGAAACTCTGGTAATTACCCGTCCAGCCAAGGATTTCCTTTAGCTGGCGTTTTGTCGTTTGAAAGGGTATGGCCCCGGGTCTTTTCCATTCTGTCGGGGTCTGACCAAATCTTCCCGCTCCTCCACCTCTCTGCCCCAGATAATTGATCCTCTTGCTCCCAAATTGGCATTTTGACCGTCTGGCTGTCGGCGAGCGTTCTCTTCACCGCTGATATATGCCTCTCAGTGCCGGCAAATGATGCTCTTCAGTGCTTGATGGCACTGGAATACCGTCAATAAGATTAGCCACGTCTCCCTGCCTTTTGTAGATACAATTACTTTCCGCGTCCTTCTACTGAACATGGCTGTTGACGTCAAGAGAGAAAATGGTATGACTCGCCACAGAAAATGACTTTCTCAAGAGTGGAGAAAGCTCTTTCATATCTGTCCTCTTATGACGTTGGTGTCTGCAAAATACAAAGATCCAAAGATCAGTTCTCTTGCAGCCACTACCAGAAATCATACATGATTAATGGTTCATTATTTCTTTGAATGTGGCGTTTCGTGCAAAAGACAGCTTGAATAGATAATGACATGAACCAAGTAAATCGTTCACTCTTTACCTTAGGTATGGAGTTTCGCTGCTAATAGGGAGCTGCAATATCGTGATTGTCTCCTGAAGTCAAAACTTTCTCGTTTGTTCCCCTTTTATTTATTCCGCTTTTGGCTCAACATATTATCAATACTATTCCCATTAGCCTTCATGATTAAAGACATGCACACGCACGCACACACATACACACGCACGCTTGCACGCACGCACGCTAGTACTCGCTCACACGCATACACACACATGCTCATGCGTGCGCACATGCGAACGTGAATGAATACACACACACACACACACACACACACACACACACACACACACACACACACAACACACACACAACACTCATGCACACACACACACACACACACACACACACACACACACACACACACACACACTCACTAAAAAGTTAAAATCACATTATGAACGCTATTATCCTACTGTAGGCTACATTTCAAAATACTACACATTTGCCTAAGAACATGAAAGAAGGGAGAGAGGGAGTGAAAAATCTGCTTGGTCTTTGTACACAAATCTCACAATGTCGATGATGTTTGGAGTATAAATACCAGTGAGCCTCTTTTCAAGATTAGGATCCTTTATCTAAAAAAACAAAACAAAACAAAACAAAACAAAACAAAAAACACTCAACTCTTCTACCCCCTCCTTCTCCCCCCCCCCCCCCCAAAGAAAAAACAAACAAACAAACAACACAAAGAAACAAACAAAACAAAAAAGATGAAAATAGCAACACATTCAAAGAAATGAAATAAGATAACATTGCACTTTCTGTTCACACCAGAAAAGCTGTGTACCATGGTCAAAAATGAATTTTCCATCTTTTGGACATACAAAAGTGTTATTGTTATCCATGGTGTGTCATTATCAACTGGCACTTGTCATCTGAACTATTTTCCAGATCTGTAGATGATCCATCCCACGTGGAAAGCAACTGACTGCAGTACATGCACCTGTAACATTATCGCTCCAACAACATTTAGGTCAGACAACAATGCTCTCAAAACAGTCTGGGTTGCGTAGAATATCAACTAAGCCTTAACAAACTTTCCCCTTAAGCATATCATTAAACGCTCGTCTGACTACTTCCATCTCACGTCGCTTGCTTCACTGTGTCCCTTTTCTCGTTCGTTCTGCTATGGAAAGTGCTATCTCAGCAAACCTGGTGTTGAAACTCTAGTAATTACCTGTTAAGCCAAGGATTTCCGTTAGCTGGCGTTTTGTCGTTTGAAAGGGTATGGCCCCGGGCCTTTTCCATTCTGTCAGGGTCTGACCAAAGCTTCCCGCTGCTCCGACTATCTGCCCCAGATAATCGATCCTCGTGCTCCAAAATTGGCATTTTGACCGTCTGGCTGTCGGCGAGCGTTCTCTTCACCGCTGATATATGCCTCTCAGTTCCGGCAAATGATGCTCTTCAGAGCTTGATGGCACTGGAATACCGTCAATAAAATTAGCCACGTCTCCCTGCCTTTAGTAGATACAATTATTTTCCGCATCATTCTACTGAAGACGGCTGTTGACGTCAAGAGAGAAAATGGTATGACTCGCCACAGAAAAAAGGCCTTCAGGAGTGGAGAGAGCTCTTTTTGTGTCTGATCTCTTGCCACTGGTGTCCGCAAAACACATAGATCCAAAGATCGATTCACTTGCAGCCACTACCAGAAATGATATATCATTCCCTGTTTCTTCCAATCTGGCGTTTCCTGCAAAAGAGAGCTTAGAAAAGAAATAACGAAATGACCTGAGTGAACAATTTATTCTTCACCTTGGTTGTGATGTTTCCCATGCCAGTGAAGAGCTGCAACACCGTGACTGTCTACTTATGTTGAAACTATCTTGTTTGTTCCCCCTCTTTTGCTCTGCTTTTGGCTCAACACATAATCAATGCAATTCCTATCAGCCTACATGGTGAAACACACTCACCATAGGCTAGACAGAGCACCACAGGATGCCTGCCGGATAGCGACTATGGCTCAATTGCAGCATAACCTGTCTGACAACTTGTAATTTCACATTCTAACTAGTTGTGCAGGCACATTTCTTCTCAGTGTCTACCTCAAAATACAAGGCCTCTCTCCAAACGTGCCCTATCCGGACACCAAGTGAAAAAAAAACAAAAAAAAACCAGTCTTGCTGTCTCCATATTTTTTTCTACTTTTCCACCATGGAAGCTTCAGTCACTGTCTGCCCAGCTACTCTTGTGAAAAATGATGTTATTCTTTGGGTTTTTTGGTGTGTTTTTTCTCTAATCCTTGTTAACGTGCAACAGCCTGGCAGACGTATGCACTGCAGCTGATGAGAAACGTATGTGAATGACAAAATTATACTCTGTGTAACGTAAGTGACAGGCAGATTTATGATTTGCCTCAGATGATATTTGTGAGCAACGGACAGGTTTTGCAATGCAAAAATATCCTTGTTAATTAATGTAAATTATGTAGCCATTTACGGTGTCCGCAACTAAAAGAATAAGGACAGAGGAAACAGGAAAAGGAAATGGGGGGGAGGGGGGGGGGGAAGAAAAACGTGACAAAAAATGTATGCACTATGGCCATGTTCCTGTTTCACTATCATATCTCTTCATTCCTTTTTCTCTGTGATTTAATCCAGTCTTCTGCAAGCCTAGTTGTATTTCCCCGCTGTATCATGAAAAGGATCCTCCGAGGTGACGTGTGCTCCATTTCTGTGTGATCTGGGGGAAACCTTTTAACGGCAGTTATCAAGGCTATCTTCTTAGTCCTATTCTCCTTTCGCACCTGTTGCTGCCATCACATTACGCCTTGAAAAAGATTGCAGCCACAGGACATGGGGTGTCATGGTTCCTCAGACACATCAGTGGCATTTACTTATTGATACCTTTTTGTGTGTGTTTGTTTTAAGAGATAGTCAGAGTAACATTTATGGCATTTACGTATTGATACTTTTTTTGTGTTTTGTTTTAAGAGATAGTCAGAGTAACATAGATACCAGAGGGCAGGTAGACCAGCTAAAGAGCAGAGAGAGAGAGAGAGAGAGAGAGAGAGAGAGTAGAGAGAGAGAGAGAGAGAGAGAGTCGGAGTCAGATGAATGTATTCACAGGTCATGGCCCCTTATGAATGACACACACACACACACACACACACACACACACACACACACACACACACACACACAGAAAGAGAGAGAGAGACAGAGAAAGAGAAGAAGAAGAAAAGAGAAGCGAGGCAGATCGATGGGATGGTCAGGGGAGAGATGGAGGGACCGCAGAGATAAGGGAGGCTTAAGGAATGGCAGCAAAGACCCTATTCCAAAAGCCGATAAAATAAATTGCAAAAGTTTTGTTTTTTTTTTAAGAGCAAAACGATCATTTTAAAAAGTACTGGATGAACGCCTTAAGCAACCGAATGTTCCACTAAATTTTCTGAAAGTGTGAAAGCGTAATGAATATGATGCGAAATTATTTCAAAGATTGCAGCGCAATAAAAAAAAAAAAACACACCTGATTTTAAGACTCGCTAAATCCGGAGAGGTAAAAATGACAGTCGGCGAAAGCCATGAAGGGGGCAAGAAGTGCACTCTTTGCTGTGTAAGCACGTCCTCTCTCTCCTCTCTCTCTCTCTCTCTCTCTCCTCTCTCTCTCTCTCTCTCTGTCTCTCTGTCTCTCTTACACGCACGCACG
>CM031605.1:90850826-90855826 GCA_018398815.1 Conus ventricosus | reverse complement strand
ACACACACACGCGCGCGCGCGCGCAAACACACACACACACACACATACGCACGCACGCACGCACGTACGCACACGCACGCACGCACGCACGCACACACGAACGCACACACACACACACACACACACACACACACACACACACACACATACACACACTCACACGGGCTCACCCACTCAAGCACACAGACACACAGACAACACACACACACACACACACACACACACACACGGGCTCACCCACTCACGCACACAGGCACACACACACACACATATACACCACGCACACAAAGACATACGCTCACAAACACATAACAATTATAGTAATGACGCAGACAATGTGAAGTAGGTACTCGAGGTCTGACCGGCTCATTGGGCTAATGCATAGGTCAGACATCCAAGAGACCCTCGTCTTCGACGCTTTCATCTTTGTTTTTGATGTATTCAATCATCACCAGCGGTCTAGCAGCTTAGCAGATGTGGCTGCACACCGCAAATGGATGCGCCAAGGCCTTGCGTAAAGAGTCGAGTATTTATAGACTGGCGCAATTAGACTGTTTTCGGAAGGCTTTTCGTGTCTGAAAGTTGATTCTCCTCATTTTCTTTCGTATGGCCATCAAGGTACAAGCCAGGTGGCTCCAAGCAGACAGATTCATACCCAAAGGAATGGGACTAGTTCAGGGGAGACCGCCTGGCGCAAGAATACGGTCACGAATGAGTTGAGAAGGTCCAAACTGTGACGTCAGCTAAAGGGCAAGGCCATGTATTTAAAGATTGTGAAAGATGTCAGCGGTGGAAAAAATGAAAAGGGGAGAGGGGGGGGGGGTGTCTTTCATCAAGTATCAATTTAACATGAAATGCTGGTTCGAACATATGCTTGGTCTCAAAACCTTGACTTGGATTATAGGCCTGCACTGATCCGGTTACAAACCCCAACGCGTGTGGTCTGTGGTGTAACCTGCTGTGGATTGGTCTGCACGCAGTGACACATGCCCGAGGACACTGACACTAGACCCATCTTGTAACTCCTTCAACAATGGCGATGCCAATGAAGACGGCGTTATGCCTGGCACAGACCAGTAACGGTGACGTCAACACAGTTAGAAAATGTGCCACGCTTTCTCCCTACTCATCAAGCGACACGTAGGCCAGTCCCAAGAACGGCCACCCATGGTGGAACTCAGCTTCAGGAAGTTGTTCCCCTTTTCGAGGATGTTTAGCCCAGTAAAAAGCTGTCTTTACAAACTCCAGCAAAGCAAAGAATATGGGATTAAAACGTTGTGGAGAGAAGGCGCTGCCTTCTAACATCTCTAACAGATCCGTCAAACGTTTTATATTCTTTGCATTGAATGCATAGAGAAAGCCTGGAAGATTTGTATTCCTAAGGAAGAACACACATACACGCACGCACGCACGCACGCACGCACGCACGCACAGAGAGAGAGAGAGAGAGAGAGAGAGAGAGAGAGAGAGAAGAGAGAGAGAGAGAGAGAAGGGTCAAGAGGTGGAAGTGAGGGCAGTTCATTCCGGGCAAGGTGTGAGAGACCCAATTCCAGAAGCCAATAAAATAAATCGCAAAACTGTTCAGCAAGCAGGCACGGGATATTCATTACGTTGCTCGACGAACGGACACGGACGGGTGGACCTGCAAAGAGAAACCAGGAAACTCATCGTAGTTTGTTTGTTCGGTTTTTGTTTTGTGTTTTTTTTTTGTCTTGTTTTTTTCTTCTCTTATTTTCAATGATTCTCGTGTTTGTCCTCTCTGGATAATATTTTTGTGACATTTAAACCGCTTTTCTATTCGTATTAATAACTAAATAATAATAATAATAATAATAATAATAATATATTATTATTAATAATAATAATAATAATAATAATAATAATAATAATAATAACAATAATAATGATAATAATAATAACAATAGTAATGCTATGTCTGTCTAACGACACCTTTCTGGGTCGTTGGTCCAACAATCGGATCAATGGGGGATGGGTTCCAAACCGCACCTTGAACAAGACAAGACACAAACGCTTTTTTCGACCTCTCGGTCTTTTTCAGGCAAGATAAGCAACAATCCTGTAATAAAAAAAAAAAAGGAACAAAAAAAAAAAAAAAGCAAAAACAAAAAACCCCAAAGTATAAACCAAATTTGAAGAATTTTTAAATTATAGGCGTACCCTTGTCGTTCTCCTTATTACTTTTTATTCTTGCTGACCAGTACATTCCAAGGCGTGATGGGAAGGACATCAAGGCTGATGAGTTCCATCATCGTGAAAATCTGAGAGAAAGGCTAATAAAGCAGCCATCATGACTGCATTGGTGCCAGCGCTTCCCGCATTTTGTCATCATCACATGGTTCCCTGCCAATTCTGTTTTTTTCTTAGAAAGATGAAGACATCTCATCAAACTTTTTTGTTTTGTTGTTTTGTTTGCTTTTTGTTTTTGGAGACACCAGAGATCGGGGGATAAGCACGAGAGGCAGACAGGCAGGTAAAGAGCAAAGAGACGAGACAGACTAGCAGGAACGAAGAGAGAGAGAGAGAAGAGAGAGAGAGAGAGAGAGAGAGAGAGAGGAGAGAAACAGCAGACAGAGGGAGAGAGGTGTGAGGGAAGGATGCAAGGCAGAGATGGAGAGAGAGAGAGAGAGACAGAGGAACAGAGAGGGCAACAGACAGAGAGACAGAGACAGACAGAGAGACAGAGAGAGAGAGAGACAGAGAGAGAAGGACAGAGAGAGAGAGAGAGAGAGAGAACAGAGGAGAGAGAGAGAGACGAGAGGGGAGACAGAGACGAGAGACAGAGACAGAGAGAGAGAGACGAGAGAGAGACAGAGACAGAGAGAGAGAGACAGAGACAGAGACAGAGAGACAGGAGACAGAGACAGAGAGAGGGGACAGAGAGAGAGAGACAGAGAGAGAGAGACAGAGACAGAGGAGAGACAGAGACAGAGAGAGACAGAGAAAAGAGGAGAGAGAGACAGAGAGAGACAGAGACAGAGAGAGACAGAGACAGAGAAAAGAGAGAGACAGAGACAGAGAGAGACAGAGACAGAGAGAGACAGAGACAGAGAGAGACAAAGGAAGAGGGGGGGGAGGAAAAGAAGGGAGAGAGGAGGGAGAGAGGAGGGGAAGGAGGGAGAGGCGAAGGCAGCAAGGGAGAGAAAGGGGGAAAGCGCCGAGGAAGAGGAGAGAGAAGAGAGAGAGAGAAAAGAGAGAGAGAGAGAGAGAGAGAGAGACAGACAGACAGACAGACAGACAGAGAGAGAGGAAGGAGAGAGAAGAGAAGGAGAAGAGAGAGAGAGAGGAAGAGGAGAGAGAAAGAGAGAGAAAGAGAGAGAGAGAAAGGGTGGGGGGAAAGGGGATGACGGGGAGGGGGGGCAGAAACAAAGGCAGAGGCAGAAACAAAGTCGAGGCAGAAACAAAGAGAGAAGGGAAGTTGGTGGCCGAAAGACAGTCGGAAAGGGAGAAGCACAAGATAGGGAAAATTTGGCAGACAGGAGTGGGAAGGGGAGAAGGTGGAGATTAGGGAGGGAGGGAGGGGAGGGAGGAGAGAGTGGCGAGAGGAGGGTCATTGGGCAAAACATTGGAGACGCACTTGCAACAAACAGCCGACAGAATGAATTCCAAATCGTTGGGGGGAAAAAAAAAAAAAAAAAAAAAAAACACACCACCACGCGAAAGTGATTTTAAAGAGGAGAGGATAAATCTCTTTTTACGACCAAATGTTCCACTTAGATTTCGGAAAGCGTGAAAACGACATAAAAATGACGTGATCTCATTTCAGAGATTGGAGCGCGAAATCCTAGATTTTTTTTAAGACCCACCCAAAATGGAGAGACCACATTTACTGCTGCTGGAAAAGCTAAAAAAAAAAAAAAAAAAAAACCTGGTGAAAATATGCTACTGGCCGGATATGAACGTCTTACTCTCTGTCTGTCTATCTGTCCTCCAGTCTGTCCTCCTGTCTGTCTGTGTGTCTGTGTCTGTGTGCCTGCCTGTCTGTCTGTCTGTCTCTCTGTCTATATCTCTGGTTCTATCTGTCTGTCTGTCTGTTTGTCTCTCTCTCTCTCTCTCTCTCTCTCTCTCTCTCTCTCTCTCTCTCTCTCTCTCTCCTCTCTCTCTCTCTCTCTCCCCCCTCTCTTCTCTCTCTCCCTCTCTCTTTCTTCTCCCTCCATCTCTCTCTCTCTCTCTCTCTCTCTCTCTCCCCTCCCCCCCCCTCTCTCTCTCTCTTTTAGAAGCATGCAGATCTTCACAAGTCGCTATCTTCAGTGATATACAGGCAAGAACGATTACTTATCTCCTTTTGGGCCTGAAGAAGACCAACGATATCGAAACGCGTTGTGTTGGTTCTGTAATTTGTCTGTGTATTTCGTTCGGCGAAAGAGTAATTTTTCTTTTTATTTTTTTTATTTTTTATTTCTATTTTTTTTTTAATTTCCGCTTGCAGTCACCCCACATTGAAACTAACGTTTTGTTTTCAGGACATCATTTATCCCTGTGTCTGGCACATGTTACACCGTCTATTGCACCTTGTTTCCCGGTCTTGAAGAGTCTTGGCAAGAGACGTGACCACAACAGGCCAGTCCATAGAGACTGAACAGACCACAGGGAATGTTTTGTTTATCTGGATATGTAAATTATTTCGAGCCTCCCCCCCCCCCCTCCCCCTCCCCCCAGCCATTTTCTTTTTTTTTTTTTAGAATTGGATTTCAATATTCTACCACTTTTAACCTCATAACTCAGTGCAAGCGTGACGAACGCTTTCTCTAACGACATTCGTTTAGTATTATGATCACCTGTTTACATTTTATTTCTTTTATTTCTTTTTTTCCTCTCTCTCTCTATTCAGTGTTGCCGTCTTGCACAGAACAGACATCGTGGATCCATTCCCCCCCCCCCCACAACAAAAAAAAAAAAAAAAAAACCATTGCTATCTCTCATATGCCGTCATCTCTTTCGTTATAAAATTTTCTGTCCAACCTGACAACCCTTTCTGGAAA
>CM031605.1:90792189-90793593 GCA_018398815.1 Conus ventricosus | reverse complement strand
GACCTGGTTGATGAGCAAGCTATTATGCCCAAAAAGGAAAGACTGTATTCTTTGGCAGCATGTGGGAAAACAAAACAGTTCCTCGGAAATGAATTCAGCATAGAACAGATTCAACAGATGTCGCCGCAAGACATTGTAAAGTATCATAACAGGTATGAAGCGCAACTAGGATCAAGAATGGTAAAAAGCGTCGGGCAAATGGTTCTTAGTTTGTACACTAAACTAGTCAGTAGATTTGCTCCCATTGATTCTGAACAAGATTTTATGTATGATTTAACGCAGGATCCAGTTTTAACAAAGTCATTAGAGTGTCTAGGATGTGATCTATATTACAGATTTGGAACATTATTATCGCCGCTAATCATGGGATTAATTACATTTAATCATATAGATTTTATTTCCCTTCAAAATGACCGAGCCAGAAAATCAGCAGAATCAGAAAAACATTGAATCAGGTGAAAGGGGTCACTAAACCCCCTCATCCTGGACGCGTTGCAGCAGGAAAAAAATTAGCAGAGTGGAACAAACGAGCAAAATTACAGTTACAATCACAGAATGAAAAAGTGCCAGAGCCGCAGCCAGTTGTTTCAATGCCGGCTATAAAAACGCCAGAACAAGTTGATTCGAGGCCTACAACAACAGGGGTGCCTACACCGCCAAAGTCTTCATATTTTCTTAAAGCAATTGTCATTTTTGGCGGCATTGCTGTTGGGGGTGGTTATTACGGTTATAAAATATATAAACAAAGCCAGCGCAAACCGAAGCAGTCAAAAAAATCTCAACCACTAAATATAGAAGATGAACAAAAAAGCATGACAGAACCGCCAACAACAAAGATCATTTTGATCCATTTCAGATGCAATAATATTTTAAGAACTTAATTTAATTTTTTTTTTTTTTTGATAAAAATAGATCATGGCGGATTATTATTTGTTTAAAATGATGGAGTCAATAAATAAAGACATGGAGTCTATAAAAGACATTTCCATAGACCAGAATTGTAATCAATGCGGTTGCTTACGATGTAAGAACTTCATTAAGATCTATGCTGACCAATCTCGCGCCAAGGACGCTGAGCAAGACATCCTCGATGATGACGCGTTTTTTGAGGCGTGTGTGTACTATATTAGACATTTACTATTTAAGACAAAAACATAGATTGTATTTTTTGATAATTATAAGATAACTTGAATAAGAACTTGGTTGTACTTAGAGGATGACTTAATTACAATCTTGAGGTGACTTAAGTAAGAACTTGAGGTGACTTGGGGGATGACTTGAGTAAGAACTTAAAAGTGACTTGGGGATAACTTGAGGATAACTTGAGGACGACTTGAGTAAGAACTTGAGGATGACTTGAGGACGACTTGAGTAAGAACTTAAGTAAGAACTTAGAAGTGACTT
>CM031605.1:90779689-90784689 GCA_018398815.1 Conus ventricosus | reverse complement strand
GACAGTCACATGACGTGAGGAAGACAGTCACATGACGTGAGGAAGACAGTGCGTGAGGAAGACAGTCACATGACGTGAGGAAGAGAGAACGTGAGGAAGACAGTCACATGAAGTGAGGAAGACAGTACGTGAGGAAGACAGTCACATGACGTGAGGAAGACAGTCACATGACGTGAGGAAGACAGTCACATGACGTGAGGAAGACAGTCACATGACGTGAGGAAGAGAGTACGTGAGGAAGACAGTCACATGACGTGAGAAAGACAGTACGTGAGGAAGACATTCACATGACGTGAGGAAGACAGTACGTGAGGAAGACAGTCACATAACGTGAGGAAGAGAGTCACATGACGTGAAGAAGACAGCAACATGACGTGAAGAAGACAGCAACATGACGTGAGGAAGACAGTACGTGAGGAAGACAGTCACATGACGTGAGGAAGACAGTCACATGACGTGAGGAAGACAGTAGGTGAGGAAGACAGTACGTGAGGTAGACAGTCACATGACGTGAAGAAGACAACAACATGACGTGAGGAAGACAGTCACACGACGTGAGGAAGACAGTCACATGACGCGAGGAAGACAGTCACATGACGTGAAGAAGACAGCAACATGACGTGAGGAAGACAGTACGTGAGGAAGACAGTCACATGACGTGAGGAAGACAGTTACATGACATGAAGAAGACAGCAACATGACGTGAAGAAGACAGTCGCATGACGTGAGGAAGACAGTCACTTGATGTAAGGAAGACAGCAAGATGACGTGAGGAAGACAGTCACATGACGTGAGGAAGACAGTCACATGACGTGAGGAAGACAGTCACATGACGTGAGGAAATCAGTCAAATGACGTAAGGAAGACAGCAAGATGACGTGAGGAAGACAGTCACATGACGTGAGGAAGACAGTACGTGAGGAAGACAGTCACATGACGTGAGGAAGAGAGTACGTGAGGAAGACAGTCACATGAAGTGAGGAAGACAGTCACATGACGTGAGGAAGACAGTACGTGAGGAAGACAGTCACATGACGTGAGGAAGACAGTACGTCAGGAAGACAGTCACATGACGTGAGGAAGACAGTCACATGTCGTGAGGAAAACAGTACGTGAGGAAGAGAGTCACATGACGTAAGGAAGAGAGTCACATGACGTGAGGAAGACAGTCACATGACATGAGGAAGACAGCACCTGAGGAAGACAGTACGTGAGGAAGACAGTCACATGACGTGAGGAAGACAGTCACATGAAGTGAGGAAGACAGTACGTGAGGAAGACAGTACGTGAGGAAGACAGTCACATGACGTGAGGAAGACAGTACGTGAGGAAGACAGTCACATGACGTGAGGAAGACAGTCACATGACGTGAGGAAGACATGAGGAAGACAGTCACATGACGCGAGGAAGACAGTCACATGACGCGAGGAAGACATGAGGAAGACAGTCACATGACGCGAGGAAGACATGAGGAAGACAGTCACATGACGCGAGGAAGACAGTCACATGACGCGAGGAAGACATGAGGTAGACAGTCATATGACGTTAAGAAGACAGCACGTGAGGAAGACAGTACGTGAGGAAGACAGTCACATGACGTGAGGAAGACAGTACGTGAGGAAGACAGTCACATGACGTGAGGAAGACAGTCACATGACGTGAGGAAGACATGAGGAAGACAGTCACATGACGCGAGGAAGACAGTCACATGACGCGAGGAGACATGAGGAAGACAGACATGACGCGAGGAAGACATGAGGAAGACAGTCACATGACGCGAGGAAGACAGTCACATGACGCGAGGAAGACATGAGGAAGACAGTCACATGACGCGAGGAAGACATGAGGAAGACAGTCACATGACGCGAGGAAGACAGTCACATGACGCGAGGAAGACATGAGGTAGACAGTCATATGACGTTAAGAAGACAGCACGTGAGGAAGACAGTCACATGACGTGAGGAAGACAGTCACATGACGTGAGGATGACATGAGGAAGACAGTCACATGACGCGAGGAAGACATGAGGAAGACAGTCACATGACGATAAGAAGACAGCACGTGAGGAAGACAGTCACATGACGTGAGGAAGACAGTCACATGACGTGAGGAAGACAGGAGGAAGACAGTCACATGACGCGAGGAAGACAGTCACATGACGCGAGGAAGACAGTCACATGACGCGAGGAAGACATGAGGAAGACAGTCACATGACGCGAGGAAAACAGTCACATGACGCGAGGAAGACAGTCACATGACGCGAGGAAGACATGAGGAAGACAGTCACATGACGCGAGGAAGACATGAGGAAGCCAGTCACATGACGTTAAGAAGACAGCACGTGAGGAAGACAGTCACATGACGTGAGGAAGACAGTCACATGACGTGAGGAAGACATGAGGAAGACAGTCACATGACGCGAGGAAGACATGAGGAAGACAGTCACATGACGCGAGGAAGACATGAGGAAGACAGTCACATGACGTTAAGAAGACAGCACGTGAGGAAGACAGTCACATGACGTGACGTGACATACCTCGAGGACGACGGTGAGTGTCTGTGACTTACCTGAGGAAGACCGTGACGCCCAGGGTGGACAGGTCCTCCTTCATGATGTCCCAGCTGGCCTGCACCAGCTGGATCTGCTGAGGGGTCAGGTACTTGTTCAGGTACTGGCTCTTGCCTCCCGCGGGCTCCAGGCACCCCACCGTCTGTGCGTTTCCCATGGCCCTGAGTTCAAACCTCTCTCGGACGGGATGGTGTTGTGACGGTCGATGCGTCTCGTGTCACTTCCCCATTTCACTTGTTGTTGCTGCTGCTGTTGTTGGTGGT
Source organism: Conus ventricosus (assembly GCA_018398815.1). NCBI lineage: Eukaryota > Metazoa > Mollusca > Gastropoda > Neogastropoda > Conidae > Conus > Conus ventricosus. Next base: position 90,781,857 of record CM031605.1, on the reverse strand, counting down.
GGTGCTGTTTTTATACTGCTGCTGCCCTGTTTTTGTTGTTACTTTCCTATTTCACTTGTTCTTGCTATTGTTGTTGTTGTTGTTGCTGCTGCTGTTTTTATACTGCTGTTGCCCTGTTTTTGTTGTTAATTTCCTATTTCACTTGTTGTTACTGCTGTTGTTGTTGTTGCTGTTGTTGTTGTTGTCGCTGCATGTTTTATGCTGCTGTTGACCTGCGTCTGTTGTTCCTTCCTCTTGGTGCTCCTCGCTTCCAGCCTGTTCTTCCTGCTACTTTTTATTTATTTTTGAGGTGGCCTGGGTTCTGACTTGACTGTGATGGCGATGCAGCTATCCTTTTCCTTTATGAAGTGATATGAAAATGATTCAAATGTTAACATTTGAGTGTCCAATTCTATTATAAGCAACTAAAAAGCTTGTATTGAACAAATGCCATCACTGCGTGAGCAGCCCGCGATTAAGAAATCATATCCATAAAAAGGTGGACACCAAAGAGTAGGTCAAGACTTAACGCAACTGACTTTTTGAAGTGGAGATGGTGGTACCGAGGCTTCAGTTTCTTATATAATGTAAACCATCTTGACAATCAATGTTATATCTTTGACCCGTCAAAATCTCAGAGAGAACGTCTTCTGCCTACACAGATCTGCTAATGCTTCTTCCTTCAGAACCCAGCAGTTGATCTGCAGCGAACCTCGCGTTCTTTGTTCATTCCACACAGAGCCATACCATGCAAGGCTCACAGTGAACATGGCCTTTTGTCTCTGGTAGGAAAACTGTCCGATCTCTTCACTTTGTTTCACGTTGAACTACATCAGGGAAGAATCAGACAGCGCGAAGCGTTTCTTTGTGGGATCTCGTGCCTAATTGCTGGTGTTATTGCTGTTCTTGTTGTTGTTGTTGCTGTTGTTGTTGCTGTTGTTGTTGTTGTTGTTGTTGCCGTTGCTGTTGTTGTTGTTTTTGTTTTTGTTGTTGTAACTAAATGTTTTCCAGCATCCTTGTCATTCAACTGTCACCTCTTTTGCTCGTTATGAAAAAAAAAAAACGTCACTTGACTATCAAAGGCCTTGGTTTTCAGTAGTGAGTAAAGGAATTGAATAGAAGAACGACGCTTCGTGGATTCTGTAAAGAAAAACATAATAAACACTGTAATTTCATGCCTCCCTCGTTGTTCATGTTTCAACAAATCACATCAAAGCAATTTCTTTTTCAATCTCTCTTCTTCTCTCTCTCTCTCTCTCTCTCTCTCTCTCTCTCTCTCTCTCTCTCTCTCTCTCTCTCTCTCCATCTGTCTGTCTGTCTGTCTGTCTGTCCATCTATCTATCTGTCTATCGAATCGTCTGTCCTTCTGTGTGTCTGTGTGTCTGTCTATCTATCTATCTATCTATCTATCTATCTATCTATCTATCTATCTATCTATCTATCTGTCTGTCTGGCTGTCTGTCTGTCTGTCTCTCTCTCTGTCTATCTATCTGTTTGTTTGTCTACCTTTTTGTCTGTCTGTCTCTATGTATCTGACTGTCACTCTGTTTGACTCTCTACCTATGTGGGTGACGCATATGTTAGTTACGTATTTACCGGAGAGAGTAGCCAGATTTGCAAAAGAAATACCTGTTCTGACGATAATGTAATTCAATACAGTACAAGACTGTACAGCCCAGTACACTACACGTACAATACTCTGTACACTTCAATACAATCTAATGCGCAGTATCAACTTCAGAGCACAATCTACGCTTCTTTTTCATGGAAGGTTAAATCACCTTTGTCTAAACGTAGGTTTAAAGATGACAATGTAAGTATCAGGATAAAATCAGAAATGTAAATGTGCACTACTTGTCCAAGGACCTGAAGCGATAGTTTATTTATTTTAAAAAAAAAAAGAAGAAAAAAAAAAGAAATTAAAACTGCATTACAAGACGCAGCACGGCGTGTTTTTGTGGCCCAGGACCAATCAGGAATCAGAATATCATCAGCTGAAAATAAGAGACCAATCATATCGTAGAACGTGTCATGTGACATTTTACTTCCCAATGGCCTCGTTTTCATTCAACGGCCATCTTGCGCCGAATTTGAGAAGATAAGTGATCGCTCGCTCTTCGTTTTCATGGTCCTGAATGTTGTTTCTCTTGCTCGAAGAAGACCTAAGAGGTCGAAACGCGTCGTGGTTT
>CM031605.1:90767189-90774689 GCA_018398815.1 Conus ventricosus | reverse complement strand
GTACCACGCGTTACGCCGAATTCGGTGTAGGCTGGGGTCGGGGAAGGGGAGGGAGGGAGGAGGAGAGGGTGTGTAGGTACTGGGGGGTGGGGATGGGGGGGGGGGTTGGTGGACGGGGTGGCGGGGGGAGGGGGGAGGAGGTGGAGTTTGGCGATGGAGGGAGTTACTGGTCCACCTGAACTCTTGTGTGTGTGTGTGTGTGTGTGTGTGTGTGTGTGTGTGTGTGTGTGTGTGTGTGTGGTGTGTGTGTGTGTGTTTGTTTGTTTGTGTAAGTGTGTTGTGTTGTGTTGTGTTGTGTTGTGTTGTGTGTGTGCGTGTGTGTGTGTGTGTGTGTGTGTGTGTGTGTGTGTGTGTGTGTGTGTGTGTGTGTGTGTGTGTGTGTGTGTGTGTGTGTGTGTGCTTACCTGCGGGAGGTGGCTAGATGTTTTGTAGCTGGGTGATGACGGCATGAAGCGAAACAAACAACCGCAAGGTACAAGCTGGTTTGATAATTTTTTTCCCCGACACAATTATCAAGTGGCTTCTGATGAATTTTCCTCGCACATCATTAGGTGTCTGATACTTTTCAAACGTATCATCTCTTAATATCTATCTATCTATTTATCTATCTATCTATCTATCCATCCATCCATCCATCCATCCATCCATCCATTGTATCTATCCATCGATTGAACATAATAATAATAATAATAATGGGGATTTATATAGCGCCTTCCACGGCACAAGGCGCTTTACAAAGGCAGAAAAAATGCAATTGCTAAATGTAAAGAAAATGCATTGAAAAAAACGGCTCAGAAATGAAAAACAAAGGCTCTCTCTCATTCTCTCCCACGCGCACACACACTCTCACGCACAGACACACAATACACAACAGCCGCAACAAGCACAAACTACTAAGCAAATCCACAAAATAACAAAAGTCAATCAACTATCTGGTAATGACTGTCTTCTTAGTATTGTTTGAAAAGGTAGGTTTTCAGGGAGGTTTTGAAGGAAGAAAAGGTTTGAGAATGTCTTAAGTCATAGGGGAGTTTATTCCAGAGTTTGGGAGCTGCGTATGAGAAAGCTCGTTCGCCATGCTGTTTACGATGGGGGCGGTAACTGGGGAAGCGGAAGGTCCTAGTGTCGGTGGAGGAGCGGAGCGTACGTGATGGGACATATACTTGAAGGAGATCGGATAGATAGGCAGGGGCATCGCCAGTGAAAATCTTGAAGCAGAGACAACAACATTTGTATTTAATTCTTTCTTCAACGGGGAGCCAGTGCAAACTTTTTCAGGAGAGGTCTGCAGGGTTGGGTCCTAGGAGATTTGCAAATGAGACGGGCTGCAGAGTTCTGTACACATTGGAGGGTTGGATGACAGTTGAGGGACAGCCAAGGAGAACACAGTTGCAGTAATCTAGCCTTGAAAGGATGTATGATGAAACGAGAGTTTTTGTGGCGTCTTCAGTGAGATAGGGTCGAATAGCAGCAATTCGTTTAAGTTCCATGTAGGCTAACTGACAAGTTTTTGTGACATGCTGTTTCATCGAGAGGTCACTATCAAGGAGAACACCAAGGTCACGAACAGTGTTTGAAAATTCAATAGTGCTGGAACCTAATGTCAAGAAGAAGGGAGCGGATCAGGGCCATGATGTGACCGCTTTAAAAAACGGATGGCTTCAGTCTTCTCACAGTTTAATTTAAGCTTATTTGCTGACATCCAGGTCTCAATATCAGAAGTACAAGATTGAAGAGTAGAAACAAGGGTGAGTAGTCATCGATGACAGAGGAATGGAGCAGCTGGGTATCATCCGCAAACATTTCGTGTGAAACGGAATGGCCGTGGATGACATTAGACAATGGAGTGGTGTACAAAATAAAGAGGACAGGTCCCAGCACGGATCCCTGAGGCACTCCAAATTGGAGGTTAGATTCATCAGAACGGTGGTCACCTACTTGAATGAACTGTTTCCTATCTAGAAGATAAGAACGAAACCAATTTAAAGCTGTTTCCCTGATGCCACATGTGTATTTCAAACGAGAGAGAAGGATTTCATGGTCTATGGTGTCAAAGGCTGCCGAAAGATCTAGCAAAAGAAGGACAGAAATTTTGTTTTCGTCTAAGGAATTTAGAATATCATTGAGAATGCGAAGGATGGTGGTCTCCGTGTTGTGCCCAGGGCGATAGGCTGACTGATGTGGTGTGAGGAGGTTGTTTGAGGCCAGATGGTCAGAGAGCTGTTGAAGAATGACTTTCTCAAGAATTTTGGATAGGAAAGGAAGATTTGAGATGGGTCTGTAATTTTTAAGAACGTTGGGATCAAGACTGCTTTTCTTGAGTAGAGGTTTAACAAGGGCGGTCTTAAAGTCAGTGGGAACTGTGCCAGAAGACAGAGACTCGTTAAGAATTTTGGTGATGGTAGGAAGGAGAGAGTCAAGGTGTTCAAAGAGGAGTGGGGTGGGAATGGGGTCAAGGTCACAGGATGTTTTCGCAGACTGTGTGATGATTTTACGAACAGTCTGCTCCGACACTGGCAGGAACTCACAGAGTGTGGTACCGTTAAAAACAACAGACTGATCTGAAATATCTGAGGATGGGGAGAAAGCGTTTCGAATTGTCTGAATTTTATGGGCGAAAAACTGAGAAAACAGACCAGGAAGCTGTGACGGCTCATGAGTGGACGGCATTACAACACTTGCAGCCTTACCCAACATGCTAGTGACAGTTCTAAACAGTTCTTTACACGAGGATGCTGCTGCAACTTTAGAAGAATAAAATGCGGTTTTGGCTTGATGGACAAACTGTACGACTTTCTGTTTGGCAGCATCGTAAATTTGCTTGTGTATTGTCAGTCTAGATGATACCCAGCGCCGCTCGGCTCGACGTCGCTCGCGTTTCAATATTCGCAGCTCAGGTGCAATTGAGTTGTACCACGGAGCCGGGCGACGCCAGTGTACCGTCCGCTGACATACAGGCGCATGCTTATCCAAAACTTTTCTAAGACCAATGTTCAAATCAGTAAGTGTTACGTCAGGCGTGATAATGTTAGCGATGTCATGAGCAAAATCAGCAGGGTCGATCTTATGAATGGCACGAACACATTTGAATTGGGGTGCCGACTTTTTCTTTGGAACACTAAGATGGCACACTAGACTATAGTGATCAGACATCAAATCATAACAACACTTAGCAGAGTGCAAAAGACCGTCAGTGTCACGAAAAATCACAAGATCAAGAATGTGACCACTTGCTGGATAAGTGGGTTCATCGATGGCCTGAGAAAGGCCACACGTCTCTAAGAGTTTCTGAAACCTCCTAGCTCTGGGATCACTCGAGTCGTCGTAGTGAACATTAAAGTCACCGATGATCAGAAGATCGCCGTCACGCGTGGCGGCAAAGTCAAGGAAATCAGGGAACTCAATCAATCATTAAATCAATGAATCAATGATCGATCTATCTATCTATCTATCTATCTATCTATCTATCTATCTATCTCTCTCTCTCTCTCTCTCTCTCTCTCTCTCTCTCTCTCTCTCCTCTCTATCTATCTGTCTGTCTACCTATCGATCATCCATCCATCCATCCATCCGTCTATTGATCATCAATCCATCCGTCCGTCCGTCCGTCCGTCCGTCCGTCCGTCCGTCCGTCCGTCCGTCCGTCCCTCTCTCTCTCTCTCTCTCTCTCTCTCTCTCTATATAATATATATATATATATATATATATACATACATATCCGTCCGTCCGTCCCTCTCTCTCTATGTGTACACACGCACATACTCTCTCTCTCTCTCTCTCTCTCTCTCCTTCTCTCTCTCTCTCTCTCTCTCTCTCTCTCTCTCTCTCACACACACACACACACACACACACACACACACACACACATATATATATATATATATATATATATATATATATATATATATATATATATATATATATATATATATATATATATATCAGAATTCAATAAATTTCGCACTTTAACACAGTGACCGATTTGTGACATTGTGTTCAGACACAGCTGAAGGCTGTTACTAACCAGACCAATTATCCCACCATCGTTGTCCAGCACAAACACAAGTCTAGAGAAACGATTGCCAGCTAGTCCCAAACGAAGTTAAGAGTATTGGGAAATAAAGGCCAGCGATTTTTTTTTTTTTTTTTGGTTGGTTCAATAATGAAAAAAAAAGCATCCAAAGGTACGGGTGAGACCAAAAGAACTATTGTTCTCAGCTGCCGAACAAACCAGCTGGGAGCAATCCTGCACCACTCCTTGGAAGCCTGCGCCGTGTTCAAATAGGGTACAGACACACGCACAGGGCATCGCATTAACATGTGAGGAACATAATTGCTCCCTGGCAGATGCCACTGTGTAATTACCACTGGATATGACACGACAAAACCTCCACGGGAGCGTTCCCATGGGTGTACCAGTCCATATTTCATGACTGCAAAGCCCACCAACAAAAAACTCACCGTCAAGCAACTCGTTGCTGTTCCGCTGACAGGTGATGACAGTACAACTCCAGACACGGCCAAATTTTCGCCGTGAAGTCTTAACGTGCTCTCTGAAAAGAATCCCAGGTCACAGTCTTTCCCGTCGTCAACAGAACTTTCCCTACGGTCAGTGAGTCTTTCCGCACCGTCACTGGACCTTTCCTATTATCGGCCAAAAGGCAGAACTGAGAAGTGAAGACATCTGTATCATGTCTGGTTTAAAAAGTAATCTTACTCTGCCAGTCAAAACGCGCTCTATCCAGTCAGGTAGTAGGTGTGATAGACACTCACCAAATCTAGGAAACTCTCGCGTGATGACAAGCGGAAATATACGCGACCATTTTCCAAACTCACGAAACTCGAACGGTCGCGGTGGTGGTGGGACACGTGCTCAATATCCTGTGCATCGTGTTGCAGACGAGGTTTTTCCACAAAGACGGTGTTCTCAAACGACGCTACAGTGGTGTGTTTAAGTCTGACCGGCGTGCAAAAACAAGAGTATACCATCTCACGTTCAGTCAACATTTGGCTTTCGCGATCTTTTATCCTGAAGGTAAGGTGATTTGAGCTGACAAGCGGCTTTTTTTCATCCGTATGCGTCCCCTTTATCTGTCTGTCTCTGTGTCTGTATCTGTCTGTCTGTCTCTCTGTCTGTCTGCCTGCCTGTCTGTCTTTTGGTCTCTGTCTTTGTTTCTGTCTGTGTCTGTCTGTCTGTCTGCCTCTCTCTCTCTCTATCTCTCTCTCTCTCTCTCTCTCTCTCTCTCTCTCTCTCTCTCTCTCTCTCTCTCTCTCTTTATGTATAAAACATTCGAACATGAGAAGTTATGTGTATAATAAATGAACATGGACAGGACGTGTGGTGATAACATAATATAGAGAAGGTTGAATCATGAATTTAACTCGGAAGGTGTTTCTGGGTATGGATAGTAACATGAATGCCTGAATGAGTATGAAATTGCGATTGGGGTGTCGATATGAACAGATTAACGAAAGAGATGTTATATGAACACAAATAAGATTATGCAAATGTATCCTCAGGTGTGGAGCATGACAAGGTCCATGTACATAATATGCATGATGGAAAGATAATTGTATAAAAGTGGATACCAGGGTGTAATAAGAGGGAACGTGAATGTAATATAATATGAAGGAACGGAATTATGGAAATGAATATGTTTTGAGGAAAATATGTGAAATGAATGAATATGAATGGTATTGTACAAATATGAATGGAAATAAGGGAGAATGGGGCTGTTATAAATGGATGATGGAGTAGGAATTCTTATATGTAACCGATCAAGGTTGTAAAGGTTGTAAAATGTACACATATATGTATGTATTTGTGTGTATGTATGTGTGTACGTGCATGTATGTGTGTGTATGTTTGTGTGTGTGTTTGAGAGATTGAGAGGGATTGAGCCTGATTGGATCAAGAGGTGTTGTAGAATTGAATGTATAACTAATAATATGCAATTATGCAAGAGTATAGACAATTAAGGTAAACAAGAGGAATAAGTGTAATTATAACCTAAATAGATATGAATCAAGAATGCACGACCAAGTGAATAGGAACATGGAGGAGGGGTCATGAAGGAAGCAACTGCAGAGACCGGCTAACACCATATGAGAATAAACGTGGTCATGGGGGGTTAGTCCAGGAATATGAATGGTTTAAGTCCAATGAGTATGTCAAATGTGCATATAATATTTTTATTAAAAAATCAAGTATATAAGGAAACATGTTTGGAAGTGGAAGTTTGAATAAGTAATGAAATTGGTATTTACATACACATGTAAAACTACGAAATGAATACAAAGGGAAACATGGACAAATAATTGACCATGCCGTGATGAAGTATACAAATAAGGTAAACCAGGAAATGAAGGTAGAAAAAGGATTTAGTAGTTCAGTAGGTCAACATGCAAATCAGCTGACAGCATGAAGTCGCGTGACCCACACGGCAGCACACACACAGTCCCTCTCACGAGCTCGCGCGTTCCTTCATTCTCTCTCGCTCTCTGCTTAGAGAAGGGGAGGGGGGGGAAGGAGGGAGCCGAGCGTAAGGTGGACGGGCGCACTAGGACGGGACGGAGGATGGATCGTCTGCTAAGAAATGGCTGCCCATAGATCATATGTGTGGTTTTGAACTTTTTGTTCAATGATAGCTATTATATGCATTTTGGTTATTTTCCGACCGCTGCTTTGAATTATTCAAGTTTGTATTCTGGGGATTCGACCATTAAGAGACTCCTCTGGCCAACAGGCAATTTAGGCACATGTGTACGAGGCAAGTGTCGACAAGTCCCACGGGACATGATGTAAGAGGCTGAAGAAATAGGGAAAACCACAATTAAAGTGAAAATAATTGAAGGAAAGTACTAACCTGATACATGGACAGCGGTAAGGCTTTAGTAATTTATCCATGGGGCTGCTAAATCCAACGAACATAAACAACACAAGTCCAACACCACATGAACAGGACCACAGAAGTACACACACTGAGTGTCAAAGGTTAGCATGGCAGACCCAAGATTCGGGGTTTTCCTTTCCTTTGCACGGTAGAAGGCGCATGCGTAAACGTAGTAAACAAAAGATGCTTAAAATAGCACGGCCTTCCGGAGAATTATACGACGCAGATGTAAGGTCTCCACTGTATACAAACGAAAATACGATGAGGGAAATGAAATAGACAACATGTGTTTTGCATGCTAGTATCAACAGCATTCATATCATGAGTTTTAAAATAATTAATATATATATACCTATATTATGTTTATAAGGAAGAACGTACTAAGAAGCATTTATGTATAATTAAGATAGAATTCTGCATGAACATACTGTCATGGAAAAATGTTTTGTTGCAGTCATGGTAAATTTTGTTCTAATTATATAACATTGTTTTTTTCTTGTTGCGTACTCATGTGAACAGGCTGATGGCCTCACATTAAAGTCACGAGTCACGAGTCTCTCTCTCTCTCTCTCTCTCTCTCTCTCTCTCTCTCTCTCTCTCTCTCTCT
>CM031605.1:90754607-90757107 GCA_018398815.1 Conus ventricosus | reverse complement strand
GTAGAGAGAGACGGGAGAGTATACGAAGAGAGGGACTCGAGTGATGCTTCGGAGAGAGAGAGAGAGAGAGAGAGAGACAGACAGGACAGACAGAAGACAGACAGACAGACCAGACAGAAGACAGACAGACAGACAGGTAGACAGCACAGACAGCTGACTGACTGACTGACTGACTGGACTGGACTGATGGAAGACAGACAGACAGACTATAAGAACAGTTCAGGTCTTTTGTTTATGGTTGATTGGGTATCCTTTATCTGCACATTATGGTAATGAAAGAAGGCGGAAGAAAGATGTTCCTGTAATTAGTTTTAGGATACGAGGTTCTATTTGATCGTTGTGTATGTAAGAGAGAGGGAGCGAGAGAGAGAGAAGGAGGAGGCGCAGGAAGAGAGAGGATAGTGAGGAGGACGAGGAGAGACGAAGGAGAGTGAGGAGAGAAGACAGACAGACAGACAGGACAGACAATCATACCGAGGAAAGAGTCCAGACAGACGACAGGACAGACAGACAGACAAGACAGACAGACAGGACAGAGGACGAGTCACAGACAGGACAGACAGAGACACGGAGAAAACACACACACACACACACACACACACACAACACACACACACACAACACACACACTCACACACACACCCTCATATCTTCATCATCATCATCTTCATCCATCATCTTCATCATCATTCATCACCACCACCACACCATTTTAGGTATACACTGATGATCATTAGGCTAAATGAAATGCAAGTGCAGCATACATTATCAGGCCTAACAAAGAAATGTTCTTGATATCTTCATAAAAAAAAAAACAAATCTTTATTCATTGCCTGAGTTTACTGCTATAATTATGGCTTTAAATTCGGTTGTTGATTAGCCTCAAAATTAATTTTAAGGTTGTTTTATGTGTAGATTCCAAGGCAGTTCTTACTGCAATGAAGAATTTAAATAAAGTTCGACCTGGGTTGATCACTGCCATAAATAATTTTAGTACTTTCCTGCTCAGTCAGAGACACTGAATAAATTTCTTTGGGTGCCCTCCCACGTGGGTTTATATCTAATGAAAAGGTTGATGTTTCTGGGAAAAGGAGAGGAGCAAAACATCATCAGATGCGCATTTTCTAACCTTCCTCCTATGTCAGTGCAAAAGTGCATACTTGGCAGAAAAAGTACAATTTTCTAACTTTCTTTACAGAGAAACTGGTGTTTTGGCTTTTACACGACGAAATGAAATAATATTTCTTAAGTTAAGTAGGTTACGATCAAAATATTTATCGTAGATGACAGACCTGTTCCTTGATCTGTAGATTGAAAATTGGACTTGTTTTAAAACCAACCTATGAAAAAATATATAACGTATATGTGGTCATAGCATATTTCAAATGATCACATTCTATTGTGCTGCAACTTATGGACAAATCATTCCAATATGTCTGTACAGCTATTCAAAATGTTTTCCTGTCAGCAAAAGTGAAACATATCTTTTCTTTTTGCGCTTAGCTAAAGTCACCAATGGCAAAAATACTTATATAGATTAGTCAGTCAGTGGTCGAGATGAGACAGAAGAGGTTATGTGTTTGGGTTTTTTTTTTTTATCTTTGATTAAGTGGATTTTTCTATTTTTGTGATATAGATGTGATAAGTTGTTGTTTTTATTATTCGTTGTGGTTACTCCTTTCTTCCGGCCCGATTTTGTTTTCGTCTGATATCACGTAAAGTGGAAAGACGTAAAACAAAAGGAAAAATTACCCAACAACAAAACAACAAAACACACGCACGCACCGCACGCACGCACGCACCAACGCACGCACGCACGCACGCACGCACGCACGCACGCACGCACCACACACCACACACACACACACACACACACAACACACACCCACACCACACACACACACACAAGCAGAGAAGAACAACATGCACCCCAAAACGTGGACGAAAGCGTGACCAGGCGAAGCACTTCCCCCAAACTGCCGAACCAACCAGCGGGAGCAATTCCTTGCACCACCTTGGAATCCTGCGGCAGTCCAGTAGTGACATGGGGTTGCAGGCACGCACATGGGACATTCCATTAAGACGTCAAGGGGAGACAATGGCTCCCTGGCAGATGCTATTGTGTGATGGCCACTGGACGTGACACGACAGACCCTCCAACGGGAGTCCCCATGGGCTGTACCACGCGCGTGCTTCATTAATGCAGAGCCCACCGGCCTAAACACACACCATCAAGCAAGCTGCACTATCTAATGCCCGTCGTGTGCAATCCGACAGCTCACGCATGCAAGCACATACATAGTCACTAGGTCTGAAGAGAGAGAGAGAGAGAGGAGAGGAGAAGAGGAGATCGAGGAGAGGAAGAGTGAGAGGAGAGAGGCAGACAGACACAAGACAAACTATAAGAACGTTCAGGACTGTTGTTTATGTTGTGATTGGGTATATCCTTTATCTGCGTTGGGTATACCTTTATCTGCGTATTAGGTATGAGAGAGGGCGG
>CM031605.1:90729607-90742107 GCA_018398815.1 Conus ventricosus | reverse complement strand
TGGCTCTTGAATGTTCGGAACGGTTTTTTTCTTTCTTTTTTTTTTTCTTAAAAATAAAATAAAATTGGTTATCACATGTGATGATACCTCACCCTTGTGGAAACTTATATGCATTCTAATTGGACTTGATGTATTATATTTGTCAAATGTTCCAGAATATTGCATTGCTATTAATTGGTTAAGCCACCCTTGCGTCTTGAACGATGATCTATAATAACTGAGAGAATGAGAGAGAGAGAGAGAGAGAGAGAGAGAGAGAGGAGGAAGAGGAGAGAGGAGAGAGAGAGAGAGAGAGAGAGGAGAAAAGAGAGAGGAGAGAGAGAGAGAGAGAGAGAGAGAGGGGAGAGAGAAGAGAGTGAGACGAGGAGAGAGAGAGAGAGAGAGAGAGAATGGAAACTGAAGGCGATAAAGGACAGGCTTTTGCCTTTGGACCATCGCGATGACCATTGAGTATTGATCTATGAATTTTCAACAGCAATTAAAGATTTTCAACTTGATACCATTACGGTCTTCTCACTGTCCAAATCGATTCAGCGAAAAATCAGATTCTAACCTCGCGTCAGCTAGCTGGCTACCTCACTCAGCATCTTTGTCACTGAAATGTCCAAGAGCAGGGGCTCGATATCACCTAGTCGTAACTTTCCTGTTGTTTTTGTTGTTGCGGTTGATGTTGTTATTGTTTTGACGTTGTTGTTGTTTTTGTTGATGTTGTTGATGTTGTTTTTGTTGTTGCTGTTGTTGTTGTTGCTGCTGCTGCTGCTGCTGTTGTTGTCATTATGGTTGTTGTTGCGGTTTGTTCTTCTTCTGAAATCATCATCATCATCACATTCATCGAAGTCGTTATCATCGTTGTCATGATCGTACCTACTTTCTCTTCCTCCTCCTCCACCTCGTGCTCTTCCTCAATCGTCGTCGTCGTCGTCGTCATCTCATCACCATCATCATCATCATCATCATCATCATCATCATCATCATCATCATCATCATCATCATCATCATCATCATCATCGTCGTCGTCGTCGTCGTCATCATCATCATCATCACCACAACCACCACACCACCATCGTCGTCGTGGTTTCGTTGTCGACGTCATCATCTCATCGCCGATATCATCATCATCATCATCTCATCATCATCATCATCATCATTCTATTTCTATTTTGTTCTCTGGAAACGAAAGTCAGAATAAACTTTTTGTAAACTCTTCACCTCTCCTTTTCGTACTCCCAGTTCTTATAGAACAGGGAGTGCTTTACAATGGGAACGTAGAAATGCTGTTTGTGTGTCTGCCTGTCTGTGAGTGTGTCTGTCTGTGTGTCTGTCTGTGGTAAAAAAAATGTTCCACTCTCTCCAGACAAAACTTCTGGGCCGATCTTTCTGAAAATTTATAGGTATGTTCATTTTGGGTCACGGATGATACCGATGTTTTATTTTACCAGAATAGCCGTTACTAATGGCTATAACGGCCCAAAACGGGTTTTCTTCTTTATGGATTATCTCAGAAAGTACTTGGCCGATTTATAAGCGATTTGGATGATCTTGTGACAAATCAGAGCCTCTTTCCATATGTAAGTGATGTAATGCTGAAAATCGATTAAACAACCGTTAAAACCCGTTACTTTGCCGTTATTTCTTATGCATAGGCGGGTTTTCATTAAATTTGGTGTATAGAAGGTTATCACACACAAATGGCACTTCTAGATAGTGTTTCAAAATTTGACGGTTAAAAACCGTTAATCTTCACATATTGTCCGATCTGGATGAAATTTGGGGTGGTGTACATAGGCTTTAGCCCAGTGAGGACTAACATACCAGTTTCAAAAGTGTACCTCGGTTAAATAACCGTTAAAACCGTTATTTTGCCGTCATTTCTTATATATTGGTGGGGTTTTTATAACTGACTGGTAGATCATGGGTGTGTGTTTTTTTTTAATATAGTAAACATGCTCTTGACATGTACACGCGTATTCATGATAAACTGGGAGTACGTTCAGTCCTTCGAATGAGACTATAAACCGAGGTTCCGTGTGTGAACGCATGCATAACATCTTGCACACACGTAAAATCCCATCACCAACTTTCGGAAGAGTAGGCCAGTTTGGCCGTTGGTATGGATGACACGTTACACATAGCATGCGCCCTGCGTGAGAAATGGAAAGAATGAAGGAAGTAAAGAAAATGAGTGATCGATATTGAGCGATACTGACTGGATGACACGGGAAACGACTGAATGAAGCGCCAGCTGGCAGCTCTTCAGTCGGCACTACCCAGGTAGGCAGCCCGTTGTGTAAACGAGTGTTGATTGTAAAGCGCTTAGAGCTTGGCCTCTAGCCGAGAATAGGCGCTATATAAGTATTCATTATTATTATTATTATTATTTGCTTTGCGTCTTGTTACACACAGACTGTTCGAGACGGAGCCTGACCTGAAGCGGCTGTTCCCAAGATCGTGCAGCTGAACGAGGTGTCCCAGCTGGAGATGGCGGTGGACCGGGACATGCTGCAGAAGCACGCGGTCACCGTCATGGAGGGCCTGGGGGCCGCCGTGGAGAGTCTGGAGGACTCCGACTTCCTTAACAGCGTCCTCGTCTCCATCGGTCAGACCCACGTGCGGCGCAACGTCAAGCCGCAGATGCTGAAGGTGTGTGGGTGTGGGAGTGGGGGTGGGGTGAGGTGGGGTGGGTGGAGTGAGGATGGGATGGTGTAGGGGGGGGGTTGAGGTGGGGTTGGGGTGTGGTGTGGGTGTGGTGGGGGTGGGTAGAGGGATTGGTGGGGTGTGGTAGGGTGGGGATGAGTGGTGTGGGTGGGTGTGTGGGGTGGGTGTAATGGGGGTGGGTGTTGTGTGTGTGCGTGTGCGTGTGTGTGACTGTGTGTTTGTCAGTGGGTATGGCGGCGTTGCCTCTGTCATACACACACAGACAGACACACACACACACACACACACACACACACACACACACACACACACAACACACACACACACACATAGACACACATACACATAGACACACATAGACACACACACACACACACACACACACACACACACACACACACACACACACACACACACACACACACACACACACTCACTACGTCATATCATCAATAAACCATTCCGAAAAATGTATTTATCCGAATGCACAAAGGTAGACAGACAGACCGTTCGACGCATAATAAACAGCCTGGCCGTCGTGATGCATGAATAAATTCGCAGACTTGTGAGCTGAGAGGTTGAAAGTTCGATTCTTGTCAGACGCGTTTGTTTATATGTGAGGTTTTGTTGTTGTTGTTGTTTGTTTTTGTTTGTTTTTGTCCTCTCCCTGCAAACTATTCTTGTGCCATGGGATCAATGAGAAGACCAACAACACAGTCAAGTTCCATACACGTAATGGATACATCTGTAATGGCGTTACTTCAATATGCTGATGACCAGCACTGCAGGTGTCTGTATCTCCAGGGACTGGTTGACGACTGGATATGTTATAAAAAAAAAATAAATAAATAAAGCGTAGAGTGCAGCAGCCCTGACAAACTGTGAACAGAATGGACATTCACAGTAAATCTGTACTCGCCCTCGTCGATCACCATTAAATTTTGTAAAAAAAAAAAATAAATTAAAAAAATAAAAAAAATTCTATGGCCCTTCATGCGCTGCTCTCAGGGTGACCGACGTTTTGATTGCGGCTGTCTTTTTTTGCCCCTGCTGACTTTGTGGACAGACAACGTTGTCAGAACTGGCTAGTTCATTGACTCATTGAAAGTCCTGTTGACAGTGGGAAGGACTACAGCTTTGGATTCTCTCTTGAGAGCACATAAGACCGTATGGCGAAAGCTTGGCTGTGTCTGGAGTGGCACTGTTTTCATCTGTCCATGGGCAGGGGTGGTTGGGTCTGTGGGGGTGTGCTCGGCAGCTGGAGGGTGGTGTTTGTCGCCGGTGGGCTCTGCAGTCATGAAATACGGGCTGGTACACCCATGGGGATGCTACTTTAAGGCTGTTATGAGCTGCATCCTGTAGTCTGATTAACCTCTGTTCAGGAGCGGTTATGTCCCTTGATATCTTCATGGAGTGTCCTGCGCGTGCCTGTACCCATCGTCAACACAGCGCAGGCCTCCAAGGGTGGTAGAGGACTGCTCCAAAGGCGGGTGAAGACAGTGCTTCTCTGGGTCCTCCCCAGCACCTTCGGGTGTTTCTTTTTTTCTAGGCTGTTGTTGGATGGAAGTGATGGCAGGGTTACATTAACTCTTCTTGCTCCGCGTCCAGACAGTTACTGCCTTGGCAATGAATGGGCCTAGCAGGTCGTGTCCTATGTGGGTTGAATACAAAAAAAATAAAAAAATATATATATATCACTGAACACCATGAATCGGAATCCGGCTGCAGTGCAGAGACAGTTCTGCCGGGTTGCCTGGTGGCGACTTCATACTGACTGTTCCCTGTCGATTTCATGATGTGATTGAGCTGCCGTCGGCGAGAATGGAAGGGATGGGAGTGATACTAGTGATGCGACTCGGAAGAAAAAGAAAAAAAAAAAGAAGAAAGAAAAAAGAACGCAGACAGATCGATAGATAGATAGATCCATACACAGACAGACATACAAAGATGTATGCGATTATGAAGAGGGATGGCTTTCTGGGACGCAGTGAACTTGAAAAAGGGGGGCACGGGGAAGGGATGGGAGGTGGGGGGGGGGGGGGGGGGGGTTAGGGAGAGGTGAAGGATGCCCATGCCTTTAGTTCAGTTACTTTCCTCTCTGTTAACCCAAGCCGAACCGTCAACACAGCATCCACGGAGGTTTCATCCAATGGCCCCAAAGATTGAGTGACTGAAAAGATAGAGACGAACAGAAGAAGAGAACTTGTGAACTGTCTCTCTCCTCTCTCTCTCTCTCTCTCTCTCTCTCTCTCTCTTCTCTCTCTCTCTCTCTCTCTCTCTCTCTCTCTTCTTTCTCTCTCTCTCTCACTCTCTCTCTTTCTCTCTCTCTCTCTCTCTCTCTCTCTCTCTCTCTCTCTCTCTCCTTCTCTCTCCTCTCTCTCTCTCCTCTCTCTCTCTCTCTCTCTCTCTCTCTCTCTCTCTCTCTCTCTCTAGCTACCCTGTTGTAAGTTTGGCTCACAAAATATATCAATTTCGGCTGATCGTGTGTGTGTGTGTGTGTGTGTGTGTGTGTGTGTGTGTGTGTGTGTGTGTGTGTGTGTGTGTGTGTAGGTGTGTGTGTTAGGTGTGTTGTGTGTGTGTGTGTGTGTGTGTGTGTGTGGTGTGTGTGTGTGTGTGTTGTGTGTTGTTGTTTGTTGTTGTTGTTGTCCTATTTCAGGGGTGATTAAGAAAACATGTGAGCTTTTTTCATCTTCTCAAGGGATATCGAAATAGAGAGACAGAGGAGAGAATACAACAACATGAAGTAAAACAGCTTATGCGAGGCAAGACGTAAGATGATTCTTTTGTCGTGCCAAGACTGTGCCTGTTAGGGTATGATTATCTAAGGATGTTATCTGAGGATTCAGTCTTGTCATGGCTTATCTCCGCTCAGTGATTGTTGATTCCGCCGACAATGCGTGTGCGTGGCTGTGAACGTTCTCTCTCTCTCTCTGTCTCCTCTTCTGTCTCTCTCTCTCTCTCTCTCTCTCTCTCTCTCTCTCTCTCTCTCTCTCTCTCTCTCTCTCTCTCTCTCTCTCTCTCGTGTTGAAAGAGAGACAGACAGACAGACAGACAGAGGGATGACATATGAGAGTGTGACGCTACAGATCATGTGTACATGTAAGGGCTTACTGTAGGACGTGAATGCAGGACTATAATTATTCACATCACATTTACATTTGCGGTTTTCAGACAAAAGAAAATTTTGAACTGTTAGATGGTGATCAAACATGAAAATATCTATAAAGTTAGATGACTCTATGTATGTTAGCATCATTCGTTTTTTGATGCAGGTTTGCAGTTGTTTTTTTCAGTTAACTGTTATCTGCGAAACTGCTTTGTTCTATCACACAACAGTTTAGTTCCTGTATGTTCTACATACTGGTATACAGAGTTGTCATAATCATGTTTTAAAACCCAGTCACTTATACACATCAATGCTTTGTGGGAATAACACCAGGGGTAGTCTTCGCCATAGCTTTCGTTAGAAATGAAGCTACTGTGTTGGAAAAGAGCAGCGTGTGTGTGTGTGTGTGTGTGTGTGTGTGTGTGTGTGTGTGTGTGTGTGTGTGTGTGTGTGCGCGCGTGCGTGCGTGCGTGCGTGCGTGCGTGCGTACGCGCGCGCGTGTGTTGTTGTTGTTGTTGTTGTTGTTGTGAATTCTTCTGTCTTTTTTGTTTGTAAATATCTTTTAGTCGTCAGGAGACAATAAAGCTAGCTGGTAATATTAAAACTGAAATGTAGTAGTTATAAACATTCTCCTTCAAAAACATTCGAGCATCACCAAAGATTACGGGTTACATGATAAACGTCACAAAAGCCTGGCCTGAATTGCGATGAATTCCACAATGCAGCGGATGTCTTGCCAATCCTTGTTAAGTCTGATCACTGTCCTGATTTGTGTAGGCCAACGACATTTTTTTTTTAACATCTAAAACTTTGTTTGACTACTAAATTGGTTAGACTGTCAATCTTTGTCGAACGGAGTCATTCTTTGCCGTTTTTGAGCATCATTTGTCTTTGATTTTTTTTTCTTTTGTTTTCTTTTTCTTACTTTTTTTTTTTTACATCGACCTAACACTTTGAAGACAAGTGTCAGCGCCGTGGAAGTGAAAATTACAGACATTGAGCTGTTGAACATCAAGAATGCCGCTGAAAGAGGGACAGAAAGATTGAACACACACACACAGATTGAACACACACACGTACGCGCACACACACACACACACACACACACACACACACACACACACACACACACACACACACACACACACACACACACATTCAAGCCAATCATCACGATAAAAAAAAAAAAGCATACTGTCTTCCTCCTCTCTCTGCGCGGACTTCTTGTGAGCATCGTCGCAGCAAAATAGACAGATGACACACAAAAAAATCTTATAATGACGTAAGAAATATTCCATCTTCAGCATAATTTGTCCTATTTCTCATGACCTGAAGAATCTCCCTAGAGGAACAAAACCTGTTGGTTTTAACACAGGCGATAACTGTCTTTTCAACGCCCATCTTGCACCGAATTTGAGAAGATAAGTGATCGCGCATCTTCTTTGTACTCCCAGTTCTTATAGAACAGGGAGTACTTTAGAATGGGAACTTAGAAATACTGTCTGTGTGTCTGTCTGTGTGTCTGTGTGTCCGTGGTCAAAATGTGTTCCCCTCGCTCCAGACAAAACTACTGGGCCGATCTTTCTGAAAATTTGTCGGTATGTTCATTATGGGCCACGGATGATGCCCGATGTTTTAGTTTACCGTTACAGCCGTTACTAACGGCTGTAACGGCCTGTAACGGTTTTTCTTCTTTATGGAATATCTCAGAAAGTACTAGGCCAATTTATAAGCGGTTTGGATGATCTTGTGACAAATCGGAGCCTCTGTCCATATGTAAGTGATGTAATGCTGAAAATGGATTAAACAACCGTTAAAAACCCCGTTATTCTGCCGTTATTTCTTATATATAGGTGGATTTTAATGAAATTTGGTATATAGAAAGGTTATCACACAAATGGTACTTCTATATAGTGTTTCAAAATTTGACCGTTAAAAACCGTTATTCTTGACATATTGGCCGATTTGGATGAAATTTGATATGTACACAGGCTTTAGCCCAGTGAGGACTAAAATACCAGTTTCAAAAGTGTATATCGGCTATATAACCGTTAAACCGTTATTTTGCCGTTATTTTTTATATATATTGGTGGGTTTTAATGAAAGTTTGTATATAGAAAGGTTATCACACACAAATGGCCCTTCCATGTAGTGTTTCAAAATCTGACCGTTAAAAAACCGTTATTCTTGACATATTGTCCGATTTGGATGAAATTTAGTATGTACACAGGCTTTAGCCCAGTGAGGACTAAAATACCAGTTTCAAAAGTGTACATCGGTTAAATAACCGTTAAAACCGTTATTGTGCCTTTATTTCTTATCTCACAAAGCACTCGGCCGATTTATAAGCGGTTTGGAAAACTGGGAGTACGTTTATATGCTTCGCATCTTGTTTTTAAAGATTTGTTTGTTTGCTTTCTGTTCTGTTGACATGAATGTTGTTTATCTTGCCAGAGGAAGACCTAACAGATCGAAACGCGTCGTGTTTTTTTTGTTTTTTTTTTTGTCTTTTGATTTGATTCCCCATGTTGACCGGCAGGATTACTTAAAGTTTCCTTTTAAATTTGTCTTTTCATCATTTACAATTTTCTTCGCAGTTGCTACTTATAGCATCCCCCTATCTTCACATCCTCTAAGAAGAGAATGGATACAACTGACTACTGTCCACCGTTCCTTGTGCAGCGACTGTGGCCGTCCCTACACTACGGCTTCGGACAGGTCCTTGGTGACCGCTATGACGCCGAGACGTCGGAGGCGTGGAGACGCGTGTATACCTACATCTCCCTCCAGATGAAGCGAGGCATGCAGAACCCGGACTTCGAACCTTCCGACAACCTGTTAGACGCCTCCTCCTAAGCTTCGTCGTCCTCCACGCTAGTCTGAAAGATGCTGACGTCAGCGACTATGACGTCATCGTGTTCTCCATGATGTCATTATAGAGTGTTGTAGGTCCGTCTCAGCACAATCATTTTTTTTTCTTTTTTTTTTTGTCATTACGTCTTGACATGTGGGATCTTCCTGTGGGACACTTACTTCTCTTCTCTCTCTCTCTCTCTCTCTCTCTCTCTCTCTCCCCTCTCTCTCTCTCTCTCTCTCTCTCTCTCTCATTTTTTTTTCTTTTTCGTTTATGAACATGTACATGATATCGCGTTTCCTTTTGTACCATAGTAGATATTCTTTGTCTCCCGCACAACATCACCTTCGGGGTCTGTTCTGGTACCAACATATTTCTGAACGCTTATGGAAATCAACGAAGTACACTGGCCAATCGTAGTCTGTCTGCTGGCAAACTCACAGAAGGTGACACTTACAGACCGACAAACGTGCTCTGGTTAGACTCTTCGTTATAAGTTTGGTTATCGCTAGCTACGGTGATGGTGGGGTTTTTTTTTTCCTTTTTTTTTTTTCTTTTTCTCTCTTTCTTTTTGAGGGGTTGACGTGTTCGATTGTTGAAAGCATTAGTAATGGTTTTGACTGGAACGTCAAGTTTAGACTGTACTGAGAACTGGCAATGGCTTTTTGTTAGGAGGACATGCAAGACTTTGTCGTTTCTAGTGATGCTTTTTGTTTGGAAATAAAGGTAGACTGATAATGTCGCCGGCAGTTCCTTTTCGGTATTTTTGTTGTTGTTGTTGTTTGTTGTTTGTTGTTGTTTTTCCAGAACGTCGTGTTGGATTATTTTGAGGTTTGGCAATTATTATCTTCTGTGTCGTGTCTTAGTGGATTTTGCCTAATTTCAGCCATATCTTTTGTGTCACGTCATTGCGGATTTTGTCAGTTGTGTAGCCATATCTTTTGCGTCACGTCATAGTAGAGTTTGTTAGTGTCAGCAATTTTCTTTCGCGTCACGTCATAGTAGAGTTTGTTAGTGTCAGCAATTATCTTTTGTGTCACGTCATACTGGGTATGTCAGTTTTAGCCGTACCTTTTTACTGGACAGCCACACCAGACTATACCTGGGACTAACAATGTCTTTGTTGACATATTAGCTGATTTCATTGTAAAATCCCCCCTTTTGTTGTTTTTGCCTCTGGCGTTCTTTGACATTAAAGCCCAAAAACAACAACAAAAAACCCAAACAACCAAATCACACACACACACACACACACACACACACACACACACACACACACACACACACACACACACACACAGATAGATAGACAACAGACAGACAGACAGACAGGTAGATAGATAGATAGATAGACAAATAGATGATAGATAGATAGATAGATAACTACAGCACTTTGCTGCTAGAGTGAACTGCGCCCGGACCCCATATATATATATATAATTTCTCGTACATACTAATTGTATACTGTCATCGTACATCTCTGTAATGATAATAAAATCGGGAGATCTGGTTATCATGTCTAGCCATACGGGAAATCGGCGGATTCAGCGAATGGACGCAATTCATTGGTTTAGATGACCGGTTTTACGTTAGACAGTGGTAAGTATTTGTTTGTTTGTCTGTTCGTTCATTCGTTCGTTGGTTGGTTTGTTCGTTTGTGCATTTTGTTTGTTTGTTTTATTTGTTCGTTTTTTTTTAAAATCTTGTTTGTTTCTTTGTTTGCTTGCTTGTGTCTTTGTTTGTTTTTCATATTGCATTAAAAAAAAAAATCCTAGATTCTTTCAAATTTGGCGATGTCCTATATTTCAAGGGCTGACCATTTCATTGGGCTTTTTTGCGTGATCAGTCATCTGTTTAGGGGAGCCCCCCCCTCCCCCCCCCCTCCTCCACCCCGTCACCCCCCCCCCCTTCTCCAAGCGTTCTCCTTATTGAAGTAGTCACTTGTTTATTCATGTACTGAATCCTTAACGTGTGTGTGTACTGTTGGTCTGCAGACTTTGCAGACGTGGCACAACTCATAGGAAGTCGTTCACACGCTGTGACGCTTCCTTAGGAAAGCGGGGGGGAAAAAAAGCTTTTGCGAGGGCCCCCCCATGCCTTGATTGATGTTAGCAATGGCAATGTCGTTTATTGTCACTTTTGGGTCGATCCTTTGTGGAAAGGCCAGGTCGGATTTTTTACTTACTTTTGGCATGACTTTTAATATGGACATCGTCATGGACTGATGGGGGAATCTTTTCTTTTTTTCTTTTTTTTTTTTCTTTCTTTTTCCTTTTTTTTCTTTTCTTTTTGCTTTTTTGTTGTTGTTTTTTTCTCTTTTTTTTTCTTGTTTTAAAATCAGGACGTCATTTTAATTAAACTATTGCTGTTTTAGCTTACGCCCCTTGTAAAAGAGTTCCCTCCCCTACTGTAGGGGGTTGCGTAGCAGGAATGTTTCGGTATCTCCTATTGACGTCATCTCAAGCTTCCTGTTATCTCGCATTTGCGGCGTTATGGCGTGTTCTTTCAGCTAAGCTCATTGTGGTCTGAACTAAGAAGTAGTACTGTGAGCGAGTGCAGACAATACTCTAATGTTATCGACAGCTGCACAAGGCTTTACTTAAACAACACAAAAGAATGAGTGTGTGTGTGTGTGAGTGAGAGAGAGAAGAGAGAGAGAGAGAGAGAGAGAGAGAGAGAGAGAGAGAGAGGAGGGAGTGTGTTGTGTGTGTGTGTGTGTGTGTGTGTGTGTGTGTGTGTGTGTGTGTGTGTGTGTGTGTGGAGAGAGAGAGAGAGAGAGAGAGAGAGAGAGAGAGAGAGAGAGAGAGAGTGTGTGTGTGTGTGTGTGTGTGTGTGTGTGTGTGTGTGACATCCGCTACACCTATTTGGATCCTGCTTTCGCCTCCTGGATTAGACCTATTAGTTAGCACCAGGCCTAGATGTGTCGGTCCATCCATGGTAGGGAACACAGGTATAATGCCTAAGATTGTATGGTGTTCTGTCTGCCACAAAAAAGAAAATGAAAATCCAACACCCCCTCCTCCCACCACCCACCACCTCCTCCATCCCCACCCCAATACCAGCAGCGAAGTGCAGAGAATCGGTGGATCGGAACAAACTGCCTTGAAAATATAAATATCAGAAAAAAAAGATTAAATAAAAAGTGATGAATACCAACTCTACTTGAGAATGAAAAGATGATAGAGAATCAAAATGCGTCAACAAGCAGAGTGATCAGCTGTGCAACTTTGAAACAAAGTGCTAGATGTCTGTGGTGTATGGGAACATTCTTGTGTGAAAGTGGAACCATGCACTTTAAAAACCGTTGATGACACAGGTAGTATGAAATCATGTACGGTAGAAACGTTTGATGACACAGGTATTATGAAATCATGCACTCTAGAAACCGTTTGATGACACAAGTATGAAATCATGCATTCTAGAAACCGTTTGACGACACAGGTATTATGAAATCATGCACTCTAGAAACCGTTTGATGACACAGGTCTTGTGAAATCATGCACGGTAGACACCGTTTGATGACACAAGTATTATGAAATCATGCATTCTAGAAACCGTTTGACGACACAGGTATTATGAAATCATGCACTCTACAAACCGTTGGATGACACAAGTATTATGAAATCATGCAGTCCAGAAACCGTTGGATGACACAGGTATTATGAAACCATGCACTCTAGAAACCGTTTGATGACACAGGTATTATGAAATCATGCACTCTACAAACCGTTGGATGACACGGTATATGAAACGCTTAACTTATGAAATAATATGCAGTCCAGAAACCGTTGGATGACACAGGTATTATGAAACCATGCACTCTAGAAACCATTTGATGACACAGGTATTATGAAATCATGCACTCTAGAAAACCGTTTGATGACA
>CM031605.1:90722107-90724607 GCA_018398815.1 Conus ventricosus | reverse complement strand
GCTGCCCTTGAGAATATTTCCGTATTAGGTCCCTAACTGTCAATGATTCATCCAGATAATTTTACTGCTGAACAGTTTTAGCTTCTAACGATTGACAGCCATCTCTGTATTGATAGCTTCTAACGATGGACAGCCATCTCTGTATTGATAGCTTCTAACGATGGACAGCCATCTCTGTATTGATAGCTTTTAACGATGGACAGCCATCTCTGTATTGATAGCTTCTAACGATGAACAGTCATCTCTGTATTGATAGCTTCTAACGATGGACAGCCATCTCTGTATTGATAGCTTCTAACGATGAACAGTCATCTCTGTATTGATAACTTCTTACGATGAACAGTCATCTCTGTATTGATAGCTTCTAACGATGGACAGCCATCTCTGTATTGATAGCTTCTAACGATGAACAGTCATCTCTGTATTGATAGCTTCTTACGATGGACAGCCATCTCTGTATTGATAGCTTCTAAGGATGGACAGTCATCTCTGTATTGATAGCTTCTTACGATGGACAGCCATCTCTGTATTGATAGCTTCTAACGATGGACAGCCATCTCTGTATTGATAGCTTCTAACGATGGACAGTCATCTCTGTATTGATAGCGTCTAACGATGGACAGCCATCTCTGTATTGATAGCTTCTAACGATTTACAGCCATCTCTGTATTGATAGCTTCTAATGATGGACAGTCATGTCTGTATTAATAGCTTTTAACAATGGACAGTCATGTCTGTATTGATAGCTTCCAACGATGGACACTCATCTCCGTATCGATAGCTTCTAACGATTTACAGCCATCTCTGTATTGACAGCTTCTAACGATTAACAGCCATCTCTGTATTGACAGCTTCTGACGATGGACAGCCATCTCTGTATTGATAGCTTCTTGAGATGGACAGTCATCTCTGTATTGATAGCTTCTAACGATGGACAGCCATCTCTGTATTGATAGCTTTTAACGATGGACAGCCATCTCTGTATTGATAGCTTTTAACGATGGACAGTCATCTCTGTATTGATAGCTTCTAACGATGGACAGCCATCTCTGTATTGATAGCTTTTAACGATGGACAGCCATCTCTGTATTGATAGCTTCTAACGATGGACAGCCATCTCTGTATTGATAAACTTCTCACGATGGACAGCCATCTCTGTATTGATAACTTCTAACGATGGACAGCCATCTCTGTATTGATAGCTTCTAACGATGGACAGCCATCTCTGTATTGATAGCTTTTAACGATGGACAGCCATCTCTGTATTGATAGCTTCTAACGATGGACAGCCATCTCTGTATTGATAACTTCTCACGATGGACAGCCATCTCTGTATTGATAACTTCTAACGATGGACAGCCATCTCTGTATTGATAGCTTCTAACGATGGACAGCCACCTCTGTATTGATAGCTTCTAACGATGAACAGTCATCTCTGTATTGATAGCTTGTAACGATGGACAGCCATCTCTGTATTGATAGCTTCTAACGATGAACAGCCACCTCTGAATTGATAGCTTCTAACAATGGACAGCCATCTCTGTATTGATAGCTTCTAACAATGGACAGCCATCTCTGTATTGATAGCTTCTAACGATGAACAGCCATCTCTGTATTGATAGCTTCTAACGATGGACAGTCATCTCTGTATTGATAGCTTGTAACGATGGACAGCCATCTCTGTATTGATAGCTTCTAACAATGGACAGCCATCTCTGTATTGATAGCTTCTAACGATGGACAGTCATCTCTGTATTGATAGCTTGTGACGATGGACAGCCATCTCTGTATTGATAGCTTCTAACAATGGACAGCCATCTCTGTATTGATAGCTTCTAACGATGGACAGTCATCTCTGTATTGATAGCTTCTAACGATTTACAACCATCTCTGTATTGATAGCTTCTAACGATTTACAACCATCTCTGTATTGATAGCTTCTAACGATATGCAACCATCTCTGTATTGATGGTGTTGTTTTGCCTGGCCGCCAGCTTGGTTTTCTCGGCGCTGATTTCCATGCCCTCTTTTGACACCGTTCCATCCAGTTACTCAACAAATTTGGCATGTTCTTGTTCATTGTATGGCAGGCCGTTTTGATGTCATATGCAAATCGACGGCTTGTGATGATTTTTCCTCAAATTCTGAGTTGACATAATTTTCAGGGGCATCAATTATAAAATGTGCCAGAAAATATCAGAAAAATGAGGGATATAGAAGGCAGCCCTGACGTACTCCAACCGAAGAATGGAACAGCACC
This sequence comes from Conus ventricosus, assembly GCA_018398815.1. Lineage (NCBI taxonomy): Eukaryota > Metazoa > Mollusca > Gastropoda > Neogastropoda > Conidae > Conus > Conus ventricosus. Next base: position 90,722,347 of record CM031605.1, on the reverse strand, counting down.
CTGTATAAGCAATGCAGTAGTCGCCTACGAGTACAGTTGCTGGGCGATGTTTATAATCTTCTGTCTGATGTTAAATTTCTTCATTAAGGCTCATAGCGCCTCCTGTCAGACTTTGCCAAATGCCTTCTCAAAGTCTATGAAGATGTGTCACAATCCCCTCCGGTGCTTCAGATGATATTCGCAAAGGGTACACATATTTCAAAAAGTGTTCAATGGCAGTTCTGCCTTTGAGGAAACCAG
>CM031605.1:90697107-90702107 GCA_018398815.1 Conus ventricosus | reverse complement strand
ATTCAGAACCATTCAATTTGAAGCTTGGCAAATACATTGGACTGTCTCCATTATTGAAAAACATTAATTGTGTTTTTTCACCTGAGAGAGTAAGCCCGTTATTTTCCATAAAGTTGTTTAATTTATCTATCTCTAACTGATATATCTTCTGTATATGATTCGTAATTCTCTTGCCAGTATGCTTTCGAATATTTGTATTTATCCACATAGCAATGTCATCAGCATATTGTACTAAACTCACACTTTGTGTGTGTGTGTGTGTGTGTGTGTGTGTGTGTGTGTGTGTGTGTGTGTGTGGTGTGTGTGTGTGTGTGTGTGAGTGCGTGTGTGCGTGCGTGTGTGCGTGCGTGCGTGCGTGCGTGCGTGTGTGTGCGTGTGTGCGTGTGTGTTCGAACAATATTAGGACAACCTATTTCAGACGACCTCTCACCTTCAAACATGTTCTCTCTCCGTCGCGTTCTCGCTCCTTCAAAGTTCGCCGCCACTTTCGCTGCTCCTGTTCAAGTGCTGAATAAACACATCAGTCAGCGTGTCTCAGCTACCTGGGTCTTGATGCTGGCGACAAGAATCTGAGTCACACAAAGAAGCAGTCAGACAGATGAAAATTAGCATGGTTCATGTGTGTGTGTGTGTGTGTGTGTGTGTGTGTGTGTGTGTGTGTGCGTGCGTGCGTGCGTGCGTGCGTGCGTGCGTGCGTGCGTGCGTGCGTGTGTGTGTGTGTGTGTGTGTGTGTGTGTGTGTGTGTGTGTGTGTGTGTGTGTGTGTGTGTGTGTGATTTGTAAATATAACCCTTGTAAAAATAGCCCAACTTCACAGTGCCACTGAAAATAGTTGATGAACTGTTAATTTGTATCTGTATGCCCTCTCGTTATGTGGATAAACTCACGTCTTCTTCTTCTTCTTCTTCTTCTTCTTCTTCTTCTTCTTCTTCTTCCTCGGCTTTGTCGTCTTCTTCGTGTCCTTGTTGTTGTTGTTGTTGTTGTTGGTTGTGGTGGTGGTGGTGGTGGTGGTGGTCTTCTTCTTCTTCTTCTTCTTCTTCTTCTTCTTCTTCTTCTTCTTCTTCTTCTCATTTTTTTTTGTTTGGTGATGGACCACGACGTTGAACAGCTATTCTGTATATCCTCGATGTAATGTTAATATGTGGTTTATTTCCGCTTCATATTACATGGCATGATTTTAAGCCTTTACAATCAGATTGTAAACAATGTCTTATAATTAGTGACGAGTGTACCATTTTTGATACATTTCAGCTGCACTTTGTGTTTGTAATCATTGGTCTTATTGCCGTTCTATATATTTATCCGGCGTAAATAAGAAACTCGATTTTGACATAATCCTTCAGTGTACAGTGCTCAGGAGATAGAAAGTATCCATAACCATAAAAAAAAATAGCTTAATCTCGACAAGCAGTGAGAAAGAGCACCAGGTTAGGTATAAACATATTAAGAGAAGGTGTCAGAGAGAATGTAGGCTTGCTCACTCCAATTATGTTAATTCGATGATTTCAGAAGGTGATCATCAAAACAAGAAATTATGGTCTTATATAAGGAGTAAGAGACAGGACAACATTGGGATTCCAGACCTGAGAAACAACCAGAATAACCTAATACAGGACCCTGAAGGGAAAGCAAACTTACTAAACAAGCAGTTTTGTTCAGTTTTCTCAAATCCCAAACCTTTAATTAACGTTAGACTAAAGGATGATGATAAACTCCCGAAAGGCAAAACATCAAAGTAAACAAAGCAGGAGTATTTAAGTTACTGACCAACATCAATGAAAACAAAGCTACTGGTCCCGATGGCGTTCCTGGCAAGCTCTTAAAATCATGTGCCAATGAATTGAGTGAGGTATACCAACTACTTTACCAAGCTTCACTGGACCAGGAGTAATACCTGATGAGTGGCGAGATGCGAGCATTGTTCCCTTATTCAAAAAGGGTGACAAAACAAACGCAGAGAACTATAGACCTGTATCTCTTACATCCATATCAGCTAAACTACTTGAACACATAATATATAGTAGCATAATGGACCATCTTGACAAATATGACTTCTTAAATAACGCCCAGCATGGTTTTAGACAGCGAAGGAGTTGTGAGACTCAACTTATAACAACTCTCAATGATTTTAATAACTGTCTTAACAACAGACAGCAAATAGATGTAATTTTATTAGACTTTTCTAAAGCCTTTGATAAGGTTGACCATGAGGGCCTGCTGCTTAAATTAGAACACATCGGCATTGGCGGTTCTTGCTAAAATGGGCTAGATCATTCCTCGTTGGGAGAACGCAGAAAGTTGTTGTGGAAGGGTCGTCATCCCATTGTAAACCAGTCTTGTCAGGTGTACCACAGGGAACTGTTCTGGGGCCCTTGTTTTTCTTAATTTATATAAATGACATAAGTAGAAATCTCTCTCCTGGAACTACTATAAGGCTTTTTGCAGATGACAGCTTAGTATATAGAACAATCAGAAGCAAGAATGATACACGCATTCTACAAGAAGATCTAAACGCTTTACAAGAGTGGGAAAGAACTTGGAAAATGGAATTTCATCCCCAAAAGTGCCAAGTGTTGCGTATATGTAACAAACGCTCACCAATTAGATCAGATTATTCTATCCATAATACTATTCTTAAAGAAACTAATGCTGCAAAATATTTAGGCGTGATTATAGATAGTCGTCTCAAATGGAAAGAACATTACAATTTAGTATGTAAGAAAGCAAATAACATCTTAGCTTTCTTATACAGGAATATCAATGACTGCCCCCAAAAGGTTAAAGACGACTGCTACAAAACACTGGTTAGACCAGTACTGGAATATGGTTGCTCAGTTTGGATCCTTACCATCTAAAGGACATTGATAACCTCGAAAAGATTCAGAAGAGAGCAGCACGGTTCGTAACAGGGAACCACATCAGAGAAAAGGGGAATGCTAGGAAGAACATGAGGAAATTAGAATGGAAACCGTTAGAAGAGAGAAGAGCTTTTATCAAACTTAACATCTTCTTCAAAGGCAGAGCTAAAGTAATTGATATTCCAATGGAACAACTAGTATTGAATAAAAGTAGCACCAGGGGTGGCGGTCAATGTTATACCATACCTGCATCAAATATTGACAGCCACTTACATTCTTTTTATCCCAGTTCTGTACGGCTGTGGAACTCACTGCCGGGTGCCATCAAGATTGCCACAAATGCAATCTCATTTAAAAAACAAATTGATTCGACAGTTTTGAGATCTGCATATTGACGATGTTCTATTTTTACTTCCCCAGATATTTTACTATTACCTGGGCCTGAATTTGGCCATTGCTTTTAACTTCTTGAATATCGAGTGCGACCCCTTGTTGCCAAATTTGCTCCAGGGGCCAACAGTCTGAGTCGCACTGTTTTATGTTATTTTATTTTACTTTTTAACATGCGCGCTGGTGACCTACTCGTTTTTGAGTGAACCAGTATTTTAGGAAGAAGAAGAAGAAGAAAAAAAGAGAATTGTTAGCACAACGTGACAAGAGGTCTTGTTTTTTTAATGTGCGCGCAAAATAAAAAAGATGTTGATAAAAAAAAATTCCAGTTCAAGATAGTCTTAGGTATAACGCTTAGGCACAAATGTGGCTTTAAAAGAAAAGGGAGTTCTGAACAACGACAGATAAAGCTTTTACGAACAGACAGCACTGACTGTGTTTTCTGAAAATATATTTTCAAGTGCAGCGCTTTAGGGATACTTTCTCTGATTTAATTCAGAACGTATTTGAAAGACCTCCGCCAGTTAACATGGACAAGAGAATTACAAGACAAAACACGACGCGTTTCGACCTCTAAGGTCTTCATCAGGCAAGGTAAACAACATTCAGGAAAACGAAAATGAAGAAGGAGCAATCACTGATCTTGGTCAAATTCGGCGTAAGATGGGCGTCCATCTGTGTTGAATTTGACAAGATAAGTAACTGCTCGTTCGTCACTTTCGTTGGCCTAAGTGCTATCGATCTTGCCTGAACAAGTCCTAAGAGTGTTGTTTATCTTGCTTGAAGAAGACCTAAGAGGTCAAAACGCGTCGTGTTTTATCTTGTAATTCGTTTGTCCAGGTTGCCTGGCGTAGTTTCTTTCTTTCTTTCTTTTTTTTTTTTTCTGCGTACGCAGGCTGATACTCCTGCGGACACTTCCTGTATAGACTACTCCATCTTCGGGAAGGTGCATGCTATGTGTAACGTGTCATCCATACCAACGGCCAAAATGGCCTTCTCTTCCGAAAGTTGGTGATGGGATTTTACGTGTGTGCAAGATGTTATGCGTGCGTTCACACACGGAACCTCGGTTTATAGTCTCATTCGAAGGACTTTGTGGGGAATGGAGTCAGATCCAATGTTAACTCCGAGGGAAAAATCCCCCTGTACCGAAACGGCCCGGCCGAGATGCGAACCCGCAACACCAGGATCACCAGAGTCCGGCGCTCTACCAACTGAGCTATTCCGGCCCCCTGTCAGGCGGAGTAATTTCAAATACTTTTCAACAGGTGTTAATATTCCGCCTGCGGTCACCGCCAATTTTTCATAAAGATCGGCCAAGTACTTTCTAAGATATTCCATAACAAGAAAAAAACCGTTATAGGCCCTTATAGCCATTAGTAACCTTTCCCTGATTTAGTGAATGAGAATGCAGAAACACTGGCAGTATGCAACTAATGGAATCTTCTATAATCACTAAGCTTTGATGCGACAAATGTTTCTCACGATTTTTTTTTATTTGATCAAGCTGCAAAGAAAAACAAGATGCAAAGCACAAAAACGTACTCCCAGTTTATCTTGAATATGCGTGAGATATTCCCTAAAGAGGAAAACCCGTTTTGGGCCGTTATAGCCGTTAGTAACGGCTGTTCTGGTAAACATGGGCCATCATCTGTGACCCATAATGAACATACCTACAAATTTTCAGAAAGATCGGCCAAAGACTTTCTGAAATTTTCCACAAAGAAGAAAACTGTTATGGGCCGTTATATCC
>CM031605.1:90682107-90692107 GCA_018398815.1 Conus ventricosus | reverse complement strand
CGAAATTTAAAATTGACCGTTAAGAAACGTTATTTTATAAATTTAGAGCATTCTTGAAGAAATTCGATATACATGGGCAGTTTTAAACGCTAAACAATGATATACAATTTTTAAGATCCGAAACTTAACATTGACCGTTAAAACCCGTTATTTTCTGAATATCGAAATTTACAACGTTCTTGATAACATTCCGTAGGCACGTACAGTTTTAAGCGCTGAACAATGTTATGCAAATTTTATGAACCAAAACTTAACATTGACCGTTAAAAAAAACGTTATTTCCTAAATTTTACCGTTATTGATAAAATTCGGTATGCGTATGTCCAGTAACGGTAAGTAATTTTGCAACACGGATGGAACAGGGTAGGGGGATGAAAAGGGAAGAATGAGAGGGGCCAGAAAAAATGATTGTACCGTGCAAAGCCTGATACACTATTTTTACATTAGACACAGGCACGTTGATTAACTCAAGAAATGCACACGTGCGTCCGGTTCAAAATGCTTATAAACCTACTTCATAACGTTAATGACATTGTACTCTTTTCAGACTGACCGGCGCACCTGCTGTCTACCACGGACCTCAGCGCAACACATGGTCGACTCCTACAGTCATGAATCTATATACCAAGGTAGTGTTTCGTTATTGTCGTAGTCGTAGTCGTTGTTGTTGTTTGTTGTTGTTGTTGTTGTTGTGATACTACTACTACTACTGCTGCTACTAAAAATGATGATGATGATGATGATGATGATGATGATGTTAATAATGACAACACTCATAATATAGTAATGATAATAATAATGAAAATGATAGTAATAATAATGATAATAATAATGACAATAATAATAATGATGATGATAATAATAATAATAATAATAATAATATAATATAATAATAATAATAATAATAATAATGACACTAAAAGTAATAATAATAATATAATAATAGTAATAATGATAATGATGATAATTAAAATAATAATAATAATAATAACAAAAATGATAATAATAATAAGAAGAACAAAAACAGAAACAACAGAAGTCTATCACTATCATTATCATCATCATCATCATCATGATTTTATTGATGTTTTGATGATGATGATGATGATGATGATGATGATGATGATGATGATGACGACGGCGACGACGACGACGACGACGACGACGATGATGATGATGATGATGATGATATCATTGTTGTTGTTGTTGCCCTTCTTCTTCTTCTCTCTTTTCTTCTTTTCTTCTTTCTTCTTCTTCTTCTTCTTCTTCTTTCTTTTTTCTCGTCTTCCTCCTCTTTCTCCTCCTCCTCCTCACAACCATTATGATCAATATTTTCTATTTTATTTTTTGTTTTTATTATTATTGTTGTTATCATTACTGTTGGTACCATTATTACTATTATCAATATTATTATTGTTATTATTATTATTATTATTATTATTATTATTATTATTATTATTATTATTATTATTATTATTATTATTATTGTTGTTGTTTTTGTTGTTTTGTTGCTGTTGTCCTCCCCCCCCCCTCCCCCTCCTCCTCCTTCTTCTTCTTCTATCATCATCATCATCATCATACGATCATCATCATGCACAAGAACATGCATGGACACATGTACAAGAGGTATGATATTTCGCGAAGAGAACTGTATTTGCACACTGATTCTTCGACTTCTTTTCGTTCAAGTCTTTGTTTGTCTGTCTGTCTGTCTATCTGTCTGTCTGTCTGTCTGTCTGTCTGTCTGTCTGTCTATCTGTCTGTCTCTGTCTCTGTCTGTCTGTCTCCGCCCCATCCCACCCTCCCTCCTTCCCTCCTCTCTCTCTCTCCTCTCTTCCTCTCTCTCTCTCTCTCTCTCTCTCTCTCTCTCTCTCTCTCCTCTCTCTGAAACTACAAAGCGAAAATAATAAACCACCAATCCGAATGGACATTCTGTACATTTGCATCATGATTTCAGACATGCAGAGTAGGAATAAGAAATGTCGCCTCTCGTGTCATCATCATCATTAGACGTAGCATTAATATTATCGTCGTTATCATCATCATCATCATCATCATCATCATCATCATCATCATCATCATCATCATCTTTGTTGTTGGTGTTGTTGTTGTTGTTGTTGTTGTTGCTGTCGTTGTTCTGAGAGTTATTGCTATTATGATTGACATTATCATCATTATTTTCACGTAGATTTCACGTGCACTATGGTAGACGCTTGGGCAAACTGCTCTCTTTCAATGGGTCATGCGCACGTGGTTAAAGGCTGTATCAGCAACCTAGTTCTGTATGTTGTCCATCACGAATTATTCAGTCTATCTCCAGGACGTCCGTCTTCCACTGTGTCCTCCTCACAGATTTTGGTCGGGGAGTATCACCACATACATTCCCTAAAAGGGGAAGCTTGGGACATTCACGGTCACGAGGAGAGGCTCCAACAATTGTTTGTGTTGATAATGATACAGGTATGAGCCTTTGTGCATGAGCACGGATTTGTGTTCCTTTGTGTAAGTGTGTGGTGTTTTCTGTTGATACTTCCTGCGAGTAGGGGGCCTTTCATTCGCATCCGTGTGATTGTTTCTTTGATTCTCAGCAAATTTTCTCAGAAGTTACAGAAGTGATGCTGATAAGGATGAAGGTGGAAAAATGACCTGATGCTGATTAGATTTCAGTGGAAAGATGACCTGATGCTAATTAGATTTCAGTGGAAAGATGACCTGATGCTAATTAGATTTCAGTGGAAAGATGACCTGACGCTGATTAGATTTCAGTGGAAAGATGACCTAATGCTGATTAGATTTCAGTGGAAAGATGACCTGATGCTGATTAGAGTTCAGTGGAAAGATGACCTGATGCTCACTTGATTTCGTGGAAAGATGACCTGATGCTGATTAGATTTCAGTGGAAAGATACCTGATGCTGATTAGATTTCAGTGGAAAGATGACCTGATGCTCACTTGATTTCAGTGGAAAGATGACTGATGCTGATTAGATTTCAGTGGAAAGATGACCTGATGCTAATTAGATTTCAGTGGAAAGATGACCTGATGCTGATTAGATTTCAGTGGAAAGATGACCTGATGCTGATTAGATTTCAGTGAAAAGATAGCCATGATGCTGATTTGGATTGATCTGTGAAGATGACCTGAGCTGATAGATTTCAGTGGAAAGATGACCTGAATGCTGATGGATTAGTGAAAGATGACCCGATCTCATTGATTTCATGAAAGATGATCTGATGCGAGAAATTCAGTGGAAAACATGACCCTGAATGCTGAATAATTCAGTGGAAAGATGACCTGATGCTCACTTGATTTCATGGAAATGACCCGAATGTGATTAAATGTTGGTGTGAATAAAAATAAGGCCGGAACCAACGCATTGAATTTGGTTTCTGATTCATGAAAGGACCGAGTGGATCAGCCCATTCATAACAGTGTCACACATTTTCTATGACCATAAACCCTGAGGTCAACTATTGACAAATCAGATCAAACTGTTATGTTTTAAAGTAGTAACTGCAGGAGAAATTGAGGAAAATCTTAGGACGTCCGCCAAACAAGACAATCTGCAAGTAGACAAACCGCGCTTTCGACGCATGGGTCACTTCAGGCGAGATAAAACAACTTCAGACAATGACCACGAAGAACGAGCTCATAACTCCTATTCGGCTTAAGTGGCGTGATGTGATAATGAAACTTCTAGGACTATAAACGTGAAATTGGGTTTCTTAATCTATTACACAAACAACATATGGTAAGCGACTCATCTTTCTAAAACGGGTTCATAGAGTCTCTAGTGCAGAGAACTCTTTTCGTGTGCTGTACAAGTGAGACTCAGAACGGTCGTCTGCTCTAAACGTTCTGACAGATGGGTCTGTGCAAGTGGAGACTCAGAACGGTCGTCTGCTCAAACGTTCTGACAGATGGGTCTGTGCAAGTGGAGACTCAGAACGGTCGTCTGCTCTAAACGTTCTGACGGTCGTGGCACTGGCACGGGGTTTGCAGAATGGAGAGAAAAGTACGTTGTCGTAAATGTCACTCACCATTAAGGCAACTTCAGAATGACCTTCAATTGTGCTGCACAGCAATGCATTTACCCGAGCAGAAATTGGAAGATGGTTAATGTTCAGTTCTAGTCGCGAATGACACTTAATTTCATTGTTGTCGAATTTCATTGTTGTCGTGGTGATTGGGGTGATGATTGATAGTCACGTCTATCATGGCACATTTATCTTTTTCATTTCTTGATAAAGGAACTGTCATTCCTTGTTGTCGAAATGACTGTGGCGATAATGATAAAGGTTATCATGACGACATGTATCCTTTTTCTTGTTTGTTTCTTTTTGTGTGTGTGTTTTTGTTTCTCGACAAAGACATTGAATGATGGCTTGTTCTGTCTCCAGCTGCTGTCTCCTCCGATGCTGGCGACACTGCTGGTTCTGGTGCTCGCCAGCACCCTGGCCTACCACCTACCAGAGACTGGACTCCCTGAGGACTTTTTCACAGTGCCGGACCTTCTTCCCAATCCTTCAGGCCCACACAGGCTACATGGCCCAGCCATAGGATACGCACGTACAAGTGCAGCGAAAGAATCTCCCACACGACGGAAGAGAACTTCTAATCACAACATTCTCTATGATGTCCTCAAGACAGGAACACAAGCCGGAGTTGGTGGTAAACGACAAAAACGATTTGTTGTACAGGACGCCCTCAGCTCCGCCTTAGGCACAAGACATGGACCACTGAGAAGCGACCAGACCCCAGAATACGAAGACAGGAATCCAATGAGCAGCGAGGAGCGAGACACTGTTGCTCAGAGCACCTATAGACGTCTGCAAGAACTGAACCAAAAGCTGGCGGAAAGAAACATCCCCCAACTGACTCAAACACAAACACATGACCTTGACAATCACCACAGCCACATGATGACAGGAGTCCACGACGATGGTGACGGTACCCTCCAGAACAACCAAAGACACGCGCCAGAAATTACCGAATGGCTGCATGAAAGAAACGCCCCGCCATCTGTTCGAGCACACAAATACGACTTTAACAATGATGATAGGAATGGGTTGCATTTGCTGCCAGCTGCTTCCAATGCTTATGCTGAAATTCATAGAGAATCTTCAGCACATTCCACTGACGTACAAGACAGTTACACAAATGTTGCAAAAGCCATGGAAGAGTTAGCACATATGTATGACATCCATCCTGATTACCATGAAGAACCATCAGCTGATTCAGCCGATTTGTATGAGGACAATGTGGCCCATCGTGAAGTTCCATGGGCAGAATTGGCAGATCCCACACATTTGAATGATATCCGTCGCAGATACAACGGAAGGCAGTCAGCGTATCCCACAGACATACATGATGATAGTGCTAAGTACCATGAGGAACCTTCTGCTGAATTGTATGACAATGACCAACATGTCATAAACAGAGAGAAATTCCCAGTGAATTCAGCACATCTTTATGACGTTAATGCCAAATATCAAGAAGATCAATCAGAGAATTCTGCAGATCTAATTGATCTGTATGATAACAATGATGATTATCATGAAGAATCATCAGCAAAGTTGTATGACAATTCCAGACACAGCATGAACCGAGATTCAGGAAGTCTGTATGATAATCGTGTTGAATATCATGAAGAGCCATCAGCAGATTCAGCTGATCTGTATGACAGCAGTGCTGAATATGATAAAGAACCATTGGCCGGTTTGGCAGTTCTGTACAATGATAACACTGAATATCATGAAGAACCATCAGCTGATTCAGCCGATCTGTATGACAGCAGTGTTGAATATAATGAAGAATCATTGGTAGATTCAGCCGATCTGTATGACAGCAGTGTTGAATATACTGAAGAATCATTGGTAGATTCAGCCGATCTGTATGACAGCAGTGTTGAATATAATGAAGAATCATTGGTAGATTCAGCAGATCTGTTTAATAGCAATAATGAATATCACCAGGAACCATCTGCAGATTCAGCAGATCTGTATGATAGCGATGATGAACACGAGGAAGAACCATCAACAGATTCAGCAGATCTTCAGGATCACAATGCTGAACACAGGGTAAGACCAACAGTAAATATTCATGATCACAATGCTGAACACAGGGTAAGACCAACAGTAAATATTCATGATCACAATACTGACCACAGGGTAGAACCAACAGCAGATCTGTATGATTACAATGCTGAATACAAGGCAGAACAAACTGAATATCTGTATAATCACAATGGAAAATATGGAGACCAATCAGCAGATTTAGCAGATCTGTATGATAACAATGTTGAGTACAATGAAGAACCATCAGCAGATTCAGCAGATCTGTATGATAATGATGCTGAGTATCATCAGGAATCATCAGCAGACTCATCAGATCTGTATGACACAAATGCTATGTATAATCAGGAACCATCTTCACATTATGCAGATGAACCATCAGCAGATTCAGCAGATCTGTATGATAACAATGCCAATATAATGTAGAACCATCAGCAGATTCAGCAGATCTGTATGAAAACAATGCTGAATATAATGTAGAACCATCAGCAGATTCAGCAGATCTGTATGAAAACAATGCGAATATAATGTAGAACCATCAGCAGATTCAGCAGATCTGTATGAAAACAATGCCGAATATAATGTAGACCACCATCAGCAGATTATGCAGCCGATCTGATAATGATATAACAACCCTAATTATCACCAGGAACCATCGGCAGATTCAGCAGATCTGTATGATAATGCTGCGAAGTATCTTCAGGAATCATCAGCAGATTCAGCAGATCTTTATGATAATGATGCTGAATATCATCAGGAACCATCGGCAGATTCAGCAGATCTGTATGATAATGATGCTGAGTATCATCAGGAACCATCAGCAGATTCAGCAGATCTGTATGATAATGATGCTGAGTATCATCAGAAACCATCAGCAGATTCAGCAGATCTGTATGATAATAATGCTGAGTATCATCAGGAACCATCAGCAGATTCAGCAGATCTGTAAAGAGTATATGATGCTTCGAGTTAATCATCACGAACCATCAGCAGATTCAGCAGATCTGTATGATAATGATGCTGAGTATCATCAGGAACCATCAGCAGATTCAGCAGATCTGTATGATAATGATGTCTGAGTATCATCAGGAACCATCGCAGATTCAGCAGATCTATATGATAATGATGTTGAGTATCATCAGGAACCATGGCAGATTCAGCAGATCTATATGATAATGATGCTGAGTATCATCAGGAACCATCAGGCAGATTCAGCAGATCTATATGATAATGATGCTGAGTATCATCAGGAACCATCAGCAGATTCAGCAGATCTATATGATAAGATGCTGAGTATCATCGGAACCATCAGCAGATTTAGCAGATCTTATGATAATGATGCTGAGTACATAGAGAACCATCAGCAGATTCAGCAGATCTGTATGATAACAATGTTGAGTACAATGGAGAACCATCAGCAGATTCAGCAGATCTGTATGATAACAATGTTGAGTACAATGGAGAACCATCAGCAGATTCAGCAGATCTGTATGATAACAATGTTGAGTACAATGGAGAACCATCAGCAGATTCAGCAGATCTGTATGATAACAATGTTGAGTTCAATGGAGAACCATCAGCAGATTCAGCAGATCTGTATTGATAACAATGTTGAGTTCAATGGAGAACCTCAGAGATTCAGCAGATCTGTTGATAACAATGTTGAGTCAATGAGAACCGTCAGCAGATTCAGCAGATCTGTATGATAACAATGTTGAGTTCATGAGAACCATCATCAGATTCAGCAGATCTGTATGATAACAAAGCTGAATATCATTATGAACCATCAGCAGATTCTGCATATCTGTATGATAACAAAGCTGAATATCATTACGAACCATCAGCAGATTCAGCAGATCTGTATGATAACAAAGCTGAATATCATTACGAACCATCAAATGCAGATCTCAGACAATCGTATTATAACAAAGCATTGTATCATTAATGAACCATCATCAGATTCACAGATCTGCATGAAACAAATGCGAATTATAATCAGAACCACCACATTATGCATATGAAGCTGAATCATCAGATTCCATCAGAATCTGTACGAAAGCAATGCCTAACTATAATAGTAGACCATCAGCAGATTCGCAGATCTGTATGATAAAATGCTGAGTATCATCAGGAATCATCAGCAGATTCAGCAGATCTGTACGATAGCAATGCTAACTATCATCAGGAGCCATCAGCAGATTCAGCAGATCTGTATGATAATGATGCTGAGTATCATCAGGAATCATCAGCAGATTCAGCAGATCTGTACGATAGCAATGCTAACTATCATCAGGAGCCATCAGCAGATTCAGCAGATCTGTATGATAATGATGCTGAGTATCAATCAAGAATCATCAGCAGAATTCAGCAGCAGATCTGTATGATAACAACGCTAACTATCATCAGGAGGCCCTCAGCAGATTCGGCAGATCTGTATGACAATAATGTTAAATTCAATGGAGAACCATCAGCAGATTCAGTAGATCTGTATGACGGCATTGCTGATTTCCATGATGACGAAAGTGCATAGGCCCAATGATCGAATGGGGTATGACCCAAATCTCGAGCATTTAGGTCATACAGACTGTGACGATGACTCAATACTGTGGATGACGATTGTGTGCTTGTGCAGAAAGAATTTTAGACAGATTTAGCTGATGATGATGACTACTACGATAATGCCGAAGTCTACACAAGTCCTGACCAAAACAGGTCTTCCTTCGTTTCCAACTCTAGGGAAGAGAGAGTCGGTGTTATACATGCTGTTTGGATACTGATGTAGGTGCAGACACACAGACAGACAGACAGACAGACAACACACACACACCACACACCACACACACGCACACACGCACACACTTGCACGCAAGCCACACACACACACACACACACACACACACACACACACACACACACAACACACACCACACCACAACCACACACACACACAACACGCACACACACACTATCACGCACACACACCACACACACCACACACACACACCGCGCACGCCACACCCGCCGCGCGCGCACGCACGCACACACATACACGCATGCAGGTACACAAACACACATGTCCTATACACAAATTCTCTGTCTGTCTGTCTGTCTGTCTGTCTCTCTGTCAGTCTGTCTGTCCGCCTGTCTGTCTGTCTGTCTCTCTCTATATATCTCTCTCTTTCTTTCTCACTCTCTCTCTTTCTCACTCTCTCTCTCTCTGTCCTCTCTCTCTCTTCTCTCTCTCTCTCTCTCTCTCTCTTCTCTCTCTCTCTCTCCTTTCTCACCAATTACAGCCTTCGCCCTCTCTCCTCCCTCCCCAGTTCCCCAAGTTTTATATAAGCTAGGCCCACTTGTCCAGCATCCTTTACCCAACTATCCCTCCACCTCAAAAGAGACGCAAGATAGCCCACCAGTTCTGCATCCTTTACCCAACTAGTCCCACCCCACTCAAAAGAGACACAAGTTAGCCCACTTGCCGTACCCAACCATTCCCTCCCACTCAAAAAAGAGACACACGGTAGCCCACTTGCCCAGCATCCTTTACCCAACCATTCCCACCCCACTCAAAAGAGACACAAGATAGCCCACTTGCCTTACCCAACCATTCCCACCCCACTCAAAAGAGACACAAGTAGCCCACTTGCCTTACCCAACCATTCCCACCCCACTCAAAAGAGACACAAGATAGCCCACTTGCCTTACCCAACCATTCCCACCCCACTCAAAAGAGACACAAGATAGCCCACTTGCCTTACCCAACCATTCCCACCCCACTCAAAAGAGACACAAGATAGCCCACTTGCCTTACCCAACCATTCCCACCCCACTCAAAAGAGACACAAGATAGCCCACTTGCCCAGCATCCTTTACCCAACTATCCCCGTCCCTCCCCTCCCCCCTCCCACCTCCACCCTACTCAACAGAGA
>CM031605.1:90657107-90664607 GCA_018398815.1 Conus ventricosus | reverse complement strand
GGGGGGGGGGGGGAAGAAATTACAATTTTTTTTTAAAAATTTTTTTGTTGTATGGGGGGAAAGGGGACAGAATAGATGTGCTATTGAAGTGTATAATGGAGTAGAAAGAAAGAGGGTCAGGACACACTTATCTTTTTTTTTAAAAAAATTTTTTTTTTTTGTATTTCCACCCAAGCCCCCGAACAAACCCACCAGATTAATATGCGTAAATCCATCCCCGCATAGAATATTATGTGTCTATACACGCCAGCAAACAACAATTAATTACATATCCCATCTTCCTCCGAGTGTGTTTTAAAAATTTCCTGGTTTAGCAAGTTTTGGGAAAAAAAAGACAAGCAAACACAAATCAGGGGATTACTTCGCAAAAAGGGTAAACATCGGGGACAAAAAAAAAATAAATAGAGAGGAAAAATCAAAGAAACAAAAACAAAAAGACACAACCAACCCACCACCAAACACAACACACACACACACACACACACAACAACACACCCCGCACGCCAAGACTGTTTGGGGGGGGGAAGGGGTCGGGGTTGAGGAGGGGGGGGGGGGGGGGGTCCCCTTCCACCTTCAGTATTTGGGGGGAATTGGCACAGTCACTTTGTCATTAATTTTGTTTATTTATTCGTCATTTGAAATCATGCGCATGTGTGGGTTTTCAAAAATGAGCGGATGTGGGGGCAGCGTGTAGGACTAGTCTGCACGTAGTGTGACACCCTTTGATGAAACCAAATGAATTGTTATATGGGGTTTTAAAAATTTTATTTTTCCTTTTTTTTTTTTTTTTTGGGGGGGGGGGGGGGGGGCAAGAACAAGACAAAAATATTTTTTTTTTCTTCTTCTTCTTCTCTACAACAGTAAAGACTGCATATTAATATTTTATACTCTCGTACGATTCAGGAGGCTATACTAAAAAGACAACGTAGCATCAAAACATGATTACATAAACAAACAACAAAAACAAAAAAACAACAAAACCGCCGACCAACCAACCCCCAAAAAAGAAAAAAACCACCCCCCAAGAAGCAAGTACTGACATCCACAGTCAAAAGCAATGGAGGCGAACAAGTTAAAGCACGTTGAAGAGAAGAGAGAGAGAGAGAGAGAGAGAGAGAGAGAGAAGGAGAGAGTGAAGAGAAAGAGAGAGAGAGAGAGAGAGGAGAGAGAAAGAGAGAGAGAGGAGAGAGGGGGGAAGAGAAGAGGGGAGAGGAAGAGAGAGGGGAGAGAGAGGGGGAGAGAGAGAGAGGGGGGAGAGAGGGAGAGAGAGAGAGAGAGAAGAGAGAGGGAGAGAGAGGGGAAAAGAAAAGGGGGAGAAGAGGGGGGGAGAGAGGGAAAAGAGAGAGAGAAAAGAGAGAGAAGAGGAGGAGAGAGAGGGGGAAAGAGAGAGAAAAGAGGGGGAGAGAGAGAGAGAGAGAGAGGGAGAAAAGAGGGGAGAGAGAGGAGAGAGAGAGGGAGAGAGAGAGAGGAGGGGAGAGGAGAGAGAGAGAGAGGGGAGAGAGAGAAGAGAGAGGGAGAGGAGAGAAGAGGGAGAGAGAGAGAGAGGGTGAAGGGAGAGAGAGAGGAGGAGGAGAGAGAGAGGAGGAGGAGGAGAGAAGAGGGTGAGAGAGGAGAGAGAGAGATAGGAGAAGGGAGAGGAGAGAGATGAGAGAGAGAAGGAAGGAGAAGAAGGGGGGTGGAGAGGGGGAGAGAGAGAGATAGGGAAAAAGGGGAAGAGAGAGAGAAGAAGAAGGGAAGAGAGAAGAGAGAAGAGGGGAGAGAGAGAGGGAGAGAGAAGAGAGACGGAGAGAGAGAAGAGACAGAAGAGAGAGAGAAGGAGAGAGAGAGGAGAGAGAGAGAGACTCTCACACTACAGTCTCTGTCCGTCTTGCACTGTGGTCAAAAAGCTTGGCAAGTGTTTTGTTTGTATTGTTTTGTTTTGTTTGTTTGTTTGGGTTTTGTTTTGTTTTGTTTTTGTTCGAATAAGAAGAATCACGATGAATGTGTTCGAAATAAGAAAAATTTTCCACAAAAACTACAACACCTGCACATTTTTTTTAAAAGGGTTCAGAGTAGCGGTGGGCCTTTCTTGTGGACTTCTATCCCAATGAAAAGAGAAGAGAGAGGAGAGAGAGAGAAGGAAAAGAGAGAGAAGAAGAAGAAGAGAGAGAAGAGAGAGACAGAGCCAGAGAGACAAACAGAAGAAAAACAACGACAGACAGACCCACACACACACACACACAACACACACACACACACACACACACGAAGACAAGACACACAGACAGTGAAATCAAGAAAACGAGAGGCATACAGAACACGAACACGACCAACCCACCACACCCACCCTATCCACTCTCCCAAAAACCCCGCATCTCCCCCACAGGCCCCCACCACCCACCACCCCCCTCCACCCCGACCCCTCCCCTGCCCCCCCCCCTCCACCCACCCCCCCCCCAAGTCCCCCCCTCCACCCCCTTTTCCCCCCCCCCCCCCCCCTTCTTCTCACCAGCCGGCTGCAGGTTGGCATCGTCTTCTTCTTGCCCATTAGGGCAGGGAGGACACGGAATCGAACTCCGGCCCCTGGGAGCCCACGGTGAAGTGGGTCTTCTTGGTCTCCCGCTGACGCTCCTTTCACATGTCTTGCGCGTGCGCACCCGGTCCAGGGCATAGACGCCTTCCGACAAGGCTCCGGCAAAATTGTTCTGAGGAGGGGAGAAGGGGAGGTGATTCATATCGTTCTTCAGTGTTGCTGGGTTTTTTTTTGTGTGGTGAAGATGATGATGATGATGATGATGATGATGTGGTGGATGATGATGAAGATGATGATGGTGTGTGGTGATGATGATGAAGATGATGATGAAGATTGTGATGATGATGATGATGATGGTGATGATGATGGTGGTGGGGTGGTGGTGGTGGTGGTGAAGATGATGATGATGATGTTGATGATGATAATGATGATGATGATTGTGATGAAAGATGATGTTAGATGATGATGATGATGATGATGAGATGATGGCGATGATTGTGAAAGATGAGGGTTTTTGATGATGATGATGATGATTGATGATGATTGGGAGAAAAGTCGTGATGAAGTTGGTAAGAATTAGTAGAGTAAGACAAAGGGAGAAAGAAGAGTGAGAAATGACACATGGGAAGAAGAAAAAGAAGAAGAAGAAGAAAGAAGAAGAAAGAAGAAGAAAAAGAAGAAGAAGAAGCAGAAGAGAAGAAGAAAAAGAAGAACAACAACAACAACAACAACGACAAAAACAAAAACAAAGAGAGATACGCACGCAGCCCGGTTCATGCAGTCCCCCCTTCCCCCCCCCCCCCCCCCCCCCCCCCCCCCCCCACATAGACGTACACACACACACACACACACACACACACACACACACACACACACACACACACAAACACACACACACACACACACACACACACACTCCAGACACACACACACACACACACACACACAACACACACACACACACACACGCACACACACACACAAACACAAACACACACACCAAACACCACACACTGACTGACTGAAACCATATACTCTCAGATTAACATAGCGTTGTCCTTTTTTTTTTTTTTAATGACTGGTGAGTTGATTTTAACGTGGTGACAACCCTGATGTGGCCCTTTGCGGTCGGCTGGGCTATAAGCAACATTATCTTATCTTACTGACATTTATAAAACCTTAATATGTTAATGAGAAACGAAAATAATACAAATAACATCTGAATGGTATGAAAATCATAAAGGAAACTCGCATACACACGCATACACACACACACACACACTACACTACACACTACACACACACACACACACACACTACACACACACACTACACACAACACACACACACACACACACACACACACACACACACACACACACATTACACACACACCACACACACACACACAAACACTACACACACACACAAAACACACACACACACACACACACACACACACACAACACACACACACACCCTACACACTACACACACACACCCACACACACACACACACACACACACACACACACACACACACACAACACTACACACACTACACACACACACACACTACACACACACACACACACACTACACACTACCACACACACACACACCACACAACACACTACACACTCACACACACCACTACACACACACACTACACACACACATCAAACACACACACACACACACCACACACACACACCACACACACACACAAAACTACACACACCCCTACACAACACACACACACAGCCAACAGACCTACCGTGGCCTCAGACTGGGACTCTGGCGGGGGGTAGGGAGGGCGGGGTGGGTGTGGAGGAAGGGGTAAGGCACCGCCTTCTCCCCCTCTGGCACCAAGGGCCGATAACCAGGAGGCGGCCCCGTGTAGTCCATGTGAGACACTGGAACAGATGGAACCCGTAGGAATAATAATAATAATAATAAAATATAATAATAATAAATGAATACTTATATAGCGCCTATTCTCGGCTAGAGGCCAAGCTCTAAGCGCTTTACAATCCACACTCGTTTACACAACGGGCTACCTACCTGGGTAGTGCCGACTGAAGAGCTGCCAGCTGGCGCTTCATTCAGTCGTTTCCCGTGTCATCCAGTCAGTATCGTTCAATATCGATCACTCATTCTTACTTCCTTCATTCTTTCCAATTTCTCACGCAGGGTGCATGCCATGTGCGACGTGTCATCCATACCAACGGCCAACCTGGCCTACTCTTCCGAAAGTTGGTGACAGGAATCCCTGTCCTTTTCTGCTCCAACCAGAACACGTTACTACTAGAAAACAACAACAACAACAACAACAACAACACAACAACAAGAGCAACAACAACAACAACAAAGAACAAACAAACAAGCAAACAACAATAAACCAAAAGAAAACACAAGAAAAGAAACGAAAAAAAACAAAAACAAACAAAGAACCCAACAAGAACAATGGCGAAAAGCAATGGTGATGAATCATCGGAGATTTTTTTCCTGTTGGCCATACACGTGAGACAGTGGGAGACATTGAACGTAGGAATCTCCATCATTTTTGTTTTGCTCTAATCGGAATACGTTACTCTTTATAGTAAAAAAGAAGAAGAAGAAGAAGAAGAACAACAACAACAACAACAACAACAACAACAACAAAAACAACCCAATGGCGAAAAGTAATGACGACACATCATCGAGGATTTGTTTCCCTGTTGGTCATATATTCAATATGTATCTTGTGTGTATATATGGAAGATGAAACAGACGGATCGGTGATATGATTTTGATAAAGTGATTGGTCACACACACACACACACACACACACACACACAACACACAGCTAGAAACCGAAAGAATCCGAGTTCCTAGTTCGAATCTAGGGCGGGCCTTCGTGTTTCTTTGTTAATTTTTCAATGCTGTTGTGCTGTTTGTTTGTTTGCTTGATTTTCCTGACCCCTTTTCCCCACCAAAACCCCTCTTCCATCCCATCCCCACCCCTCCGCCCCTTGCTTTTCAGAGAAGTGAACCTGCCCCTAAATGTGAACGATAAACAAGTCGGGTAACTCCTGCTCCCACAAGAAAACCTAACTCCAAAGGAAACATACCTTCGTTTGCTCTGAGTGCTCTGTGCTGTCATGTCTGCTAGGCGATTCGGTGTCGTAAGCAGCATTCCTTTGGAGTTATGTTTTCTTGTGGGAGCAAGAGTTACCCTACTTGTTTATTGTTTACTGTCTACTGTTCCCTGCCTCATTTCATATTTACTGTCCTCTAAATGTGAGTGTAAAATGACGTAGATACATGGAATGCCCTCTCCCTACTACAGGAACTGCCCCCCCCCCCCCCCTGCCCTCTCAATGTGAGGAGAACAAACATGGTTTAGCCACAATCAAGTGGAGACAGAAACACACAAATGTCAGTGGTGGTGTACTTGGCAACGTACAATCCTCTGTAAGAGAGAGAACAACTGGAGTTTCACCTGGAAAAAAAAACCCAAAACTGGTGACAGATACATGCTTAGTACGATATATTAGCACGAAGTAACGTTCAGTACTTTGGAATGCAGTCAAGCAGAACACGAGACCATGCACTGGATATAAAGAGGCTTTCCCAAGGGCAACAAAATAGTAAACACTCAAAAACCGGGTGCTCGTACACATACAGGCCTGCATTTGTGCACAAACGAAATGAGACAATCTAAGATCGAGAAAAGGATGGAGAGTGGTCGGGTAAAAAAATACAGGGGTGGGCGTGTGGTGGAGAGAGGGGAAGAGAGAGAGAGAGAGAGAGAGGGGGGAGAGAGAGAGAGAGAGAGACGCTTCAGATACATTTTATTGACAATAGCCTACATATCGCCTTTATGTCAAGGGGTGTACATAATATTTGCTGCGCCGAAAAAAGTAATGCGATAGGCAAGGAAACAAACATTTATAACTGATAATGTAATATAATGTTAGGTACAAAAGGCAACATGTGGCCGTTGTCAATGAAAACGTACCTGAAGCGTCGAGAGAAGAGAGAGAGAGAGAGAGAAGAGGGGAGAGAGAGAGAGAGAGAGAAGAACTCACAGGATGTCTGTCTATCATGGGTATGTCGTGAAGGATCACATGTCATGACGACGTTGTTTCCGACAACTTTGATGTTGTCCTAGCAGGCCCTGTACACCACACACACCACACACACACACACACACACACAACACACAACACAATATCGCACACACAACACAACACACACACACACACACACACACACACACACACCCCAATATCCACCACACACACACACCCCACACACACACCACACACACACACACACACGTACACACACACACCACACACACACACACACCACACACACACACACAAAACACACACTGCTACTTAGCCACGCCTTCCGTCAGCTTTGATTAACAATCTGAATAAAAAAAAACAACAACAACAAAGCTTAGCATAAAACCATTAGGTAAATGAATCGTAGATTTCGAGCATCCCTCAAGTGCTTCTGAACTCAGTCTGACGAAAACCCTATCTTAAGTTACATTGGTGAAACTGAGCGCAACCTTTCACAAGAGACTAAAGGAACATACACGCGAGTCCTCTCCCAAAGGGTGATGAACATCTGCCCACACCCAACATCACTTTGAAAAGGACAATGTGCAAGGTCTCGGCAGAGAAGCAGGGTGGTTTTCCCGGGGGGAGTAAAATAGGCATCCACATCGCCCCCCAGGAACCCCACCCACCCTTAACCCGACAGGGGCCGACACCACCTGCCATCGGTTACTCCTCACTCGTTCAGTCGCATGGTCGTGAGTTCGCTCACGGCGGCGCGCACTGAAGCCAGTTCTCAACCCAGCAGGTGCGCTGAAGAAGTCGGCCGGATTGTCGACGAAAGCTACGCACACAGCGAGTTTAATTAACTGAGTGACTTGTTTAGTCTGGTGGTAGCCGTTATGACCATGATCTTGCTGCGCCTGAATTGTG
>CM031605.1:90627107-90632107 GCA_018398815.1 Conus ventricosus | reverse complement strand
TTCCGCCTCGTACCCCAACCATACACACGATGACAGAGATGAGGACAGTGACGACAACAGCGCAACAAACGAACCAGACCAACACACGCGAGGAAGTCAGGGACACAAACTGCGATGATCGTCCTGACTATTTCGCTAATCGCGATGAAGAGGATACCGATTGTGGTTGTGATTCGTTTTGTGATCATGGACTTTGCACTAGTGACAGAACACGTGTGTTTCAGACGATGGCGTGGAATGTTCAAGGCCTAAAGAGCAAATTAAAAAAAACATTTCCTTTAAAACATTTTTGTGAACAATTCCAGACTTTTGGACTGTCAGAAATTTTGGTCTTGCAAGCGCGAGGACATTGAAAATGCGTTTCCGGACTTTAAAGGTTTCTTTTCTCCTCGCTCACATCGCTTGAAAGGAGGTGTGGCTGTGTGTGTGCACAAACCTATCGATGAACATGTTGAACAGTTGCTGGGAGAGGTAGAGGATAACGTGTTCTGAAGGTTGGTAAGTCTGTTTTGAATTACTCCTTTGATGTCATTTTTGCCTGTGTTTATGTGGCCCCAGAACATTCTGTTATTTACGACGAAGACAACGCCAGTGGAATCGATCAGTTAGCAACTTATATGACAGAAATTATGCATGAATGTCCTGACTTCCCTTGGATTCTATGTGGGGATTTTAATGCTCGCACTGGGCCTTTCAGATATAGATGATACTGAAGAAACAGACATGCGTATCCTCTGGTTGAAATTGATGAATTATTGTCAGATGGTCACAAACAAAACGAAAATCCAAAAGATAGTGTTACAAATAATTTTGGATTGAACCTCATCGAACTTTTAAAGAATGATTTATTTCTGTTAACGGAAGAACGAAGTGACAAAGAGGGGGAAATATACCTGTGTAGCGAACAGGGGAATGAGTGTTGTCGACTACTTCCTTTGTTCAAACAGATTTTTGACCTTGATTTAGATATGTATATATCAGACAGATGTGAATCGGACCATTTCCCTATTGTTCTGCACATAGATGACAGAAAAATTGATTGTGTAACTTCAGTTTCTGAGAATGATGTACAATTGGAAAACGAGACAAAATTTTACATCCGACAACAGGATTTAGGGGTTAAAATCCTATTTTAGCGGCGCAAAACATTTGAGTGGTTAAATTCTATTTTAGGGTTAGGGTTAGGGTTATCGCGCATCGGGGCTCAAATGTTAAACCCTATTTTAGGGTTAGGGTTAGGGTTATCGCGCATCGGGGCTCAAATGTTTTGCGCCGCTAAAATAGGATTTAACGCTCAAAACATGTTTACAAGAGAATCAAGTACAGGGGCTGACAGATTTCATGGAGGCTCTTAATCAGGATGTAAACACAGGCTCGGAGTTCCTTGTTTCCTTCGTGCAAAAAGCAGCCAAAAAAATGAGGTCAAAACCCAAACCCCGTTTCACGTGAACAGCCACCGTGGTGGGATCAGGAATGTGAAAGTGCGAAGCAAGGAAAAATACAGGCTCCTGCAAAAGTTTAGATTTACAAATGAACGTGATGACTTGCTCGAATACCTCGACCTGAAAAAAATCGTTCAAGTCTCTTTGCTGTTCAAAACAAGAGAGACATAATCAGAACATTTGAAATGACCTGAACGAAGCATGTAATGATATAAATTCAAAATCATTTTGGCAAAAAGTACGTTCATTGACGACACAAAACCTGAAAACACCCAGTTCAATATCGCCTGGTAAATGGTTTCCTTACTTCAAGTCCTATTGACAAGAGAACCTAATGTTGTTGATGCAGACTTTAATCCAGAAGTTACTGATACGCTTTACAATCATCAGTCTGAAACATGCGAAGAATGTAACACCTTTGAATTTGACCATGAAATTTCCGAATCTGAGATACATGATGCGATTAAAGGAATGAAAAGGGGCAAAGCTTCCGGCCCGGATAGCCTGCCTTCGGATCTTTTCCACGAGGGAAGAAACGTACTTGTTTGATTTTTACATCCTTTGTTCAATAAGGTATTTGAAAGTGGTGACTACCCTGAAGGCTGGACTAAGGCAGTTATTTTTCCTTTACATAAGAAAGGCAGTCGCGGATGTGTAAACAACTACAGAAGCATTTCCTTGCTAAACGTATTCAGTAAAATTTACAATTCGATATTCAACAGGAGACTGTCACTTTTCTGCGACCATCATGAATGTATTCTGAAGCTCAAGCCGGTTTCCGGAAAGGCTACAGCACCTTAGACAACATCTTTACCTTGCAATCACTTGTACAGAAGTACTTGACCAAACAAGGTGGCCGCTTTTACTCGCGCTTTTCGTAGACTTTTCTAAAGCCTTTGATAGTGTTGACAGAAAAAAAACTGTTGTATGTACTGCTTGCTAAAGGAATTCAAGGGAAAATATTCAAAACTCTGCAAGGGATGTATAAAAGTGTTAACGCTGCTGTCTGTGTTGGAGATAAAATTACAGAATATTTTCAGTGCATGTCTGGAGTTCGCCAAGGATGTGTCCTAAGTCCCCTGCTGTTTTCCATATTCTTATCTGAATTACAAGCTGAGCTGATGATTGTGGCGCTCGCCGTATTGATATTTTTGGGGATCCATTGGGTATTTTCCTTTTGATGTATGCTGATGACATTGCTGTTGTATCTGATACTGTAGCAGATCTTCAAAAGAAGATTTACTGTCTGGAAACATACTGCAGAAGATGGGGGCTGAATGTCAATATGGATAAGACAAAGGTTTCAAAAATGGTGGCTTTA
Organism: Conus ventricosus; assembly: GCA_018398815.1. Classification (NCBI taxonomy): domain Eukaryota; kingdom Metazoa; phylum Mollusca; class Gastropoda; order Neogastropoda; family Conidae; genus Conus; species Conus ventricosus. The sequence goes on along the minus strand of CM031605.1, from coordinate 90,629,344 downwards.
TCAAAAAGTGTGAAAAGTGGCTCTTTAATGGTAAGGAGTTAAAAGTCGAGCCCTCTTACAATTATCTTGGGGTCATCTTTTCATCCTCCCTCAAATGGACTAAATGTGTGGATGCTGTTTCTGGTAAAGCTTTAAGAGCCGTCGCAGGATAAAAAAGTTATACTTTAAATTACAAATGCTACCAGTTGATATGGTATTTAAAATTTTCGATACAACGTTAAGCCCATTCTTTTGTATGGTTCTGAAATCTGGGGATTTGAAAAATACGATGCCATTGAAAAGGTACAAGTAAAAATATGCAAAATGATACTGGGGGTCGGAAGAGATGCAAAAAACAGTGTAGCACTGGGAGAATGTGGAAGGCTTCCAATATTCGTTGACACACAGACCCGACTTATGAAATACTGGTGCAGGATTGTAAACCTGTCTAATGATAGGTACCCAAAGCAGTGCTATGACATGTTACGCGCACATGATCTGTCAGGGCGGAAGAACTGGGCTTCACAAGTCAGGCTATTATTATGCAAGTACGGTTTTGGCTACGTTTGGGCTATGCAACATCCGGAACATACTAGGTATTTCATAGAACAGTTCAAGAGCAGATTAAAGATGTATCATATCAAAATTGGCACGACTCCGTCTCTTCAGAGGAGGATTACTGTTTGTACCATCCAGAAATTATAAGGGCAAATTACATCATAAGTCTGGACCATGTCGCTCACAGACGTGCAACCTGTTTACTAAGGTGTAATCGCTTGCCCCTGAATGGTATCCCTCGTTTTGGACAATTAAGAGTTGACCCATACTGTAAACAATGTAATGGCGACCAGATTGAAGACTTGGTGCATATTCTTTTTGTATGCTGTAAGTACTCTTCTCTGAGAAAGAAATTTCTGCCTCTATATTATTATCGTTTTTCTAGCACTCTGAAAGTACAATTACTTTGTCAAAATCTTAAAGGTAAGCTTGCTTTGAAAACTGCGCTTTATATTGTTGAATGCTTAAAAGTAAGATGTTGATGTGGTAAAAGATGCAGCAGTTTCTTTTCTTTCCTTTTTGTATTGAAAGGTTCACTATAACTAGATGTTTATTACTGCATTTCTACTTGTCATCATGGGCTGGATGGCCTGCAAAGACTGAAATTAAATTATTGTTATTGTTATTGTTACACACACACACCACACACACACACACAACACACACACACACACCACACACACACTCACACGATTAGTCATATAATCGAGAGGGATTTCTTCAGTCAATACAGTTCCTCATCAAACCTCGTCAGCAAACTCTGTCAAACTTTGTGTCGATTAGCCGACCGGTTTCAAGCCCTGTCTTTTAGACTTTTCTATGTAATTCCCCACGAAGAACTATGACGACTGTTGAGTGTGTATGTCGTTCAGTTAAAATGTGATTTTTTATTATGAACCAATGAAACTTTTGAATGGTGTTAAAACAAGTGCTGACACTGGGGCATGTTAATGTCGTTAGACTTTTTAGATCGTTGCCAGTTGTTTCTCTTGTTAAATTAATGAGAACCTTTTGCTAAGGTCATTAGTAGGAACATTTTATAATATAATCGTAAGTTAGATTACTTTAGTTATTTTTCCTCTAAGTTTTCATAGTTAATGTCCAATAATCCATCTATCCTTTTTTTTTGTTCCATGTAACCACTTCGTCCTCTTCTCTTCTTTTATGATAATAGTCTAAAATTTTAAACATGTTACTTAGGACGTCTGCAATACATATATGGGTAACGTGACGTAAAACAAATTCCTTCCTACACACATACACACGCACGCACGAACACGCACGTACACACACAGACAGCATTGTACACTACACACACACACACACACACAAACACATACACACACACACCACACACACACAACACACGACACACTCACACTCACACACACACGCACGCACGCACCCACAACCCACACCCACAACAACGTACACCAAGCGCGCGCATTAAACAAAACCGTGACCAATGACAGTTTAAAAGAGTGGTTACTTTGACTTATTTTGAAATCAAGTGCTGAACATACGCCAGGGAGAGAAGGACCATCCTTTTTTTTCTTCTTTTTTTTTTTTTTAATCAAGTGCACTGTAATTCCTTAGTGTAGGACTATACATGAAGCCAAGCTTGTGTGGCGGTATCACTGCTTAACTTCTTTCCCTTCTGAAGGAAGAAACCCCAAGATGCACCCCGAATGTGCAGAGAG
>CM031605.1:90610320-90619405 GCA_018398815.1 Conus ventricosus | reverse complement strand
ACCGAGAGCACTGTCCTCTATTGCGAACAAACCAGCTGGGAGCCATCCTGACTTCCATTGAAAGCCTGCGCCGGTTTACACAGGGTGCAGGCACGCACAGGGCCGTCCCATTAACGTTTTTCGCAACACGCTGCAGTCTATCATGATCGCGCCACCGGACTTACCACTCAGCGGACCGTGGGACGAAAATACTCGCGGCAAGCGGCTGTCACTCAGGACACGTCGCGAGATAGGATAGCGCGACGGTCTTCTAAAAATGATTTGACAAAATTTTTCTGTTGGAAATGTTTAAACCAGTGTGTCAGCGTACAGATAAGTCCTTCCACTTCATATCATACCAGTTAGCAAACCAGAACTGTCGATTTCATGGGTTAATTTGAGGGGAAAGCAACCAATCGTTCCGTTCTTCCAGCACCGAATCGGTGCTGCTTGTTCGAAGTAGTCATTTTCAAAACTCAATCAAACAACAACGAAATAATTATGTTGACTTTTAAAACATTGTCATCAAACATGATGAAAGATAGCTCTACTTCACTGTGTAAAAATGCAGTCACTGTTCGGCTTTAGGCTTTTAATGAAAATCAATTGAAATGGTCAAATCAGGCGATCCTGGGGGGAATAATTTCAGTGTGTGCTGCCCCCCCCCCCCCCCCCAGTTTAGCTAGGCACATAGAGCAGACGAGGGTCTGTGTTCATTGTGTTAAAACGTCAAGGGACGTAGGTGCTCACTGTCAGATGCGACTGTAATGACTATTGGATGTGACACCCCAGAAGCTCCCACAGGAGCGCCCTCATGGGTGTACCATCCCCTATTGGACTGAGAGCCCACCGACGATAAAAAACAACAAACAACAAAAAACCGCCACCGTGACGCAACTGCATGTGCCATCCCACAACCCACTCGTTGCTGTTCCACTGTCCAGGTGAAGACAGTACAACTCCAGGCATGACCAAGCTTGGGTGTCTTGAATGCTTCTCTGTGGGCTATCAACGCTTTACGACTTCCCCCCCCCCCCCCCCCCCCACCCCCCCCCCCCCCCCCCCCACCTTTGAAAGGACTAACTTAATGATGTGTCCGCTGTGCCCAACTTAACAAGAGCCATGCGATGAGACAAGAGTAGAGAGTGAGAGAGAGAGAGAGAGAGAGAGCGATGAGAGGAGAGAGAGAAGAGAGAGAGTGGGAGATCAGAAAGCTCGTGAAGAACATTTTCTGATCATAAAAAAAATGACAGTGTCCTCAATGAAGGGCGAAATAAGGGATCGCTTACATTTACACCATAGTTCCAGAATCTGCTAAAAATAATAGGGAAAGGAAAGCGTATTGAATGTTGCTTTACAGTATATGTTAAGAGTAGGCGTTTCTGCTCCTGAACGTATATGGAAACAACACGATCACACCTTACATAGGATGTGCCCATTTTGTCCCACAATCTGCGTGATGGAGGTGAAGTTTATTTCTGTTGAACGGCCCTAAGCAAACGAGGCATAAAGAAGAGAATATCCTCACTCCGCTTGTTGAATAAAATGGTCGCTTCAACACTTTATAAAATGGAACGTTGGCCTGAACGATGATGTTTCCTATCTTTTGGCTTGCTAATACGGGCCTTTCGCTATGGAAACAAACAAAAACAAAAAACAGCCATAATGTATACTGGAATTAGTCTTGGAATCCACATTAAAATTGGTGTTCTCTCTTCCACCCCTTATTTTGGGTCACACGAAGAATATGACTTCGAAATTAGGAAAGACGATATACTAGACAGACATATATATTTATATATATTTTTATATAATACTATATATTATATATATTATATCTATAATATATATATATTACAGAGAGAGAGAGAGTGTGAGAGGAGAGAGTGAGAGTGAGACGAGAGAGAGAGGGAGAGAGTGAGAGAAGATAAAACGGATGGATACGTGGATAAATTATTAGATAAACAACAACGGACAGACTAATACATTAGATATATAAATTTAATATATATAAGTAGATAGGTAGGTAGGTAGGGAGATACATAGATAGAGGATAGATCGACGAAGGATGAATGGATACATAGACACGAAAGACCAGAGGACGACCAAAACATAGATAGATAGAAGATAGATAGTGAGATGAGAGAACGATAGAAAAATAGTAAACAGATAGATGGATAGCATGGAATGGATGAATGGATAAATAGACAAAAGTAAGATCAGAGACAGAAAGACAGAAGACACAAAGATAGATAGATAGATAGAAAGTAGATAGATAAGATAGATAGATAGATAGATAGATAGTCAGATAGATAGATAGACAGAATATAGCTAGGATAAATATAAGACAGCCAGTAGATAGAAAAGCCAGACAGATAGATCGATTAGGTCAGTGTTGCACATGAAGCTGGCGCTCCGTTAAAACAGCCCACCATAACTAGGTGTCCAATGCTACACCACACACACACCACACATACACAACACACACACACACACACACACACACACACACACACACACACACACACACTCACAATCAACACACGCATAAGCATACACAAACCACACACACACACACACACACACACTCACACACACACTCATACACACACACACAACACACAAACATAACCACCACACCCACACACACAACACAACGCACACTACAAACACACACACACACACCACACACCGCATACACACACACCACACACACACACCACACCACACACACACACAAACACACCCACACACACACTCACACACACACACATACACAACACACACACACTACACTCACACAACACACACACACACACAGCACACGCACGCACGCACGCACGCACGCACGTTTTTTGGCTCTCTAACCGTCTACGTACACCATAACCGTTGCTTTCCTTTAAACATAACAGCTCATGTTCATTATCTTCGTGATGGGAAACATTGATCTGAGATTCAGTAACAGAAAATGAGTTGTTTTCTTTTGGAAATCTGCCAAGAGTGAGAAACGTGTGTTCCTCCTTACCCCATTTCACTACCCACTTCCCTATTTCCGGAAGTAAGTTCACAATCACATAGCTGAAGCAGTCGTCCATAGAAATTTCGTTTGGTTATGTAAGAGGAAGACAGGTAGGTAAAACAACAGAGGCCACGGAGGGTTGGCGGGGGAAGTGGGGAACAATCCATCTGCACTACGACAGAACATACACGTAGATTGACAGTGGTCAGCCAGAAATAGAAACATCATCAGTTATTTGGCTGTAGTACAAGATCAAGGACCAGCCTAAAACAGTTTTCAGGGATCTGTCTGAAGAAGGAGTTGGAAAGGAGGGAAAGCAACCAACAACAAAAATAGACAAATCAAAAACACAACAAAACAAAGAAAAGAAAGAACAACAACAACAACAACAACAACACCAACAAAAACAAAAACACAAAACGAAACAAAAAAAAAAGAACGAAAGAAACAAACAACAAACAACAACAACAACCACAACGCAGACACAGAAGGACAGACAGACACCACACACACACACGCACCGCACGCACGCACGCACGCAGCACGCACGCACGACGCACGCATCGCACGCAAGCACGCCACGCACGCACGCACGCACGCACGCCACGCACGCACGCACGCACGCCGCACGCACGCACACACACACACACACAACACACTCACACACACACACACACACCGATGGCCATTTCAATATTGAAGAATGGACAGGGGAAAAAAAACCCAGAACCAGTCCTTGCTTTACCACAGAAACTGGAAGAAACTGGTAATTTGTTATTCACTATAATGCCCTAGTAACTCCTCATCATTCATCATCATCTTCTCTCACCATCATCACCATCAACATCAGAAGAAGAAGAAGTGGGAGAGAAGAAAAGAAGAAGAGAGAAGAAGAAGAAGAAGAAGAAGACGAAGAAAAGAAAGAGAGTTCAATGTCAACGTGAAACAAGGAGACAGGTCAAGTCAACAGTTCAATGAGCAGTCGGATGAATTCCTGTTTTCTTTTGCCTACAGGAGAAACAAGCCTTCTTGCAATCGTCAATGACGTTTCTTATACACGCACACACAAAAAAGGTTTTGAGTGACCATGACATTTTGAAATGAGCATGCAACGCTCCGTCTGTATTCTAATAATGATTTGTTTATATTGTGATTATCAGTCAACTTAGAAGGACAAATATGAAGTGAATGGGACGCTGTTTTCTAAACGTTGAATCAGCCCTCGCTCAGGATTTGAGCAATCAACACACCACAACTATCAACACCCGTCACTAACCACCACCACCACCACCACCACCACCACAAGAACTGATTTGACAGCCAGGAAGCAGGACATACTCTAGGTAAACAAAGGCAGCTTCATGGCTTGAGGAAGAAGTAAGACTAGAAGGGCGATGTGCACATGCTTTTACTTATGTTCTCAAATCAGTTGAAAAAGACAATCTAACAGTTTTCACGATGTTCACATATGTATTGAGAGAAGACAACGAACAGTTTTCACTGTGTTCACAGTGTGTTGAGAAGCAGCTAGCAGATTTCACGGTGCTCACAGGATGTGTTGCGAAGGCTGCTAGCAGTTTTCATATGCATACAGATAGCTGAGAAGACAACAAACAGTGTTCCATATGTTCACAAATCTGTTGGGAAGACATTAACAATTTCAATATGTTTCACAGTACAGTTTGGAAAAGACAAACTAATATGTTCAAGATCAGTTGAAATGCACAACTAATATGTTCACAGATCAGTTGAAAAGAAAATAATATGTCCAAGTCTGTTGAAAAAGACAACTTATATGTTCACAGATCAGTTGGAAAAGACAAACTAATATCTTCACAGATCAGTTTGTAATAGAACGACTAAAAGATTTTTTCACAGATCAGTTGCAATGTCAGTAGCAGATTTCACTTTGTTGTTCACAGATAAGACGTTAACCAACCATCAGGTTTATTTGCCATGCTCAAATACAGCTACCAAAACGACTTACGTTTTCACTATGATCTTAGAACCGTTTATGAAGGACAGCAAACATTTATCATATTTTGACAGATCAGTCGTAGGGGAACTAGCCGTTCCCTTACGCTGGTACATCAGTTGCGAAGGACATGTCACAGTTTTCGGCATGTTCACAGATCGTGGCGAAGAAAGTCGACTCACACACTCTTTGCTAGAGTCAAAGACAATCTGTTGGAAAACGACTGACAGATTTCTCTAAAAATTTCACAGTTCTTTTGTAAGACATTTGTCTTTTCTGTTGAAACAATGTTAACGGTCGTTTGTGGCAACTTTGAGATGATCGTCCATAGGGGGTGCGGTTCTGCTGACTAATAGGGTGAGGCAGTAGTGACAGTGGGGATGTCAGACTCTCTCGGACTGTGTTTGTCGGTTGCCACGTGCAGTCTGATTATGATGGATGCCCGCGCTGTGCAGAGTCCCTAGGTCAAGAAACATGGCTGCGTTCAGAGGCTCTATTTTGCTTTGGCTTTGTACTACTGCATTTGTGCAACAGCGTGCCGTTTGTTTTGGGTAGTTCTGTGGCACAGCTAGTACTTCTTGATCCCTCCTTCTGTTTTCTAGATTCATTACACACACACAACACACACACACACACACACACACCACACACACACATACATACATATGTTATATATTTATTTATTTTATATATATATATTATATATATATATATATAGATCCGTATGATTAAAAAGGCCTAAAGCATTTCTTCAAGTGCTCAACCCCCTTGGGGAGCTACATTAGTTTAAAACAGTGGTAAAAGAAGATATTTAAAATTAATTTTAATATTCCTCTTTTAAATGTTTTATCTGTATATATTATATATATATATATATATTTTATTAATATATGCAAGCGCGAGAGCTCACGAGTGTGGTGGTGTGTGTTGTGTGTGTGTGTGGGTGTGTGGTGTGTGGTGGTGTGTGTGTGTGACTTATCCGCAGAAAAACCATGACCCATCCTTCGCATCCTAACATTTATTTCTCGCCAGTGTGTTTTGTTTCCATCAAAGATCAAAGTCAATGTAATTAGGAAATCGTTCATGTTCTGCATTCATGCAAAATAAATACGGCAGTCGTGGAATTTATTGTTTTGATACCAATTCTATACTGAAGTTTAACAGAAAGAAGCTGCCTTTTGAAAGGGAGATTATCTTGCAGGATTCTTCTCCGATAAAATATTCGGTGGTGTTTTTGACACGGTAAACGTTCTGTAAACATTAAAAAAAAAAAGATTTGAAATAACTCCACCAATTAAATGGATAAAATAAAATAACCAAATTACAAGACAAAAACGGACGCGTTTCGATTCTGGGGTTTTCTTCAGGTAGCTTAACAAGGACTCAGTTACAACGAAAATGAAGAACACGCAATCGCTTATGTTCTTCTATTTGGCGGAAGATGGGGCGTTGAACTGAAACGAAGCCGTTGGGAAGGAGATTGGTATGCGAGTTGAAATAGTAATGATGATGTTGATAATAATATGATATAATAATAAAAAAAAATTTGATTAAGAAGAAGAAGAGAAGAAGAGAAAAATGATGTGATGATGCGATGATTGATATGATCATGATGAGGCTAGAAGAAGAATACTGAAAGCCATTATAAATAACAATGATAATGATGAGGATTAAAAAAAGAGAGAAAAAATTGAATAAAGATTAATCGTTTGGTGATGATATGACATACTGTTGTTGTATTGATAGTGCTATACACACAGATGGGGGGGGGGGGGGGGGGGGGGGGAGGGAGGAAAGAAGGTCAAAGGATTGTGTACAGCCATGGTGATAGTGGAACAGTGTTAGTGGCGATGTTGATGGGAATGATAATGGTAATGATAGTAATTTGAAAAATATAACATGGTATATACTACTACCTACTAGTAAAAATGGTTTATTAATAAAATGATAATGTGATGATTGATGATGATAATAATAATAATAAAATAATAAAATGATTATAATAGTAATAATAATAATAATAATAGTAATGATGATAAAAAGTAACTGTAATGAAACGTGATATCATAAAAGTTATATTGTTGTTGTCGACCTGATAAAGGACTCCAGGGATCACCGAACAGCCAAAGCACTTGAACACTAGGATACAAACGCATCAGGATTGATAAACATTAGTTATAATAATACTAATATCAAAACTAAGGAATGAGGGAAGGAAGTAGAAAGAAGAAAGAGAAGGAGAAGAGAGAAGAAGAAGAAGAAGAAGAAGAAGAAGAAGCTATAAACCATATACAATGTTACCGCGTTTGAAAGCTATAGAGAGAATTGGACATTAATTTCTTTGTCATCACAGGTGTTTAAACAGGGAACAAGCAAGTTGTGACTGAATGAAGCCCGGCTGAGTGTTGGTCAATTGTCTGCAGCCATGAATGATTGATTCAGTATCTGGATTTGACCACGGCTGTCCATTGATTATTCCCCGTGTGATGTCCATCGCTGTCCGTTGGGTCTCACCTTGCGTCTGGGAAATTGTTTCCTTAAGGTCTGTGTCTGTCGTCTGTGGCTGTCCTGCTCTCTCTCTTCTCTCTTCTCTTCTCGCTCTCTCTCTCTCTCTCTCTCTCTCTTCTCTCTCTTCTCTCTCTTTTTTAATACTTAGCCGATAAATCCACACACACACCACACACACACACACTCACACACACACACAACACACAACACACGCACGCACGCCACGCACGCGCACGCACGGAGCACGCACGACGCCGCACGCACGCACGCACACACACACAACACACACACACACAACAACACACCACACATACACACACATTCACACACACCTGCCGTGAACACTTAACATCTCTCTGTCAAGCTATCTATCTATTATCTATCTATTACCTTTATCTATTCTTCTACCTACCTACTACCTGCCTATCTACCTACCTACCTACCTACTACCCTACCTATCTACTACCTACCTACCTACCTACCTACCTACCTACCTACATACTTAAATAAGGGACGTCTTCCTGTGAATGACAATGAGAGAAAAAAAAAAAATCGAAACAAATGGAAGAAAAAATAAGGAAGACAGAAGCAAGAAAATCAAATGGAGAAAGAACGGAGAAGAAATGAAGAAAAATGCACGGAAAGAAAGAAAGAAAGGAAAGGTGGAAGAAAGAATGGAAGACCAAGGAAAGAAAGCAAAACAAATGGAGGAAAACGGAAGAGAGAAGAAATAACGAATGGGTGGGTGGGGGGGGGGGGAGGCGGAGGGGGATCGAGAGAAAACGACTAAAAAGTTAAAAGACAGGAATGAAAGAAAAGAAGAGAGAAAAACAAACACTAAAAACGAAGAACCGAAAAAGGTGGGGTGGAAAAGGACATTTAAGAAAGAAAGACTCTATTTTTCTTTCAACAAGTTAATGAAATCTAATTCCACATATAATGACATTCTATGCAACTAAGTGTTAGTTTCGAAAGACACATGACGGAAAAACCAATGCTGAAATGACGATCCCCAAATTACCTCTGGACAGATCGGGTGATGGCAAAACCCCCCCCCAAAAAAAAAAAAAAAAAACAACAAAAATACAACAAACACCAACAACAACCCAACAAACAACAACAACAACAAACAACAACCAAAAAACAAAAACAAACAAACAAAACCAACAAACAAACGAACCAAACAAACAAACAGGTCTCCATCTAATTTCGGTTAAAAAGTAAAAGCAAAATCGATAACAGCTTGCCAGATTTCTCCCATCAAAGGGGAAAAAATATATTACAGGTTCAGGGATAAATCACAAGCATAAGTAATTCCTCCCATTTAAAAATACAATGCTATCGGTATGTTTCACGAGTCATGACACGAGTTTACCACTATTAATTGTCTTTACTCGTTTATAGCAGGCTTTTTTTTTTATACAGCATTGGGAAAACGCTGAGGACTCACCGCTACTACGTAGCCGAATCTGTCGCCAGCGATTCCAGATTTCTAGAATAAACAGCAGCCTTTGATCCTCATTCGCAAGCCAAGTCTTCCGAAACTTTAGCTAACAGTGGCAGGGACTTTGCGTGCTGGGGGTTTTTTCTTCACCATACTGATG
>CM031605.1:90605320-90607820 GCA_018398815.1 Conus ventricosus | reverse complement strand
AGTGCCGACTGAAGAGCTGCCAGCTGGCGCTTCATTCAGTCGTTTCCCGTGTCATCCAGTCAGTATCGTTCAATATCGTCACTCATTTTCCTTACTTCCTTCGTTTTTCCATTTCTCACGCAGGGTGCATGCTATGTGTAACGTGTCATCCATACCAACGGCCAAACTGGTCTACTCTTCCGAAAGTTGGTGATGGGATTTGACGTGTGTGCAAGATATTATACGTGCGTTCACACACGGAACCTCGGTTTATAGTCTCATTCGAAGGACATAAACAAACAACAACAAGAAGAGGAGCTAACAATCTGGCATCGCCATCTCTGTCGGATTCGGTAAATGCTTCGTTGACTAGTCTACACCCCCTCCCCTTCTCCCCCACGTCTTCCTCCCCCCCCCCCCCCCCCAGGTCCTTGCCCCCGACCTATGATTTTCTGTCCCCCTTCTCCTCGCTCCCACATTTCACACCCACATTAAAAATTCAGCAGGCTAACAGCCGCCGTGCCGAAGTGGTTAGCGTTACAGACTCCCGACTGGAAGGTTTGGGTTCGATTTCCATCAGAGCCATGTTGGATTTTTCTACCCCGACCTGCGCAGCTTGGAAGATTTTGGGACCACACAGTCGAGTTTTATTCAGTTAAGTCATACATGTCTGTGACTGTTGCTCAAATTCTCTGACCAACACTGCCGGTGTCTGCATCTCTCGGGCTTGGTTGACGCTGGGATATATTGTTATGAATGTAAGCGTAGAGTTCAGTGCTGTCATGTAGTTTCGGACCGGAATGAAAATCTATACATTATCTTCTTCATCATCATTGATCAGCATTATGATAAATTATGAAATTCTGTTGAACAATTAAATAGTGGGGGAAACAAAATAACAATTCTTCCATCATTATAGTAATGACTTTGCAAAGATTTGAAATAAAGATGTGGTTGAAGATGGAGAAAATATATATCAAAATTGAAAACCCTTCGCTAGCTGCATGAGGGAACTATCGCAATCCCTCTCGAAGGCAGAACTATATGTATCGCCTGCTCCTAGGCCTTTCGTCCACCGGATCGGACTCATCGGGGAGACACGGCTGATTGTGTCAGTGCTCTTGGTGTCAGATAGAGACACACCACAGTCCGTAATTCTGTGGTGTCCTCACCACCAAGGGTTCAAAAAAGAATCCAATAGCACCCCCAAAGCAGCCAGTGAAACGTAGTAAATAAAACAATACGAAAGTGTGGAGAGGAAAAAGGTTGCTGAAAAACTAAAAGCATTATGCAGACAGGATAAAATGTGGGGGACAATCTTTGAGCCTATGCTTGAGGATCCTTTCAAGGATGCAAGGCGAGATCAAAAGTGTCAGATTCTATCCTGCACTCACGGTGGCCTCAGTTTTGATGTCCTCTCCACGACTTCGACCTTGGAATTGATTTCGTCGGGGTCACCGGCATGGGGCATTTCATGGGGGCTGTCGTTGGACGGACGGGGTGGCGCCCTCCGGAGTGAGAGCTCACTCACGCCGACTCCGCGACCAAGCAATAATTGTCGTCAGTAGGGGGCTTAGTAGGTGGTGTCCTGGGTGTGTTGGATCAGAACAGGCGCCACTGAACACCACCAAAGGGACCAGGGCAGTGCAGTATCTCCTCCAGTGGGTTGCCTCTTGGCGACTTGACATTGATTGCTCCCAGTGATAATTTATTAATTAATTCATTCATTATTTCTTTACTTTTCATTTGTTTATCTATTTATTTTTAGCGCAGCCTACAGTCTCTCCTTCTAGTAAGGTAGCCGGAATAGCTCAGTTGGTAGAGCGACGGACTCGTAATCTTGGTGATCCTCGGGTTGCGGGTTCGAATCTCAGCAGGGGCGTATCAGTACAGGGGGGTTATTCCCTCGGAGTTAACATTGGTTCTGACTCCATTTCCCATACAGTCCTTCGAATGAGACTATATACCGAGGCTCCGTGTGTGAACGCACGCATAATATCTTGCACACACGTAAATCCCATCACCAACTTTCGGAAGAGAAGGCCAGTTTGGCCGTTGGTATGGATGACACGTTACACAGCGTGCACCCTGCGTGAGAAATGGAAAGAATGAAGGAAGTAAGGAAATGAGTAAACGTTTAACGATATGACTGGATGACACAAGAAACGACTGAATGAAGCGCCAGCTGGCAGCTCCTCAGTCGGCACTACCCAGGTAGGCAGCCCGTTGTGTAAACGAGTGTGGATTGTAAAGCGCTCAGAGCTTGGTCTCTAGCCGAGGATAGGCGCTATATAAGTATTCGTTGTTGTTGTGTTGTTGTTGTTGTTTTGTTGTTAGGCCCTTGATTCGAGGTCCTCGGCACGCCAGGTGATATAGTATACTATGTTGTGGGCGGATGGGTTATAAGATAATATGCCTTGACATGTCTTACCACCCACCCCCCCCCCCCCCCCCCCCGCCACTCTTTCCCACCCCGTCCCCTCTTCATCCACCCTCTCTCTTCATCCTCCTCTACCCCTTC
>CM031605.1:90587820-90590320 GCA_018398815.1 Conus ventricosus | reverse complement strand
TCCCCCTACCCGCACCCCCCCCCCCCGCCCGCCCCCCCCTTCCCCCCAAATTGAGTCTGTCATTTTAAGGAAGGAAAAGAAAGAAAGAAAAAAAAAGTAAAAGAACTTTTCTCAATCTGCTCAACATGCGCCAAATTACTTTCAACTGAAAAAAAATGCCTCTTTTATTTATCATTCTATTTTTTTCGTTTATTCATTTGTTTGTTTTTGTTGTTGTTTTGTTGTGGTGGGGTTTTTTTTGTTAACCAGTTCCGAAAATAATTGTGGTCCTACTTTTTTGTGCGATTCTATTTTGCGTCTGAACACAGCATGTATGAACGCTGGAGGAGGGGAGATTGCGGGTCTAGGGGGTTGGGGCAGGGGACAGATGGGGGAGAAGGGGGGGAATGTAGAGTGGGATGGGGGGAGGTTTAATGCGTTCGGGCAGGGAGCTGTGCGAACAAGGGAGACTACTGACTAACGGTTAGACGATTTTGTAGGTTTTGTCTTTTATACACAATATATATCAGGATAAGAGAAGATACGCACACACCGACTAAGAAACAGACGATTTGGTTCGTTTTGTGTGTGTGTGTGTGTGTGTGTGTGTGTGTGTTCTACACCACACATCAAGATAGGAGAACAGACATACTAAGAAAACAGACGATTTTGTACGTTTTTTTTCTGTTGTTGTTGGGTTTTTTTTCTTTTTTTCTACACCATACATCAAGACAGGAGTATACATATACATAAGAAACAGACGATTTTGTACGGTTTTTTTTTGTTTTGTTTTGGTTTGTTTTCTTTTCTACACCACACATTAAGATTGGAGAAGACATAGACTAAGGAACAGACGATATTGTACGTTTTTCGTTTTGTTTTGTTTTCTTTCCTACACCACAGATAGCAGGAGAGATAGATTAGACGATTTTGTACGTTTTATCTTTTATACACCATGTATCAGGATAAGAGAAGATACATACACCAAGGAACAGACGATTTTGTTGTTTTTTTTTTTTTTTTTTTTTTTTGTTTTTTGTTTTCCTTCCTACACCACAAATCAAGATAGGAAAAGATATATACTAAGGAACGGAAGAGTTTGTACGTTTTTTGTTTAAAATTCTTCTTTTCTACACCTATAAATTATCAAGAAAGGAGAAGAGATGTACTAGGGAACAGACGATTTTGAACTTTTTATTTTTTATTTTTTTACACCATATATCAAGATACGAGAAGATAATTATATGCCAAGGAACAGACGATTGTGTACGTGCTCTTGTTCCACACATTATTAAGAAGAGACAGGGTGGATAGTCTCCCCTTCCTCTAGGGTGGTCTCCATCGGTCATCTCCAAGGTACTGGCCACTGTCTATCCTGCTGATTACCTGTGTGCCTGGCACCTGTTTCGAGGCTGGCTGGATGTTCACTGCATTTCGCCACTGACAATGGCCATTCTGTCACGTTTGAAGCACGTAGTACACATAAACAAAACACAAGAAGAAGAAGAAGAAGAAGAAGAAAAGAAGAAGAAGAACAACAACAACAACACGCACGCACGCACGCACGCACGCACGCACGCACGCACGCACGCACGCACACACACACACACACACACATGCCAGAGCAAAGGCGCGCACGTGTGTGTGTGTGTGTGTGTGTGTGTGTGTGTGTGTGTGTGCGTGCGTGCGTGCGTGCGTGCGTGCGTGCGTGCGTGCGTGCGTGCGTGTGTGCTTGCGTGCGTGCGTGCGTGCGTGCGTGCGTGTGGGCGTGCGTGCTTGAGTGTGTTGTGTGTGTGTGTGTGTGTGTGTGTGTGTGTGTGTGTGTGAGAGAGAGAGAGAGAGAGAGAGAGAGAGAGGAGAGAGAGAGAGAGAGAGAGAGAGAGAGAGAGAATTGTGGTATGCGTGTACGTTTCTTGAATGCTAATAATGATAAAATCAATGTTGTCTTGATATAATCAGTTCTAAACTGTGCAATAGTATTTGTGCGTTGTTACCCCTAGTCCTTGGAGGGACATGGCACGGTCGGCAAAACAACATTTGCTTGCTTATCTGTTACCCTTTGGAATAAAGACTATCAATCAATAACTTAATCAGGTATTCTCTCTCTCTCTCTCTTTCTCTCTCTCTCTCTCTCTCTCTGTGTGTGTGTTGTGTGTGTGTGTGTGTGTGTGCGTGCGTGCGTGCGTGCGTGCGTGCGTGCGTGCGTGCGTGCGTGCGGTGGTGCGTGGTGTGTGTGGTGCGTGCGTGCGTGTGCGCGCGCGCACACACGCTGCAACAAAGACACCAGACATATTTCCTAAAGAAGAATGATCGCTTGATAAACGGATTTGACGGAGTGGTCAAAATAATAAATCAATCAAACCGCTCGCTTCTGCCATGGCTGACTTTTCAATGCACAAATAAATAAATTGACTCCACATTATGAATCTCACAATCAAAAGAAGCAAAACAAAGAAATATATAAAAGCGTCTAAAACAAAGAAAAGAAACGAAACGTAACTAATCTCTCACCAAGGCTAAC
>CM031605.1:90572820-90585320 GCA_018398815.1 Conus ventricosus | reverse complement strand
TGGGACAAGTGGAGTGATTTGGGACGTGGACGTGGAGTGATTGGGACGTGGAGGGATTCGGTACGTCACGTGACATTGAATTCATGCTGGCAATAGCAGACGCAGTTTGACAACTTCCTATGAGGAGATTGTGAAGACGCTCATTTATATCACACTATTTTTGTGAAGACGCTCATTACATCACACTATTTTGTGTGTGTGAAGATGGCTCATTCTATCGCACTATCTTCATGGAAGTATGTTGGGCTGCCAAGGGCTCAGAAACAGTGCTTTAGTCCTGCAGATTTCTAGAACTCCAGACCTGTGAGGAAGGGGCCTAACTCCTGACGGTACGTCGCAAGACCAGCAGACACCATGGGATATTTTCTACAGGTGCTGGACATTGGAGTATGTATGGAAGGAAGGGATGGGGGGGGGGGGGGGGGGAGAGGAGGGGCGTGAACGATCCTTACACCATTTTCAACATTATAATTAATGTCAAGGAAATGTGGAAATACCGTCAGTTAAAGGTTCAACTGTTAAGAAGTACAGGGGAGACAAGCGGAACTGTGACACAAAGAAGACCATTGGCAGCTTCGCAGGAGATAAATTACCTCACAGTCTTAAACTTCAGAGAGGTGGAGACGTGACGAATACTGAGTTAGACGTTCAAGCACACAAATTGTTTGTTACACAGACTCTGAGTAATGAACCCTACATCGCTCAGATCTAATAACACGTTCAGATTTTTGGTTTGAAGATGGAGAGGTAAAACTTCCGGAGCCTAATGGACTCAAGGGAGGTAATCTACTCGAGGTTCACCGGGTCCAGGACACGGCAATAAAAAAGAGAATGACAATTTTTCATTCTATCACATGAGAGAAAGAAAGAAAGAAAGAAAGAGAAAGAAAGAAAAAGAAAGGAAGAAAAGAAAGAAGAAACGTTATTATTGGTGATTTTTTTTTCGAAGGGGTGGGGGGGGGGGAGGCAGCGTGAAGGGCGGGGGGGGGGGGGGGGGTAATGGCTGCACTCTCTATTAGAAAAGATTTCAAAGTGTTCGGGAATTGAAACATAAAAGCAAAAATACAATTACTGAGCCGCCAAAAAGAAAAAAAAAACAAGAACAAACCAGACACAACACGTTTCGACCTCTAGAGTCTTCTTCAGACAGGACATTCGAAGCCACAGTTTGTCCCAGGTCGAAGAAATAAGTGATTCCTATTCGTCCTTTGTTCCCAATGTTTTGAGTAGTGTTGGTCCTGCCTGAACAAGACCAAATAGATCGAAACGCGCTGCGCCCGTTTTGTCGTTTGCTTCGCCCGTGTAGGGGCTAAGTCATTCTATTTGTGCTTTTAGGTTTCATAAGCAAAAAATTGCTCTTTGACTTCTTGCCCTAAATATAAAAAAAAAGAAACTAAAACAAACATGCAAACACACAAACAGGCAAACACACACAAACAAACAAACGAACAGACGATCATTTGCCTTGTTTCTGTCCAAGATGCAGTAGATCTCAAACGGAAAGAAGCTGTAGTTGAAACAAAATGTTTAACCCTTCATGTTCATCTCTGTCTCTTGTTATTTAGACATACGTCAGGCTGCGTCAACCGCCGTGCGGTGCTCTGCTAACCGCCTTGCGATTAATAGCCAGAACCGTCTGTATCTATTGCGTTACGGTAGGTGGAACCATGCCTCTCTTTCTTACAGCCTTAAAACACGGTCGGCTCGAACCCCAGACTTTTAAGCCCTTGAGCCAAACGCTATAACTGGTTGACTGCAGGCCATTTTAGTAACACGCGCGTACTTTTCCAGGGAATGGTGTGTGTGTGTGTGTGTGTGTGTGTGTGTGTGTGTGTGTGTGTGTGTGTGTGTGTGTGTGTGTGTGTGTTTCGTATTTTAATGTCATCACTGATGGATATTCTTAGGTTATTTCTGAATATTAATTAAAACTGGGTTGTGGATGGAACAGTGTAAGCATCATGTGTTGACGTCGATCCTTTTCATTAGCTTGTAAGAGCGAGTAGAAGTTGCAGGCCTTCGTAAAGTATCTCCGGCACAATCTTTTCACTTCAACTTGTAACAAGGACAGACACTTTACAATTGTGACCAGGCATTGATGTAGAACCATGTGCTAAGACATAAAACACACTCATTGGGAATAAATAAACGAACAAATAAATCGATAAAAAAAGAATAAATAAATAAGTAAAGAAAGAAAGAAAGAACAACAAAACACTCTTTCTTTGCGAAAGCATCTTTCTCAACGAATTCCAATCGAGCTTTCTAGTTGACAGGGGTAGTAGCTCATTGGGAGGGGGGGGGGGGGGGGGGGGGGGGGGAGGAAGAAAAAAAAAAAAGGAACACAGAGAGAAAGTCACCTTTACGTCCAGAATTCCCATTCTAGCTTTCTAGTTGGTTAGGATAGTACCAACCATTGCAAGTCATGCACCTCATGTCGACATTGCTGTTAACCCCGAACTTCCTTCAAGAACAGCAATGGCCTTCCTCAGTGTCCGCACTGCAGGCTGCCCCCCACGTGAAGGGCGACGTGGCGCAGGATGGTGAGACCGGTCACGTGATTAGGAAGAACTCCGTCGGCATCGTTCATTGGATAACAATGGTCACAGTGAGTCTGAATGGATTTGTATTTCTGCTATTGCTTGTCCTGCGATATAGTATGAATCGACTCCTTCGTCGTCAATATACGCGACGGCTGTGTGGGGACAAGAGGATGAGATTAAGAACACACCTCCGATTATAAAACAAAGTAAATATCAAGGGGGGAGGAGGGGGGGGGGGGATGAGAATAAAAACACGACTTGTTACCAATCCTCAGCGCTGTCATAACTGCACGCACTGCCCATTAGCCGGAAGTCCGGCGTGCACGAGAGCACCGTGTTGATTGGTAGCACAGACGCTCACGGGACTGATCGGCTTGTGAGGTCGCTGGGAGGAGGAAGAAGAGGAGGAGGAGGAGGAGGAGGACGAGGAGGGGAGGGTCACTTTGTTGGGCGCAGGGAACTCGGGGCAACTGTCCGCCCATTCAATGACGGTGTGCCTCAGGGTACTTGGAGGGTCCTCCTTCTTCAACGACACCCCGTTCCAGTCCTCTATGGCCTTCAAGGCCACGCTCTCCGCCGTCATCAGGTCCACAGGAACAGTTCTGCTGTGGGACACCACCAAAGAGCAGCCCAGATTTCGCACGGCGTCACTGCCGTCGAGGCTCGTGTATTCTCCGAGAAGACCTGCATCTTCTGCCATGGGAACGCGCGGACTGGAGTTCGCTTGAAACACGAGGCCTTGCGTCTGGGTGTTCTGGACGTCTGGCTTTGCTGGTACCCTGCCCGAACTCTGACCGGAGGTGTGCAGAAGGTTAGGCAGCGTGAAACTCTCTGTCGCTGGACAAGCTTGAGGTTGAACGCCGAGCTCAGCGAGCGGGTCACTGGCTGCTTGCACGAAGTCTTTGTTCAACCAAGCCTCTTTGTCGCCGCCGCCGCCGCCGCCGCCGCCGTCGTCGTCGTCCCGTAGACAGTTGTCATGCAGACGTTCCTGGCTGGAAGTGACGTTGTGGTGACACAGAAGTGCCTCGTCCTGATCCGGATCCGGATCCGGATCCGTGCAGAGTTGCTCCCGGGCGCCCTGGAAGACGACGATTTCAGCGGGTGGCAGGGCAGGTGGTCAGCTGGATGACCACCTCGCGGTTCTCCCCGGACTTCCACAGCTTGAAGCTGCGGGACTTGACCCTGACCAGGTCCGGGGACACGGGCTGTCCGCGCAGGGCGCCCTCCCCAGCCCCAGCCCCGGCCTGCTGCTCCTGGTTCAGGTGGTAGGCCCGCGGCGGGCCGGGTCTCCTCTGGTGGGGAGGAGGAGGGGGCATCCGGAAGCTCTCCTGGTGGCTGGGGCAGGGGGAGCGGGATGTGGGAGCGGCGGGAGTGGGAGTGGAAGGGGGGTCGGTCTCCGGAGGAGGAGCCGGCCTCGCTGAGGGCCAGGTCGTTGCAGTCGTGGACCTCCGTCATGGACTGGCACATGGTGGAGGTGAAGGTGCCGCCCCGCCCCGTCAGGGAGTCCCGGTAGCGGAGAAACCTGGAGGTGTGTGGGGAACACACAAACGCACGCACGCACGTACGCACGCACGCACGCGCGCACGCGCGCGCGCACACCACACACACACACACACACACTCAGGCATACACAGACAGACAGACAGACACACACACACACACACACACACACACAGGCATACACAGACACAGACACACACACACACACACACACATATTCGTGAGTGCCAATATTCACAGAGAGAGAGAGAGAGAGAGAGAGAGGAGAGAGAGAGAGAGAGAGAGAGAATGAGAGAGAAAGAGAGAGAGAGACAGACAGACAGAGAGACAGACCGAAAACACACACACACACACACACACACACACAGAAAGAGAGAGAGAGAGAGAGAGAGAGGAGAGAGAGAGGACAGAGACAGACAGACAGAGACCCAGAGACAGACAGACGCACCAACAGAGAGAGAGAGAGAAGAGAGAGAGAGAGAGAGAGTGAGTGAGTAAAAACGATATGAAAACTGGTCCCAATGCCTACTGTGTTCCTTAGAGTCAGAGCAGACATCAAAGACCGACGAAGCAAAAATAACATTACTTAAAAAGATTGACCTACCTTCAAAGGAAAGGGTGCAGGAGTACCCATTCTTCTTTAGTGGGTACCACTAACCCCCCCCCTCTTCTCTCTCTCTCTCTTTTGATCTCTATCTGTCTCTGACTCTCTCTCTCTCTTCTCAGGTTCTCTGTCCATCTCCCTGTCTTTCTGTCTCTGGCTCTCTCGGTCTTTGTCTCTGTCTGTCTGTTTATCTGCCCTTCTCTCTCTTGAGGGTCTCTCTCTCTCTCAGTCTACACACACACACACCGCGCGCGCGCGCACACGCACCCCTCCCTCCAGCTCCCCCCCTCCACATCCTTACCCCTTGATCCCGTCATCAGTCCCATGCCTTCTGTCTCAACCTGCCCATTGTTTCCCACCCGCCTATTCAGGTCACTTTTACCCCTTTCTTCCCCCTCCCATTAACCCTGTGTGTGTGTGTGTGTTGTATAAGAGAGTGTGCGCGCGCGCGTATATGAGAGAGAGAAAGAGAGTGTGCGTGTAGCCTACGAAAGCGCGCGCGCGTGAGAGAGAGAGAGAGAGAGAGAGAGCGCGCATGTTCATGCGCATGTGTCTCTATTAATTCTTCTCTTTGATGTCCTTTCAATAATAAGTTCTCAGTCACAGTAAGCGCAAGATAACAAAATTTAGAGTGCTGTTTGCGTGTGTGTGTAGGCTATATCTCTTGTGACCGTCTGTTTCTCTCTCTGGGAATGTCTACCAAAACCCCACCCCCTCCTCCCCCGTGAATGATATGAATCTCAGACATTTGAAGACCGTCTTTGACAAGAAAAGAGACTTTCAGAAATACCAACATAACTTCCGTGTTGACTTAAATATACATGCTTCTTTATTGGAAAAGAAGAGATCAAAGGGTATACACGTTTGCCCGTGTTGCTGTGATCTGGCGGAAATTCCTAATAATGTTTTAAAATGCTTTTTTTTTGTAAAGACGCTCGATGTAATTTGCTTACAGTCGCTCAATTTCATATTTCGTATGATTTTTGTAACATCAAGCGTGTCCCCAATCCATGATTCTTGCAGTATGAGAAGGAAAGGATCAATTTCTTAGCAAACAATCTTGTTAAACAGCAGTGCTTTAGTTTTTCTTTTAATTAATTATAAATCCTGGATATTTGTGTGTGTGCGTGTGTGGAGGGGAGTTCAGACAAAAGTTGTCAAATTTCTAAAATTACTTTAAGCAAAACAGAGCGAATTAACGGTTTAGGACTCGAGGTCCAGAAGTGAAATTTGGGTATGGACAGTTATGCATATGCGCATAACAAAAATAAAACAGACGCAATATCTCTTCGGAAAAAAGTACCAGTTTTGACACCACACACACACACACACACACACACACACACACACAATACACTCGCACACACACACACAATACACTCACACACACACACACACACACACCCCACACACACACACACACACACACACACACACACACACACACACACACACACACGCACGCACGCACACACGCACGCACACACACCACACACACACACACACACACACACACACACACACCACACACACACACACACACACACACAGGAACTTGCCTATGGGTCAGGCGACAAAAGATACACCCATGAGAATCATCTTGAAGGATCGGCGAAACTTCTGACTCATGCCGGTGTAGATGAGGGTTGATGCAGGAGTTGAGGAATCCGCACAGGTGAATCATCAGCATGCTGAACACGAAGTTACCCTCACGCAGGAAACTGTCACCTGCAGTCATCAAAAGTTATTTCGTCGGGTGGAATTCATCAGCGCTATGCTAAACAAAAAGCTCTCCTCGTGAAAAAAAATTGTAAACTAAATAGCATCATATTATGTTATTACGTGCTGGTGAAGTTATTACCTATATGCTGAACACGAAGTTCTCCATGTAGGAAACTGTTACCTGACATCAACGTTTATCACGTGCAGGTGAATGGTCACTGTGTGCTAAACAAAACAACAACAACAACAACAACAACACCAACAACAACAACAAAACAACAAAAACACAACAACAACAACAAAAACTATCCTCAATAAGGATACTGTCAAACTGCGCGTCAAAGGTTATCATGTGCGAGGGAATTTGTCACATATGTGCTAAACATAAAAGATTTCCGCATAAAGGAAACTGTCAATATACATCCAATGTTACTGCATGCACGTGAATTTGTCACCTAGATGCTAAATATAAAGTTCTCCTATGATGGAATCTGTCACCCACCTGCACATTAGATTTTATCATATGCAGGTGAGTTTGTCACCTATATGCTGAACGTATAGCTCTCCTTGTGAAGGAATCTGTCACCCACCTGCACATTAGATTTATCGTATGCAGGTGAGTTTGTACACCTATATGCTGAACACAGAGCTACTCTCCCGCAGGGATAACTGTCACCTGGGACATCAAAGGTTATCAGGTGCAGGTTGTTGTTGTTGTTGTTGTTGTTGTTTTTGCTGTTTTTGCTGTTGTTGTTGTTTAGTCGCACCCTGGCTAAAAGACCCCAGGGATCATCCGAACAGCAAAGTACTTGAACATATGGTACAAATGCATCAGCTGGGAATGAGAAATTACATGTGTTGACCGTTTTTGATTACCCCGCCACATGGGCAGCACACTCCGACTTCGGGGGATTTTGGAGATTGGTAATGTTATGCTAGGAGCTTGTCACGACTGAAGACAATCCCCACATAACTATGCAGAGCATAACAACATTTTGATGGAGCCTTGGTGTTCTAGCCTATGTCAATTGGTCTGACACAGCCTTAAGCCAAGGCGAGTGTGCAGGTGAATTTGTCACCTATATGCTAACCATTAAAGCGCGCCACGTGTAGGAAAATGTCACTGCGCATCAGACTGTTATCACGTGCAGGTAAATTTGTCACCAGCAAGCTGAACACAACATGTCTCTCACCTAGGAAGTCGTTACCTACTATCAAAGGTTATCACGTGCAAGTAAATTGGTCACTTATATGCTGAACACGAAATTCCCCTCGCGCAGAAAACTGTCATCTGCACATCAAAGGTAATCTATCATATGCAGCTAAATTTATCATCTATATGCTGTATGATAAAAAATATCCCCCTCACGTAGGATGCCCCAATTGAACACCAAAGGTCATCACGTGCTGGCGAATGTATCACCTATATGCTCGAACACAAAGAACCCTCACGGTCACCTGCACATCAACATGTTATAACGCACAGGCGAATATAAGTATTACCTACACATCGAAAAGGAAAATTGTCCTTGCGCGTTAAATTGTCGCAGCACATGCATGTTTGTCATGTGTTGGTGGGAAATTTTTTCATCTGTATGTTGAAAATCCAGTTTTCCTCAGCAGGGAACTGTCACTGTACGTGGCATATTATCAAGTACATATGCATTCATCACCTACATGCTGAAAATGAAAATTTTTTTCACGGAAAATAGAACACTGGCATTTATACAACGCCTTTCATGTTGACTAGGCGCTAACTAAAATTATTCTGTCTGTCGTGTCAGTCTGGCTGTCTCTCTCTTCTCTCTCTCTCTCTCTCTCTCTCTCTCTCTCTCTCTCTCTCTCTCACCACAACCACACCACACACACACACACACACACACACACACACACCCCACACAACTCTCACACCCACACGCATTCACTCACACACACTCGCACGCACGCACGCACGCACGCACGCACGCACGCACGCACGCACGCACACGCACACACACACACACACACACACACACACACACAAAACACACACACACTTCAACTAAGCTAAAGGAAAGAGCTGACATTTATAATTGAAATTAGGCATCTTGTTAATTTTTAATGCAAAAAGGTTCTGATGTAACTTTTTGTTGGGTCCCTTCTCATTGTGGTGTCCAGGCAAATGATTGGGCAGATAGAATGGCAAGGAAAGGTGCAAGGAATGCAAAATGGCTGCACAACTGTAAAGATTCCATTATCTGTAAAAGAGGGATATCATCTTCTGGAGGCAGTCTATAAAAAAGCCAGCACAATGTCACAATTTTTGACAGTAAAGACTCCTTATTGCAAAAAGGTATTAATAATGAGCCACGAGAAGTTAGCTCTTTATGTTACAGACTAAAACTCAATGCGTTAAAATGCAAACATATAAAAGACATTAGGTGTCCCTGTGGAGAGAGAATGTTAACGTTCCATAATTTATTCTATTGTCCGTTCACAAAGCAATATTTGCCCGATTATCCGGCAGTCAAAAACAATACTAAAGATGACGATCTCAAAAGCCATTATTGATGATAAATCACTTCTTGTCACTGCAGCTAATCTCTTCTTCGGAGTCCTATAGGACAGCTCTGTAGTTTGCTCGTTTTGAAATTTTTAAAAATTTAAATTATAGGTATTGTTTATTGTTTTTTTCTCTCTGTCAAACATGGTTATTACGTTGATGGGGGATATGAAATGACGGGGTATTCTATTTGTGATAAAATACTAATGTTATTCAGGATGATTTCAAGGTCCGTCTAAAAACACTATTTTGTGAAAAGACGCTAAATCAAACAAAACAAAATAACACACACACACCACACACACACACACACACACACACACACACAACACACTCACACGCACACACAACACACACACCACACACACACACTACACACACACACACAACTCACCAACACACTCACTCACTCACACATGCACGCGCGCACGCACACACACACGCACGCGCGCACACACACACACACACACACACCACACACACACACACACACACACACCACACACACGCGCGCGCGCGCGCGCGCCACACACACACACACACACACACACACCACACACAACACCACACACACACACACACACACACACACACACAGAGTCTGGATAATCATCCAGATGGATGGTACAATTCTGAACCTGGAAGATTTAAAGTTGGATTGAAAAGAAGAAAACAGAAGTAGAATGTTGAATGGGGAGGGGAGGGGGGGGGGGGGGATCCAGCGCTGGTGCCCAAAAGACAAGGGACAGAACGGAAGCAGGGTTGGACATTTTGAACATCTTTTGCCGAAGAAATTCAGGTATCAAAGGAAGAATGAAAAGAGTGTAAGCAGGGTATACAGGGTAGGGGGATTAGAGTGGTAAACAGGGCAGTATGGGTTGTCAATACTACGTAGCAGATGCAGGCTAGTTTCTAGTCCGTTCTTGCAGAAATAGGGAGCCATTTGCCTTTCTCGACAGAAAGAGTACAGACTTGAACGAAACTGAGCCTCGAAGACGAGAGGGAGTTATAGAGTTTCTGACTGTTTTTTGCGGGCATTTGAAAAGTAAGGTCAGAAACAACCAGCAAAAAGAGAGAATTACAAAAATCTGATGCTGAACAAATTTGCAGAAAGCGGCAATTGTGTGGGTGGTTTTCTTTAGAAAGGATGTGTCCTTGTGCAGCCAGTTCTCTTAAACTCATAACGCAAGATCTTGAAAACGGAGGAGTTAATAATGAAACCAAAGTTCTTTGCCCTGCTAGCAAAAACTATTGCCAATTACTGATACAGTGGTCTCCCCTTCGGAGGAATAGTGGGCAGAGCACTCACTGCGGTGGATTCTGCCTCCTGTCTTATTCCCCTTTAGCTCAAGTCTTGTCATTCAGGGCAAGCCTGCTAAGTTGATCCCAAATTTATATATGTTGACGTTTGTTCTATATTCTTTCCAGACAAAATCTGTCATTTTGGGCGAGCCGTCTAAATTGATGTCAGTACGTATATTGACTTTTGTTCTATATTCTTTCCAGACAAAATCTGTCATTTGGGGCAAGCCGTCTAAACTGATGCCAGAACGTATGTTGACGTTTGTTCTATATTCTTTCCAGACAAAATCTGTCGTTTGGGGCAAGCCGTCTAAACTGATGCCAGAACGTATGTTGACGTTTGTTCTGTATTCTTTCCAGACACACTGAAAGCATTGTAGACAGGATGTATTACGCTGTCTACGTTGTACATCCTGCGTCATCCCCCCTCAGGACTTAACACACACACACACACACACACACCACACACACACGCAAACACACACGCACGCACACACGCACGCACGCACGCACGCACGCACGCACGCACGCACCCACCCACCCACCTACACACCCCACACACACACACACACACACACACACACACACACACACACACACACACCGCACACACACACGCACCCATCCACCTACACACACACACGCACGCACGCACGCACGCACGCACGCACGCACGCACGCACCCCCCCCCACCCCCCTACCCCCCCCCCCCCCCCCCACCCCCCCCCCCCCCCCCCACACACACACACCGGTCCTCCTCTACAGACCTGAAATGGACTGGATCTGGGTGACGAGGGTGGTGAGGTAGAATGGAGACCAGGACACGATAAAGGCCACCGCCACCACTATCACCATCCGCGCCACCTACAACCATCATCATCATCTATCATCATCATCATCATCATCATCATCATACATCATTATCATCATCGTGATCGTGGTCGTCGTCGTCATCATCATTATGTCGTCGTGGTCGTCGTTATCGTCGTCATCATCATCAATCATCATCATCATCATCATCATCATCATCATCATCATCATCATCGTGGTCGCCGTCGTCATCATCATTATGTCGTCGTAGTCGTCGTTATCGTCGTCATCATCATTATGTCGTCGTAGTCGTCATTATCGTTGTCGTCATCATCATCATCATCATCATCATCATCATCATCAATCATCATCATCTCATCATCATCATCTTTCTTCTTCTTTCTTCTTCTTCTTCTTCTTCTTCTTCTTCTTCTTCGTCAGTCTCACCACCACCACTACCGCCACCATCATCACGATCATCATAACGACGACCACCATCACGACCATTCCACCTCCAGTATCAACTGTCATCGTCATTATCATCATTATTATCAAAAAGCATTAACCGCAGCGTAAACATCGTGTACAGTTGGAGCACCATCTCCACCGTCATTATCATCATGAGCAGCACCACCATCATCGTCACCATCAGCATCAACGGCAGCAGCAGCAATTGCATCTACCTTGCTTCGTGTGTTTTGTTTCTTCATTCTGGTAGTTTGTAGTACTGCTGTCCCTAAATTCAGTTTGAAAAAAAAAGTGCTTCCAACTGGTGAGTTTTACGCATTAATTTTTTTCTCTTCTGATTTCAACCTGTTTCATACGAGGTGAGCTCCCAAAAGTCATTGACAGGAGCGTGAACATATTTGCAAGAGAATCACAACGCAAGATGGATCTGCAGATGTGCCGAGTTGTTTTGACAAACCTCTGACCACTACGTCCATCGATTTAGGTGTTGTGGACACGACTAGGCTTTGGGTCTGGTAGCTCTGCTGGGATTTTGACTAATAGGGGATGGATATGGGGCAAAGGGAGGTAAGGAGAGGAGGGGGTGGAAAGAAGGCTGCCTGTTCCGTTCTAGTCAAAGGCGTGGAAGTGATGGATTCTGACACAGAAGCAAAACCTCCATCTACGTACTGACGCTTGATATGCGTCTTCGTGAGAGGCTTCTCTCTGGTGAAAAGGGTAGAAAGGAAGCATTCATTGGATCGTCACTTTATTGTAATACCCAGAGTTCAATTACCTTTTTTTGTTGTTGAATTACACTACTCGAATGTGTACTGTAAATTTACTTCAGCGTGTAGAGATTCAACCTGCTCCGAATATCCTGAGTTCATTTAACCCTCTTTTTTGAGAGTCCCGCTACTCTACTGTGCATAGCTCATTTACCAGTTACTGTTAAGAGCCGCCCTACTCTATAATGTCTAGAGTTCGTTCACTCCTATTCGTGGAGGGTCATTTTATTCTAAATGTTCATGGT
>CM031605.1:90542263-90554763 GCA_018398815.1 Conus ventricosus | reverse complement strand
TGTTCAGAGTTAATTAATGAGCGTGAATCTGACATAGCTGCCGCCACTGACGTGGTTTGACGTACAAAACGAACACAATGCCGACATAGCTGACGAGAAAGATAGAAAAACGACGAATCTACCCAGCAAGACAAAAATACAAACTGACAAAGACTCTGACAAAGATTCTGGAATAATCCCCCAGCACCCTAACTCAGAACGGAACAGTGAAGTACAAACGTCTAGCACAAACAGACCTGGCAAAGCCAACAATAAACATCAGTGTAATGACCAGATGAGGCAAAAGACAACAACGATAAGAAGACAAACACAAATGGTAGGCGCAAAACCGCACGAAACACATCACAACGAGGACCTGACAATAGACCGAGAAGTGCCTCGTGTACCAGTGTGGCAAGTAAACGCCAAACCACAACCCATGAAGTGACCAATAAAAAACTCTTTACCTGTCAATCCAGACACTGCATAGGGATTCGGCCAGGCCCATATCGCCAAAACTCTTTAAATTCGTGACTTACAACATTGAAGGACTGTAGCATGTTTTTGATAACGATCTTCGATCTTATTTAAGTAGCTTTGATTTTTGTTTGCTTGTAGAAACTTTTGCTACTCACTTTCCAGACCATTTATTTCCTAGTTTTAAATCCTTCATAATTCCTGGTGTTAAGCTATCCGACAGTATAACGGCCAGATTTACGGGTGGTTTGACTCTCCTTGTCAAAAAGGAAGGTGGGCGCGATGAGGCAGCCGCCGTTTCTCTCCAGTCTCTTCTGTTGGCAGCTGTCGTGAGGAGATCCGGCATGGTCATTTTGATCCAGTCCTTTATGTTTTCGGACCAGCCTCTTTCTCTGTCGTCCTCGTCTGCGCCCTCCTTCAACGGTACCTTGGAGGATGGTTTTGGAGAGGGTGTTGTGACGAATGACGTGGCCAAACCATGCCATCGTCCGTCGTTTGACGGCTGCCAGTAGTGGTTCATGGGGCCCAACTGGGTTGGTGACCAGGTTCCGCACACAGTCGTTGGTCTTGTGCTCCTTGTAGGAGATGCGGAGTAGTTTCCTCAGGCACTTGGTCTTAAACGCCTGGGTTCTTCTTTCTGTGTCGGCCATCGTGTCCATGTCTCGCAACCATATAGCAGGATGGAGACCGCTAGTGTGATTGTAGAGCCGGAGTTTTTGTGTGGAAATAATATTAGTACTTTTATTTCAGCCATACACCCAGAAAAGAGAAGTTTGTGTGTCTGGTTCGGTGTTTTTGTTCTCTGCTGCTGTTCTCATGTCTGAGGCTTTGGCTAGCATCTTTGCCCAAGACGAATATACATTGTCTTTTTTAACACAATGTTTTTATTACCGACTACATCTTTGTTTAAACAATGCGCTATCCATAAGAGACCATGATTAAATACGTCTCATTCTGTGGGGAAATTCCTCAGTTCTGTTCACATCATAAGTCTTTTTTTTTTTTTCAATTTCATCCTCGATTAAATTCTTGCAGTTCGTTCTCTGTTCATCAACAATTCAATCATTTATCGATTCATTCACTCACATCACAGTTAGTCAGACCAACAGTCCTCTGATGTGTCAGGGGTCATTTACAAATGCCAGTTATCAGACCAACAGAAGGCGAAAAAGACGTTCCTGTAAGTCGGTCACACCGTTACTAATTCCGCGCCTTTCGTTGTTTGTCTCGCGTGCCACCCCCCATCCCCCCACCCCCCTCACACACACACACACACACACACCAACACACACACAACACACACACGCGCGCGCGCGCGCACGCGCGCGCGCACGCGCGCGCGCGCGCACGCGCGCGCGCACGCGCACGCGCGCGCGCACGCGCGCGCGCGCGCGCACGCGCGCGCGCACGCACGCACGCGCGCACGGCGCTCGCACGCGCGCGCGCGCGCACGCACACGCACGCGCACGCACGCACACGCGCACGCACGCACGCACACACGCAACACACACACGCGCACACACACGCGCACACCCCCACGCGCACACCACACGCGAAACACCACACACACACACACACACACAACACACACACAACATCCTCCCCCCAACACCAAACACACACACTTCCCAAATTTTTTACAACCCATAAATATCTCCCTCGTCACAAACATTAGCAGCGCTATTACCCCATATGCACTTAGTGTTCGTAAACACACGAGTATCACGGGCTTAAAGACAGAAAGAGAGAGGGGGGGGGGGGGGTCTTTTAAAGGGGTGGGCGAGAGAGAGAGAGAGAGAGAGAGGGGAGAGAAAAGGAGAGAAAAGGGAGAGAGAGAGAGAGTGAGGCAAGACAAAAATCCACATCTCAAAGCCAGTTTGAGAAAATATTCTTATCGACCACTAATCCACACACACACACACACACACACAACCACACTCACACACACACACACACACAACAAACACACTCCTAAACCGTTGTTTACGCCCCAATACCCTTTTTAAACACCACACCAGCCACACACTCACACCCCACACACACACCACACTACACCCCACACACCCACACCACACACACACAACACCCAGGAGGCTTGCTTTAGCTCCCCCAAACTCTTTCTTTCTTCCTCTCTGAACAGCCTTTGATTTTTTTTTTTAGACTGACGTTTCCCCATGTCCAACGGATCCAGTCCGAAAGTGCCATTTCATTTTTCGCGAACCCCCTTTTCTCCCCTTCTACCACCCCTCTCTCTCTCTCCTTCTCTCTCTCTCTCTCTTTTCTCTAGGTTCTTTTCTCTCTCCCCCTATTTTCTTCCTCTCATCTCTCTCTCTTCTCTTGCTTTTTTCTTTTCCCCCCCCCCCATGCTCGTATTGTCCTTGCATATGTGTGATAAATTTCAACCACGGGGCGAATTGCCAAAGGGAGGGAAGCCAAGAAAGAAAAATGGGGTCCAAGAAAGGGGGGGGCGTTTATGTTCCGTGGTTCTTGGGGGGCTTTGGGGTTGCGAGGTTGGGGGGGGGGGGGGGGGGGGGGGGGGGGGGGGGGGGCGGGGGGGAGGGGAGGGAGAGGGAGCAGAGAGAGACAGAGAAAAGAGAGGACAGGACACACAGGAGGGGGGGGGGCGCTGTGGGGGGGGGGGGGGGGGGTGATGATGCCTGCATCACCTTCTACGTCTTTCAAAAGTGAAAGAAAAAAAGAAGGAAGGGAAAGAAAAGATGTGTTTTACGCGGACTCAAATGACAAAAGGGGCAGACGGTTTTAGATAACTAAGAAGAACAAAAAAATCAAGAGAAGACAGAAAAGAATGAGAGGGGAACAGACAGGGCAGGCAAGAGAAATAGCTGTAGGAGACAAAAAAGAGGCGGGGGCACGACTTTCAGGTGTAATAGTTAAAAAGTAAGGGAAAGCTGAATCGAACAACGGGACTAAGGACATGAAGAAAACCTCAACAATAACAACGACAACAACAACAACAACCACAAAACAACGCAGAGAAACGTTTTAGGATTGTGAAAGACTAGACCATAC
Source organism: Conus ventricosus (assembly GCA_018398815.1). Lineage (NCBI taxonomy): Eukaryota > Metazoa > Mollusca > Gastropoda > Neogastropoda > Conidae > Conus > Conus ventricosus. The sequence continues at coordinate 90,551,277 of CM031605.1, read as the reverse complement.
AGAAGCAAAGTCAAGTCAGCACCCATCAGGAAAAAAAAAAGACAGTAGCTATCTCATCAGGAGAAAGTCATCATGAAAAGGTGGACTGAATAGTGTTTCTGAATCCTACCAGCCGCCATGGCGAAGTCGTTAGCGTCCCTGGACTCCCGACTGGGAGGTCGTGGGTTCGATTCTCATCCGAGTCATATGGGATTTTTCTGCCCCAACCGGCTCTTGCCTAGAGTTGAGTTTGCTACGGGCTCAGTTGGGAAGACTGGGACCACTTAGTTGAGATTCATCCAACTTAATGGATGGGGTCTCTGAGGGTGGGTTTCTCAAATTTTCCTGACCAACGCTGCAGGTGTGTGTTTCTCTCGGGCCTGGTTGACGCTGGGATATATTATTATAAAAGGAAGCGTAGAGTACTGCCCTGTCATACAGTCTTAGACCCGAAATGGAAATTCCGTAGCATCATCTATCATCATTCTCATTGATCAGCATAAAAAAGTCTCAAATTCTGTAGCCTTTCATGCCCTGCTCTCATGGTGACCTCAGTTTCAAAGTCCTCTCCGCGTCTGTGGTCTTGATTTGGTTCCGTCGGGGTACCGGTATCGGCGGAGATCCATGGGGGGCTGTCGTTTGGGGATGGACGTGATTGGCGCCCCCCGGAGGGAGAGCTCACTCACGCCGGCTCCGCGACTAAGCAATTATGTCGTCAGTGGGGGCTCAGTAGGTGGGTTTTCCTGCGTTATGCTGGATCAGAACAGGCGGGCCCCTGAACACCACCGAAAGTGACTCGGCAGCAGTGCTGTGTCTCCTCCGGTGGGTTGCCCCCTTGACGACTTGACATTGACTGCTCCTGTGGATTGCCGGGCGCCGGGGCTGCGGCCGGGACCGACCGGGCTGTGGTGTGGACGGGGTTGTAGGGAATGAGCGGCGTGATGCATGCCACTAAGGTGGCACAGAAGTTTGGGGCAGCAAAAAAAAAAAAAAAAATCTGAATCCTACAGCACACAGAGCTAAGGCGATTCAAGTGTAACTAAAAGAAAATTAAAACGATCAAGAATTGTTTTCCAGCACTTCCTGACAATAAGGCTGCAGTGAAATTGCTTTTTCATGTGGAAAGGCCCGCAGATATCGACGGCATTTCTGTGAGAACTCTTTATTCAAAAATGGCAGAAATGAAGGAGCCGATAAGCGCCACCTGCATCAATAATCTAAACACTCGGGGAGTGATTCATTTAATGGATCGGTCACAAAACACCAACTCTCCTTAAAAAAAGGAAATCTCCAGACTGCCCAAAACTACAGCGGTATCCGCTTATGCCAGCAAAGTAATGCTAAATGTAGAATAGATGACGACTTTAAAGTGGATGCCGTTATTGTTGCAGCACAACTATATTCTGGAAGCAAGTCTCAAAAGAAATTTCCTTTTTTTAAAAATTGGTTTCATTTCCCCCTGCAGTCAACTCACTTTGAAACTGTTGCCACGGAAAGGAAAAAACGGACGATCGAAGAAACCTTTGAACCACCCCTGAAGCCCCCCCTGACACGACATGGAATTCCAGCACGTTCTTCATAGACATCAAAAAGGCTTTCCCGCCGCCTGACAAAATGTGGGGCTACAGACCACAACAAAGAGATCTAATGTGAAAAAAGCTAATTAACACCATCAAACAACTGCAAAACCGAAGTGACGTGTTTACTGCCCACAGGGAAAGCTTTGGGAAAGTCCCCTTCACATCTCGGTTGGAATTTATCAGGGTTGCCTTCTATTTTCCCGCCCTTTTCTTCGACATATGCTTAGAGCGCTTCATGGTTGATGCGTTTGAAGATCTATCATCACAGTTAGTTCTGTGGAATGAACCATAAAAAATATATCCGATTTTCAAATAGCATCCATGGCCTGGCAGACCAATTTAAAAATGATATTATGAATAACAACAACAATAAGATAATGATAATAATTACGATGATAAAAATAAGTAATAAAGATATGATAATATAATGATGAAATAATGGTGATGATGATGGTAATAATAATGATGATGTGATGATGGTTTAATAATAATTTAAAGATAATAATAATAATAAAAATGGTCAGGCTTGTTAAAAGATGGTTGAGGCATTTAACAAGTTTTGGCTGGACATCAGCCGGAGAAGACCAGGTTGATGGCCAACCACAAAAACCACATTACATCGAAACATTCTTCATAGACAGAAGCTGGAAACTGTTCAACAGTTCGCTAACTTGGGACTCGTCATCGACATTTAGGGATCCGAACACCACATATATTTTCAAGGGCAGATAAAGACAACACCAGCACTACTCAAACTTAAGCCTGTATGGAAGTAGAATAAAACATCTCCATGAAACTAATTTTTTAAAGCTAAAGCCCGTTGACATTGGTTTCTTTTGCTTTTTTTTCTTAACTTGCAGTGCTTGTAACAGAGTGCCAAAAAGTATTCACTTCATAGGAGACTTATATATTCCCTTCACTAAAAAGATTTCGGGTGGGTTTTTAGAAGACGTGTTTTAAAGAGTTGCATGGATGAATGATTTGTGAGTTGCTTTTAACGTGGTGACAGCCCTGATATGGCCCTTTACGGTCGGCTGGGCTATAAGCAACATTACCTCACCTTACCTTCTGTTTTGACGGTTGTATTTTCTGCCACATGTTTTGCTCGTGAGAAAGAAAGAAAGAATGGATTGTCCTGAATTGATTGGAAGCATTAAATATCAAAACTAGCCGTGTTTAACACTAAAACATAAAGTAAGTACTGTGTTGATCCGAGAGCGGTAGTTGCATCGTTCATTTAGTTGCTTGGAACAAAGTAAAGAATCAACTGTGCACGAATGGCCGATTTCATACAACTAGATTACAGTCGAGTACGATTGTAGCGTTGTACCACAAGAGGACATACAGTCAGGCTAGACAAGAAGAAAGAACAAATTTCTATAACAGACATACAGATAGTACAAGACAAGAAAAAAGGACAGTCTTATTATACATGACTTACAGTTCAGGCAAAGCACGAAGAAAGGATAGCTTCTCTAAACAGAACCTACAAATAGACAAGACAAGAAGAACGGGTAGTTCTATAGCAGCCATAACAGTGAGGACACACTAAAGAGGACAATTCAGTAACAGACATACGTCAGGCAAGACAAGAAAAACAGGACAGTCCTTTAAACGACATACTGTTGGCAAAGGACACGAAGAAAAAGATAATTCTCTACAACAGGACATACTGAATAGACAAGACAAGAAAAAAGGACAGTCTTATAACTGACCATACAGTTAGGCAAGAAAGAAAAAATGGGAAATTCTCTAACAGACATACAGTCGGCAAGACCAGAAGAAACGGACATTTCTCTAATGACATTACAGTCTGGCAAGACAATGAAAAAAAGACAATTCTCTAACAGACATACAGTCAGGCAAGACAAGAAGGAAAGGACAATTCTTAACCAGACATACAAATAGACAGACAAGAAGAGAAAGGGTTAGTTCTATAGCAGACATACAGAAGAGACAAGACAAATAAAAGAGGACAGTTTCTGTAAACAGACATACAGTCAGGCAAGACAAGAAAAAAGGACAGTCCTATAACAGGGAAACATACTGTTAGGCAAGACAATAGAAGAAAAGATAATTCTCCTAAACAGACATCAACAGATAGACAAGACAAGAATAAAAGTACAGTCTTATAGCAGACATACAGTCACGGCAAGACAAGAGAAAAAAGGACAAATTCTCTAAACAGGACATACAGTCAGGGCAAGACAAAGAAGAAAGGACAATTCTCTAACTGACATACAGTCTGGGCACAAGGACAGAAACAAAGGACAATTCTCTAACCCAGACAAACAGTCAGACCAAGACAAGAAGGAAAGGACAATTCTCTAACAGACATTACACTAGACAAAGACAGAAGAAAGTGTAGTTCTAGAGCAGACATACGAGAGACAAGACAAGAAAAAGGACAGTTTCTGTATCACAGATTACACGTTCAGGCAAGACAAGGAAAAAAGGACAGTCCTCTAACAGACATACTGTTAGCAAGACAAGAAAAAAAGATAATTCCTAACAGACATACAGATAGACAAGACAAGAAAAAATGGACAGTCTTATAACAGACATACATCAGGCAAGACAAGAAAAAAGGACAATTCTCTAACAGACATACAGTCGGTCAAGACAAGAAGAAAGGACAATTCTGTAACGTAACTGATATTACAGTCTGGCAAGACAAGAAAAAAAGGACAATTCTCTAACAGACATACAGTCAGGCAAGACAAAAGAAAGGACAATTCTCTAACAGACATACAAATGACAAGACAAGATGAAAGGGGTTCTATAGCAGACATACAGAGAGACAAGACAAGAAAAAGGACAGTTCTGTAACAGACATACAGTCAGGCAAGACAAGAAAAAAAGATAATTTCCAACAGACATACATATACACAAACAAGAAAAGACAGACCTATAACAGACATACAGATAGACAAACAAGAAGAAAGGACAGTTGTTTAACAGACAAACCGTCAGACAAGACAAGAAAAATGGACAGTTGTTTAACAGACATACAGTCAGACAAGACGAGAAGAAAGGACAGTTGTTTGACAGACATACAGTCAGCACACGACAAGAAGAAAAGCCAGTTGTTTAACAGACATACAGTCAGACAAGACAAGAAGAAAGGCAGTTGTTTAAACAGACATACAGTCAGACACGACAAGAAGAAAAGCCAGTTTGTTAACAGACATACAGTCAGACAAGACAAGAAGAAAGGCAGTTGTTTAACAGACATACAGTCAGACACGACAAGAAGAAAAGCCAGTTTTAACAGACATACAGTCAGACAAGACAAGAAGAAAGGGCAGTTGTTTAACAGACATACAGTCGGGCAAGACAAGAAGAAAGGGAGAGTCCTGTAACAGACATACAGACAGGACGACAGTAAGAACAGGACAGTTTTTATAACAGACATAATTATAGTCACGCAAGGCAAGAAACAGGACAGTTCTATAACGGACACACAGATGGTGGAATCCTTACAGTTGTGCAGCCATTTGTATTCCTTGCACCTTTCCTTGCCATTCTATCTGCGCGCCCAATCATTTGCTTGGACACCACAATGAGAAGGGACCCAACAGAAAGTTGCATCAGAACCTTTTTTTTTTTGCATGAGAAAATTAACCAGATGCCTTATTTCAATTATAATGTCAGCTCTTTCCTTTAGCTTAGTTGAAGTTTGCGACAGTAAAACAGATCGAGCGTGTGTGTGTGTGTGTGTGTGTGTGTGTGTGTGTGTGTGTGTGTGTGTGTGTGTGTGTGTGTGTGAGTGAAGAGAGAGAGAGAGAGAGAGAGAGAGAGAGAGAGAGAGAGAGAGAGAGAGCTCGACAAGCAAGACAGTCAGATAAGAACAGAAACATGAGGACAGTTCTGCAAGAAACACACAGCCAGACAAGAGAAAAAGGAACAGCGCAGTTCTATAAAAGACTCACAGTCGACCAGACAATAAAAAGGACGGCTCCACAAGAGACATGCAATCAGAAAAATCAAGAAACGGGACGGTTCCACATCAGACATATACAATGAGACAAGACAAGGTAAAATAAGAGTTTTACAAAAAATCATGTATAGACGGACAAGACAAAACAAATAAGAAAACCTCTAAGAAACAGACAGACAAGACAAATAGATCTGCTCTACAAGAAACAGTCAGAAAGGAACAGAGAGGAATAAAACCCAGTTTTTGATTAATGAAAATACAGAATAAAATAAAATAAATGAAAATACAGAATAAAATAAAATAAATGAAAATACAGAATAAAATAAAATAAATGAAAATACAGAATAAAATAAAATAAATGAAAATACAGAATAAAATAAAATAAGAGAAATGGAATAAATAAGTCAATATATAGATAGATACATAAATGAATACATAAACTGAGATATAAATAAACAAATAGATAAATGAATAGATAAATGAATAGATAAATGAAGAAAGCAATAAATACAATTGAATAACATTTTTCAAATCGCACACACACCAAAAGAGAGAGAGAAAAAGAAACTGCCAGCTTTACAACAGCTATTGCAGTCATACATTTACGAGACAGACGAGGCAAGAACAAATGAAAGTGTAACAGATACAAAGACTAGACGACAGTCAAATATAACAAGATTACCAAGAACTGTTCGGGTGTCTCGGAGACGGATAAGATAACGCAAAGACACGACAGGCAAGTCAGTACAAGAAAAGCCTCTGCTGGCAGATATTCTGAGCAACCAACTGGGCAGATAAAAGCGGAAGAAATTTCAAGAAAGAGCAACAAGCAGACAGACCAAACCGACCGACCGACCGACGGGCAGACAGATACAGATAAGACAAAGCATTTTTTTAAAAAATTAATGTTGGAACAACACATGCTTCTATATTCAAGACAGCCAGACAGACAGAGAGACAGACAGACAGACAAGGACAGGCAGAAATGATTCTGTTGCTATCTTTTCTTTGAAACTTGCAGGTTATGTGACGTAGAATTAAATCTAAGTTCGATTTCATTAGATAAATCGGCAATTCTATTTTAGTAAGTGTGTATGCGTGTGCTCGAGCGCACATGTGTGTGTGTGTGTGTGTGTGTGTGTGTGTATGTGCGCGCGCGCGCGCGCGCGTGTGTATGTGTGTGCGTGCATGAGTGCGCATGCGTGTGTGTGTGTTGTGTGTGGGGTGTGTGTGTGTTGTGTGTGTGCTTGAGTGCAGGCATGCGTGCGTGTATGTATGTGACCGTGCATTTGTGTGTGCGTGCGTGCGTGCGTGCGTGAGCGATGTGAGTGAGCGAGCGAGCGTGCGTGCGAATAGGCGTGTATGCGTATGTGACGTGTACATCAATTTTATCATATCCAGGCTGAATTTGATCACGCCCTCAAAGAACAAACTGGCCTCACTCTCTCTCCGTGTTCTGTGATCACTTCTCCTAAAGGCACGCAGGTAGAGGAAACTGAACGGTTTTTTTCCCTCCGTGGAGTTGAACCAGTAATCGTTCGAGGTCTGACACGTTTGTCTTAGTCCCTGGGGCTGTGTGCGACGAGCAGAATTAAACTGAAAACTGTCAAAGAAGTGAGAAGATTACAAATTTTAACTTTTTTGGGGGAGGGCGGGGAAGGGGGGGGGGGGGGGGGGGGGGGGGGGGGGGGGGGGGGGGGTGGGGGGGGGGGAGGTTACGTGTGTCCTACAAATTTGAAAGGTTTTAAGTTCAAACCGAGTGACGAGGGCGGAAAATGAAGCAAAATTTAGAAAGAGAGGGGGGTTAGTTACCGCCAAGGACCACAGACAGAGTATAGGACTATCACAAAGCATTTCGATCTCCTGGGGTAGCCTCGTTTCCGTCCGGCAGCATTTTGATTGTAGGCGAACAAGCGAAGATACGTGGTTCACGTTCTTCGTTTTCACTGTCCTAAATGTTATTTGTTTTCGCCTGAAAAAAGACCCAAAAGGTCGAAATGCATCGTGTCTAGTTCTGAACTCTGTCTGTGTCCTTGGGGGTTTCAAAAGGATTGTTTTCTTAATCATATCTTCCCTAGCCTTAGAATTTGTTGACAGACAAGTGCTCTCGGCGTCCTACGCCGAACTTTGGATCTGCGTGATGAAATAGAAAATGGGAAACCAAACGGATTTCATCTCCACCCCCTCTCCTTCCCCTCCCGCCCTCCATACCAAACATCCCCTCGTTACCCATCCCATCCTCAACATCACACAACGCACACACACACGAACACACTCGCGATCGCGCTCGCGCGCGTGCGCACGCACACATATACACACGCACGCACGCACGCACGCACGCACACGCACACACACACACACACACACACTCTCTCTCTCTCTCTCTCTCTCTCTCTCTCTCTCTCTCTCACGCACGCACGCACCCACGCACGCACGCACGCACGCACGCACGCACGCACGCACGCACGCACGCACGCACGCACTCACACGCACACGCACACGCGCACGCACGCACGCACACACGCGCGCGCGCGCACGCACGCGCACACGCACACACACCACATGTGCATATGAAAACGCTCGAGAGCGGTGATTGGGGGGAGGGGGGGGGGCAGGGAGGGAGGGAGGGGAATTAGAAGACATTTTCATTCATTACCTGATAATTTTGATCAAAGGAGTCAGGGACTCTGTAAAAAAAAAGAAAAGGTGCAAAAAATAAACACGAAATAAAACCAGCATTTCCCTCTGCAAACATGAACATTGCCAATCCAAAGCATCAGACTCGGAACAAAATTGATGTCATTAGGGAAACGGGAAAATAAAACAAGACCTAACAAATCGCAGCAAAGTTGAAACAGACCAACAGACACACAAACAAGACATCACACAAACACACTGAAATTGGAATTGATTTTGGTGATTACCTCAATATCTCCAAATAACTAGATCGGAACTAAGTGTTTATAAGGGGGGGGGGGGGGGGGGTGGTTGGGGGGGGGGAGGTAGAGGGAGAGAGAGAGAGAGGAGAAAAGATAGAGAGAGACAGACAGCGAGAGAGAGAGAGAGAGAGAGAGAGAGAGAGAGAGAGAGAGAGAGAGAGAGAGAGAGAGTCAGAGTCGAATGGTTTAATTCGTTTGGTCAAAGGCTCGCAAACACATGGCAAATAGTAAGGAATGGGGTCATTCACACACACACAACACACACACACACACACACACACACACACACACACACACACACACAGAGAGAGTTTGTTCATGTTCAGGCCATAACAGAGAGAGAGAGAGAGAGAGAGAGAGGGGAGAGAGAGAGGAGAGAGAGAGCAGTTCTCATTAAGAAACGTTTAAAGGGCGACTAAAAGAAGCGGAGGCTTGGGACAAGAGGGGTGTGTGTGTGTGTGGGGGGGGGGGGGGGGGGGCACAAAAATGCAGAGAATGCACGGCTACCAACGTTGAACATAAAAGTCTACTACAAAATTTAATGTACCGTCGAAAAAGATATCCATCAGAGTTTCA
>CM031605.1:90534974-90541263 GCA_018398815.1 Conus ventricosus | reverse complement strand
CAGTGGACTTGGTTGCCTTCGTTGCCCAGTACTTGGTTGCTGGCTGTTGGGTTGCTGGGGTCACCCTAGAGACTGACCAGTTGATTATCAGTGTAAGCGAATCACTCCATTGACTCGGTGGATCAGTTTGTCACTGTAGCTTCAATATTTGGTGCGTTGGCTGACTAACAGATGTTCCTGTAGGAAGCGTGGGACCAATAGAAACTCTGTAACCTCTGTATTGGAGGTAGGAGAAAGCTCCTGTTAATGGTCGCACGCATGCACTCAACGACACCAAACTACAAACACATCAGGGAATGCTCCTGAAAATGAATCGGTGAAATAACGTCAGCACTTAGGCATTAAAAGAACTCTCTCTCTCTCTCTCTCTCTCTCTCTCTCTCTCTCTCTCTCTCTCTCTGTCTCTGTGTCTGTCTGTCTGTCTGTCTTCTCTTTGTTTGTCTGTTTGTCCGTCCGTCTGTCTGTCATCCTGTCTCTCTCTCTTTCTCTCTGTCTGTCCGTCTGTCTGTCTGTCTGTCTGTCTGTGTTGTCCATGTGCTTTTTTTTCCCCAGGGCCGGGTGGAAAAATGCATGCTCAATTTGCTTATCTCATTACCCTGGTAAAATAAAAGTTCGTTCGTTCGTTCGTTCGTTCTGTCTGTCTGTCTGTCTGTCCTCTCTCTCTCTCTCTCTCCTCTCTCTCTCTCTCTCTCTCTCTCTCTCTCTCTCTCTCTCTCTCTCTCTCCCCCTCTCTCTTTCACATACACACACACACACAGAGACATTGTTAATAATGGTAATGGATTCGCACCGAAAGTTATGATGATCCTTTTGCGTGCAATTACGGTTCATGATATGTTAAAAATGCTAGAAATATTGAGAACATTAAAGCGACCCTCGTTCAAGGACCTCGGCTGATGTGGCTTGGAAATTGAATGACTAAGTGGACTCTGATTTATTGAGCTTTTAGTGCATGCATGCAGGAGCATTCCCACACGAGCCGACAGATATCACACACCCACACTCACACGCACACACGCGCGCACGCACGCACGCACTCACACACGCACGCACGCACGCACCCACACCCACACACACCACACACCACACACACACACACACACACACACACACTCACACACGCCGCGCACACACACACACACACACACACACACACATCACACGCCGCGCACACACACACACACACGCGCGCGCACACACACCACGCGGCACCACCCGCACGCACGCACGCACGCACGCACGCACGCACGCACGCACGCACGCACGCACGCACGCACCACACACACACACACACACACACACACACAACACACACACACCGTGCGCACTGCATTCAGGCACACACGCACTCACAGACCTATGCCCACGCATACACGCTTACACACACACACACACACACACACACACACACCACAACACACACACACACACACACACACACCCACGCGCGCGCGTGTACACTCACCCCACACACATATAATGATGATGATGATGGCACAGATAACGTAGAGTAGGTACCGAAGATCTGACTAGCTCGGTGGGCTAATGTGTAGGTCAGACACCTGTTGAGTCTTTGCCATGGGACTCCCTACTTAAATGCTCTCATCTAGATCATTAATTCATTTATCCATCAGTTATAAACTGCACTAATTGTTAGTAAATATAGTGTAGAGCCTATGGACTCGTCCACATGCTGTTATAACTCTTTGATAAAACTTAACCCGAAACCAATCGTCATCATCATCGTCATCGTCATCGTCGTCGTTTGTTGTTGTTGTTGCTGTCGTTGTTTCTGTTGGTATTATTACCATCATTATTGTTATTTGGAAACGTATTACTGTTCCTAGCTCTCTGTGTGTGTGTGTGTGTGTGTGTGTGTGTGTGTGGTGTGTGTGTGTGTGTGTGTGGGGTGTGTGTGTGTGGTGCGTGCGTGCGTGCGTGCGTGTGAAGCGAGTTCATGTGTGCGTTTGTATGTGTGGGTGACTGCGTATAAAATTGCGTGTTTGCATACATGACATACACGTCGGTTTTTACGATATTCAGGCTGGACCCGATTATGCCATCCAAACAGTGACCTTGCCTCACTCTCTCTGTCCACACAGCCACATCTCGGCAAAGGCACTGGGGTGGAGTTGCAGTTTTCCTGAGAAGTTGAACCACCGATCGTTCGAGGAATAAGACCTGTATTATTGTTATTGTTATTGTTGTTGTTGTTGTTCTTATAGAACAGGGAGTACTTTACAATGGGAACGAAGAAATGCTGTGTGTTGTGTGTGTGTGTGTGTGTGTGTGTGTGTGTGTGTGTGTGTGTGTGTGTGTGTCTGTCGGTCTGTCCGTCTGTCCGTTTGTGGTCAAAATGTTTCCACTCGCTCCAGACAAAACTACTGGGCTGATCAATCTGAAAATTTGTAGGTATCTTCATTATGGGTCACGGATGATGCCTGATGTGTTATTTTACCGTTGCATGTCATTTTACCGTTATAGCCGTTACTAACGGCTATAACAGCCCATAACGATTTTTCTTCTTTATGGAATATCTCAGAAAATACTTGGCCGATCTTTCTGACAATTTATAGGTATTGCTGAACAATTAATTTGTAGGTATGTTCATTTTGGGTCACGGATGATGCCCGATGTTTTATTTATCCGTTATATTCGTTGCTAACGGCTATAACGGCCCATAACGGTTTTCTTCTTTATAGAATATTTCAGAAGGTACTTGGGCGACCTTTCCGAAAATTTGTAGGTATGTTCATTATAGGTCACGGATGATGCCCGATGTTTTATTTTACCGCTATGGCCGTTACTAAATCTATAACGGCCCATAACGGTTTTTTTTAATCTTTATGGAATATCCCAGAAAGTACTTGGTCGATCTTTCTGAAAATATGTTCATTATGGATCACGGATGATGCCCGATGTTTTGTTTTACCGGTATAGTCGTTACTGACGGCTATAAGGGGCCAAAACGGGTTTTCCGCTTTATAGAATATCTCACGAGTATTCAAGGGAGGAGTACTTTTATATGGTTTGCATCTTGTTTTCTTTTTCACGTCCCCTCTTCTGTGCCATCTCAGTGGAGTGCACCAACGCCGCTCATTGCGACACCCTGTCCACAGCCACACCCCAGCCCGGCCCGCCACAGCCCCGGCACCGGCAATCCACAGGGAGCAGTCAGTGTCAAGTCGTCAAGAGGCAACCCACAGGAGGAGACACTGCACTGCTGCCGTGTCACTTCGGTTGTGTTGAGTGTGGCAGCCTGTTCTGATCCAACATACGCAGAACCCCCCATCAAGAAAGCCCTCTACTGATGACAATGATTGCTTCGTCGCAGAGCTGGCGTGAGAGAGTGCTCTCCCTCTGGAGGCGCCACCGGAGAAATAAGACCTTTGTCTATGTTCATGAAGCAGTGTGCGACAGCTGAAAGTAATCTGAAGAAGAAAAAACAAGTCAAACAACAGACCTGCCACTCCAAATTTTAACTTTTTTGTTGTTGTTGTTGTTACCTATTGGTTGCTGAAAACGAAAAGAGAAAGTTTTCTTTATCATTTCTTCCTTAGCCTTGGGTTTTCTTGACACGAAAAGAGCCTGAGGACATTGTGTTCCAAAATTCTGGTCCACCTTCATGAAATAGAAAATACAGCCACTGAGATGTGACACCCCTCCTCCCCCCCCCCCCAACCTTTTCCTACTTCACCTCACTCATTTGCCCCCCCCCCCCCCCCATCCCCACACCCTTCACATTACACCCACCGTACGTACACACAGAAACTCGCGAGGGTTCGGACTTTTGGACGCATTATCATTTATTTCCTGACAATCTCCATCAAAGGAAACAGGCTCTCTGTTAAAAAAAAGAAAAAGGTGTGGAATAAACATGAAATAAAAATCACCATTTGCTTCTGCAAACATCAACATTACCAATCAAAAGCATTAGGAAACAAAAGAAAATTGACGTCATTAGGGGCAAGGGAAATGAATAATAATAAAAAAAAAAGACCTGACAAACCAAGAGCGAAGTAGAAACTGACCCACAGTCACACACACACAAGACAACACACTAGCAAACACACCGAAATTGGAATTGATTTGTTGATCGCCTCAATATCTGCAAATAATTGGATTGGAACTAAGTGTTTGTGGAGAGAGAGAGAGAGAGAGAGAGAGAGAGAGAGAGAGAGAGAGAGAGAGAGAGAGAGAGAGAGAGAGAGAGAGAGAGAGAGAAAGAGAGAGAGAAGAGAGAGAGAGAGTGGGGGGGGGGTTCCAATGGTTTAATTTGTTTTAGCCACAGGCACGCAAACACATGGCAAATGGTGGATCGATTGGGTCATTCAGGATGAGAGAGAGAGAGAGAGAGAGAGAGAGAGAGAGAAGAGAGAGAGAGAGAGAGAGAGGAGAAGAGAGAACTCACCAATCCTCATCAAGAACGTTTAAAGGACGAGACAAGAAAGCAACATTCAGAAGTGAGGGCGTGGAGGGGAGGGGTGTGGTGGGGGTTACAAAAATGCAGAAAACGCACAGCTGCCAATATTGAAGTATACTGTCGAAAACGAAATCAATCAAAAATTGTTGGGGCGATCGTGCCACCAGCACAAAGACAAAGTGAAGTGACGCGTGATACTTTGATCTGATTGAACCGTCCAACGTACATCAATCAATCAATGTCAGATCATTCTGACAAGTCATCGTGAGCGTCCAACCAAGTCGAAGATCGTAGCTACAAAACAAAGACAATCTTTTGAATGGAGTGCGTTGTGTTGTCTATATGTTTGCTCATTGTCATTTGGAAAAGCGAATCGGCGTATACTTTACTCGTTAATGACCAATGTCTCTGATTATTTGCACAGGCCTCTGAGGAATTTGCAAGGTTGTCTTTTAAACTGAATTGTTCTTGTTTAGCCAGTAAGGCAGTAGTCTGTGCAGCTAATAAGTTCTTATCAACTTACGTTACGACGTCATTGGCAAAGGTAAAGTCAAAGAACTGGAACGTTTTTCTTTTTTTTTTCCCTTGCATTTGCAACACCGCACGCACGCACGCACGCACGCACGCACACACACACACACGCGCGCACACACACCACACACACCACACACACACACACACACACACACACACACACACACACACACACACACAGAGAGAGAGAGAGAGAGAGAGAGAGAGAGAGAGGAGAGAGAGAGAGAGAGTGGAGGATGGGAGGATGGGAGGGATGGGAGGGATGGGAGGAGGGGGGGGGGGGGGGGGGGGAGGGGAGAAGAAGAAGAAGTAATTACACCAGTTTCGACAAAGGATACAGTTAGCATAGCCCATCCCCTTTCATCCTTCATAAGCTTCAGGAACAGCAATTCAGACTGGGCCCTTTATTTGCGCCACCTACGGATCATTAGAACTATGACCCCTCAGAACAGGTCTTTTTGTCTAATATACGTTTTCAGACCTATTCAGTCGGCAGGACTATATTCAGATGAGAAGACTTGATCAACAGAGTTCCAAGCAGAGAAAGAGAGAAAGAAAAAACATCGTGTCTTAAATGTTCAGCAAAAAAAACATGGAACAGACTGTCGGAACAGAGGTAAAAGGTTTGGTGAGGAAGGCAAAAGTAAAAGATACACCCCAAGGGCGGGTGGCACCCGAGAAGAAGTACTGTCGGGAGCAATCCTGCACCTTGGAAGCCTGTGCTGTGTTCACTTCGGGTCAGGCACGCGCAGAGTATATCATGAAGACGTCAAGGGACATAATTGCTCCCTGGCAGATGCCATTGTGTAATGGCCACTGGTTGAGACACGACACAACCTCGGCAGGGGCTTTCCCATGGGTGTAGCAGACAGAGAAAGAAAAAAACTATCGCGTCTTAAATGTTCAGTAAAGGAACACGGAACGGACTGTTGGAATGAGGACAAAGATTGTGCGATGAATACAAGAGACCAATTCAGACAAGGAAGGAATTTCTATTGAGCTGACAGCGATGGAGAGGGTGAGCTGGATAATCTAGAGTTTGGGTCAAGCAACTCGATATAAAACAACGTCATCTCCTTCATGCCCTGCTCTCATGGCTACCTCAGTTTGATGTTCTCTCCACGTCTATGACCTTGGTTTGATCATATCGGGTCACCGGTATCGGCGAATTCATTTCGGGGCATTTATTAGACGGATGTGGTGGCGCCCTCCGGATGGAGAGCTCCCTCACGCCGGCTCTGCGACTAAACAATTATTGTCGTCAGTAGAGAGGGAGGAAGGGGGGGGGGGGGGGGGGCTTAGTAGGTGGTGTCCTGCATATGTTGGATCAGA
>CM031605.1:90522474-90529974 GCA_018398815.1 Conus ventricosus | reverse complement strand
CAACGATGGACTTTCTCTTCACACCATCATCTGCCCTATCTGCTTTGGTTTCAACGATGGACTTTCTCTTCACATTCTAGTAACCTTGTGTGCGGTCTTTCTATTCAGCGACTTTTACCTTCTCTCACAGCACATTTCTCTATACAGACTCTGTGACTGGTCCGCTGTCGGAGCTGGATACTTACCCGTGCTGACCTTGGCAGTAGGACACTCCTCATCTTCCTCTGTCTCCACTGTCCTGCTTCATCTGACTTTTAGTAAGTCGATCTCATAGAAGAGTGTGACAAGTTCCTTTTATGTTTTGTTTCTGTCTTGAACTGGGTGAAAAGTTCTTGAAATTTTGATTTGTAAAATGACATATGTATGTATGTGTACACACACACACACACACACACACACACACACACACACACACACACACGTGTATATATATATATATATATATATATATATATATATATATATATATATATATATATATATATTGTTAAAAGTAAGGTTTAAAACTATCTACAGCGCTGTTTCATGCAATGCAATCATCAGGATGTGGTGGGTCTGTGCTGCCTCAGGGGAGGAGAGCATTTTTAGCTCGAAACAATTTTGTAGGTTTTAATTTTTCCATTTTAAAACCCTATTTTAAACTGGTGTACATATATATATATATATATATTATTGTTAAAACAAGTTTTTAAAAAGGAATATTAATATTCCTTTTTAACACTTGTTTTAACAAATGTTGCTCCCCAAGGGGTCGAGCGCTTTTAGAATCGTTTTAGGCTGTTCAACCATATTGATCTATCTATATAACCTATGTAATATTTATTATCTATAGATAGACAGATAGATATAGATATATACAAGTATATTTATATGAATATATATATATATATATATATATATATATATATATATATATAAAATATATAGAGAGAGAGAGAGAGAGAGAGAGAGAGGAGAGAGAGAGAGAGAGAGAGAGAGAGAGAGAGAGAGAGGTCTTAGTGCTTAGTGGCCTTTTTCATCGGGTTATACGAGTATTTCCATTTCCATTTCCTGAGGGGTACGTTGTCAGAAACTCCGATGCATGTCTTTTTGACCTTCTGTAGCACAGTGACTATATTATTGTTCTCGTTTCTGTGGAAACTACAATCATAGGATGGGCTGGAGTCTTTGTTCGAGCTGGTCAACTGTTTTCCACATGCGCCCAGAGCGGGCACAGTCAAACGCAAAGGGGAAACATCTGGCACGGAGTGACAGCTGGGCCATCGGAATAAGTCAGGATGATTACATAGGTGCCAAAAGGTTCAATGTTTGGGATTGCGTGGTTTTGTTTGTATGTGGTGAGGGTAGGGGTGTGTTTTTTTTCTTTCTTTTTTAATTTGATCGATCGGTTGGTTGACTGGTTGATTCATGGCTAGATGGATGGATGGACGGATGGCGGATATGTTATTGTTAATGCTATAATCGCACCACCACCACTATCACAAAATCACCACCACTGATAACACTACCACTACCACCACCACCAATAATTATATCACGAGTGCTACTACTTCCACAAGTACTACTACTACTTCTACTGACAATAATGATAATAACAGGAGAGGAAGAAGAAGAAGAAGAAAATTCTAGCAATAGTAGTATCATCATCATCATTTGCAAACACCGCAGTGTACCTAACTCTGTGTGTGTGTGTGTGTGTGTGTGTGTGTGTGTGTGTGTGTGTGTGAGAGAGAGAGAGAAGAGAGAGAAGAGAGAGAGAGAGAGAGAGAGAGAGAGAGGAGTATTAACAGAAAGTCGTTTTATTTTTGACAACGTAAATCACATATCTGCTTCTACCTATTGTAACTTTGTGTGAGTGTGAGTGCGCGAGCGCACGCGCGCGCGCATGTGTGTGTGAGTGCGCGCGTGTGCGTGCGTGCGTGCGTGCGCGTGTGCGTGTGTGTGTGTGTGTTATAAAGCTAGACATGGCATAGGAACCAGTACATTATCATTTTTATCATCATTATTATCATTTATTATCATTAATATATCATTACAACTACTAGTATTAATTTTGTTGTTCACATCATTACTATTATTGCTGTTTAGTATTAGTAGTTGCAGCACTGTTGTTGGTGTTGTTGTTATCATCATCATCATTATCAGTGAATTGGAAATGTCTGTGATGTCCGTGTTTCCGTCAGTAATTGACCCCTTTTTGTGTATTTACTTTGTTGTTTTGTATTATCTTTTCACGACTTAGAGAGTTTCTGATTTTTGTCGTCGTCGTTCTCGTTGTTGTTGTAGTTATACCATAGATTTCGAGTTTTGACATGCTCTTGTTGGCATGAATAGGACAATTTGTGGGGAAAAAAATCCCACGGTCTTCCTTAGAAACAAACAATCGAATATTACATTTTAGAATATTATATAATATTCTATTGTTTGTTTTTAAATATTCGATTGTTTCTAAGAACCTACACAGAACAAATAATCCAACATGGTTTTCTTTTACAGTCATTATTTGTTGGGTGAAATGCATGTGTTTACTGAGTTCATTCATTTACAAAACAAAAACTGTGCTGTTGAGCCAGACTGCTTTCTTCAACCAAAGAGCTATTTGTTCATTTTGCTTTTTTAGCGAGCGTTTTTATCAACAAAATCAGCAACAGCAACAGCAACAACATTAACAACAACAACAAAGAAGAAGAATTAAGAAAAGAAAATAAGAAAACAGAGGAAAACATGCCTGCGGCAGACGCAAACAGAACGTATCTCTGGAGACTGACATGCTTTAAGCATTCCCCCACCGACCCACCCCCCTCCTTTTTTTTTCTCCCCCCCCCCCCCCCCCCCCCCCCCCCATCGGCAGTTCTTTTTTCTTAATGAACAGACGAACTGTGTGGGCCTTTACAACACATAATTTGCTTCCCAGGACAACAATTTCAAAACACACTTCGAAAAGGAAAATGCTAACAACAATCGCTATGCGTTTAAAAAACCACAAAAAATTATTGCGCACACACACAAAATAAATAAATAAATAAGTACATGGAAACTCTTTCGTCAAATCTAATTATGCCCAAGCCGCAAGACGAGAATCGATCTGAAAATGTCTGGCCTCTTTGTTGTTTGTACAGCTTCGATGTGGTGTATTTCGTCCATTTTCTTTCATTCTACATCACGTATTCTCTCCCCCCCCCTTCCCTATTTCTCTGTCTCTCTCTGTCTCTCTCTGTCTCTCTCTCTCTCTCTCTTGCTCCTTCCCTCCTCCTTCCCCCTCTCTTCTCTCTCTCTCTCTCTCTCTCTCTCTCTCTCTCTCGCTCTCTCAACGTTTCTTCCCCCGAACCAACGCCTCTCTCTCTCTTCTCTCTCTCTCTCTCTCTCTCTCTCTCTCTCTCTCTCTCTTCTCTCTCTCTCTCTCTCTCTCTCTCTCTCTCTCCCCCCCCCCCCCCCCCCGGTCAAATTCCCACATCACTCCGAAATCAATAAAAGAAATACCCTCAAAATAATAAATAAATGAATACGAATAGTATTTTAAAAAAAATTAAAAACAACTAGAGATCCGAAAACGAGAAACGATGTTGTACATAATTTTTTCTGTGTATAATCAATGACGAAAAGCAACCAACACAGATTCAGATAGCAGCAGCAAACTCTGGCACACTTCTCAGCTGCCTCCGTCGAGATACATTTCATCGTCCTGATATGTTTTGTCACTGGCGACAAAATACGTGTCTGAACAAATTTTAAAAGAATTTTCAAGTAAGCCCGCCACTCACATGGGCAAACAAATTGCAAAGCAAAGCACGACGCGTTTCGACCTCTCAGGTCCTCTTCAGGCAAGATAAAACAACACCACTCAGGACAACGAAAAGGAAGAACGAGCGATCACTTATCTTCTATTGAAGATTCAACGACCATCCTGTGCCGAATTGGAGATAATAAGTGATTGCTTGTTCTTCATTTTCGTTGTCATGAGTGTTTTGCACGCGCGCGCGCGCACGCACGCACGCACGCACGCACGCACGCACGCACCACACACACACACACACAAAGCACAAAAGACAAAGCAATACATTTGTAAAATGGCAGTAACGTTCTATGAACCAGAATGCGCACGCACGCACGCACGCACGCACGCACGCACGCACGCACGCACGCACGCACGCACGCACGCACGCGCACACACACACACACACACACACACACACACACACACACACACACACAGTCGCTATAAGCACAAAAGACATAGCAATA
The DNA here is from genome assembly GCA_018398815.1 of Conus ventricosus. Taxonomy (NCBI): domain Eukaryota; kingdom Metazoa; phylum Mollusca; class Gastropoda; order Neogastropoda; family Conidae; genus Conus; species Conus ventricosus. Next base: position 90,525,732 of record CM031605.1, on the reverse strand, counting down.
CATTTGCAAAATGGCAGTCACGTTCTATGAACCAGAATGAGTAATGTGGCGGCGTGGGAATAATAATAATAATACAGAAGCCATAGAGAATCAGACACCCTTCCCCTCCCCCTTCCCCATGTCCCTCATTCAGGCCCTCCTCCCTCCTCCATTCCCCTTCCCGAAACCGGAAGAAAGAGAAAAAAGAAAAAAAAAAGAAACAAAGAGAAACAAAAAAAAGACTTCCTCCACTATTTTGGGAGGCATCAATTTTACTTTAAAAAAATGCTGCCAACATTTTTTTTTTTTTTTTCAGACTTGCTCTTTTTTCATTTTTCCTTTTCTTCTCTTCTACAATGGAAGAACGAATTATGATCAGGCCTTATTACAGGCCTTTTAAAGTAGAAAACACAAGGTATGCAGAATCGGATAGTGAGGAAGACCTATTCGGTCTTGAGTTTTTTTATCCGAGTTTATTTTATTTTTTTTTTTTTTTTACACGTGGTCGTCTTTTATGCCCATAATCAGTGTGGATCTGCTATTGGGGTCCTGAACGCGTCCTGTGTGTGCGTTTTCTCTCTGTTCAGCAAACGTTGGAGCACGACAAATGTCGTTACATGGACCTCCACATTTTGAAAAGGTGAATTTTTGCTTCAGTGGATTTTGGCGTCATTCAAAGGCATGTGTACGTTAAAAGAAGAGAAGAAGAAGAAGAAGAAGAAGAAACAACTCTGATTTCGAGACTTTTTTTTTCTTCTTTTTTTTTATCTTCTCCTTACCGTTAAGGTCAAAGTAAAAACCTCGCACTCTTTGACATTAGGGGGCCACAAGAAATGTGTGCATTAAAAAAAAAATTTTGTTGTTTATTTTCTTCAGTTTTATTTCGATTCGTTTTAATTTTGTACCTTTATATGCATTTTTTTAAAAAATATGTTTTTTTTTTTTTACTGGATATGGTTTCTTAGGCACATGGATGTGCAATGCCATTGTCTCTTGTTCCAGCCCAATTTGTCCAAACGGCGTGAGGCAGCAAAATGAGGAGAGGCTGGGTATATCGAGACGCCGATGCACACTTATTATGTAGGAGCTGATGAGTTTATAAGTTCTTTGTTTGTTTGTTTGTTTGTTTGTTTGTTTTTTCCCACCATATTCCCGGTCTATCAGAGAGGCCTACATCGAGATTAGGCTCTTTATATGTTGTAAAGAAGAAATCTTTCGCTTTCTTTGAATTTGGAAGGGAGGGACTTAAACATGGCAATCACTGGATTTCAAACATAATAGCGTTTGGGTAACCAGAAGGTGGAATTATGAAAAATACTACGATACTGAAGTTATTAGAATCGGGTTTAGTTTATCAACTAAGCCTACATCATCTATCTCTTCACCTCTTTATAGATCCCCACACCCCGCCCCCCATCCCCATCCCATCCCAACCCCCACCCCACCCCAAAAAAGCTCACACTCACCCCACCCCACCCCTCCCACTCGATCACCAAAATCTCTTCTTCACCTCAATGCCAACCTCCCTGTTCATCTATTAGCTTCCCAACCCTCTATCACCTGCCTATCCCCAGACTCTCCCACCCTCTCTCAATCAAATTCCCTCACTCTCAATACGTTTATGCACACATCCACACACCCGCACAGCACACAAACACACACGCACGCGCATACGCGCGCGTTCACACACACATACACATATACATAGGGACATATACAAACATATCAAATTATAAAAAACATTCTCTCTCTCGGACTCTATCCCTCCCTCTTACCTCTTACCGTCTTTTCCCCCACTATCTGCCAACACTTAGGTTGGTGTGATAGGGAGGGGGTGGGGGAGGGAGGGAGGGGAGGTGTTGTTTGTTTGTTTGTTAGATAAGCGAAAAGGTCATGCATTCCAAGTATCAGGTTAGGATCTCTTCTCTGTCCGCTGCTCTGTGTTACTATTTCTCTTTGTTTGCATCATCATCATCGTTATTATTATCATTTTTATTGTAATTGTTGTTGTTGTTATTATATTATTATCATTATTATTGTTATTATCATTTTTATTGTAATTGTTGTTGTTGTTCTTATCACTCTCACTCTCTTTATTATCGTTATCAGCATCGAGACCATAATCGATATCAATGTTAGTATTGTTACCAGTGTTAGTAAGCTTATGACTATCAGTATTTGAGCTGGAATGGCATCGTTACCATGGAATTCAAGACGTACTTGCGTTCAACTCTCAGCATAGCAGCCGGGAACCCTGGAGTACCCCTCCTCGGGGAGAGCAGAAGTAGACACTGTTTTCTTATTTGCCTGGGCCCTTCGCCAGCAAACAAAGCGTGGGTGCTGGACGGCAGCTTTTCCACGAACACGACGTTAGACTGTCACTTTAATTGTCTTCAGCTCTGCCTCAATCACAGCTCTTCCTTGGTCTATACAATTGTTTCCCCTTCTCTTCAGCTCTGTCTCTGCCACTGCCCTTCCTTCGTCAGTATAATTGTCTCCCCTTCTCTTCAGCTCTGCCTCTGTTACTGCCCTTCCTTCGTCAGTATAATTGTCTCCCCTTCTCCTCAGCTCTGCCTCAGTCATTGTCCTTTCTTGATCAGTACAGTTGTTTCCCCTTCTCTTCAGCTCTGTCTCTGTTACTGTCCTTCCTTCGTCAGTGTAATTGTTTCCCCTTCTCTTCAGCTCTGCCTCTGTTGCTGTCCCTCCTTCGTCAGTACAATTGTCTCCCCTTCTCTTCAGTTCTGCCTCAGTCACTGCCCTTCCTTGCTTGCTCAGTACAGTTGTCTCCCCTACTTTTCAGCTCTGTCTCTGTCACTGACCTTCATTCGTCAGTACAGTTGTTTCCCCTTCTTTTCAGCTCTGTCTCTGTCACTGACCTTCATTCGTCAGTACAGTTGTTTCCCCTTCTTTTCAGCTCTGTCTCCTGTCACTGACCTTCATTGGTCAGTACAGTTGTTTCCCCTTCTTTTCAGCTCTGTCTCTGTCACTGACCTTCATTGGTCAGTACAGTTGTTTCCCTTCTTTTCAGCTCTGTCTCTGTCACTGACCTTCATTCGTCAGTACAGTTGTTTCCCCTTCTCTTCAGCCCTGCCTCTGTCACTGTCCTTCCTTTGTCTATACAATTGTTTCCCCTTCTCTTCAGCTCTGTCTCTGTCACTGCCCTTCCTTCGTCAGTATAATTGTTTCCCCTTCAATTCAGCTCTGCCTCTCTATCACTGTCCTTTCTTGATCAGTACAGTTGTCTCCCCTTCTCTTCAGCTCTGCTCTCAGTGTCTCTGC
>CM031605.1:90504974-90507474 GCA_018398815.1 Conus ventricosus | reverse complement strand
CTTTCTGAGTGTGTGTCTTTTCCGGCATTTCGTCCTCCTCGATCTACTGGCTGACTTTGTCTGGCCATTGCATGAGACACATACGCCTCAGCCAGGAATTGGTGAATAAATCTTTTTTTTTTTTTTTTGCTACATCATGTTTTTTCTTCCGAGCCTCACGAGCCGCACAATACCAATTTGACACCGGAATTGAAGATGACAAAAGAAAATGTAACCAGAGCTAGCGGTATTCAGGAGATAGAGCCGCCCCCCTCCCCCCGGCTGCTCTGATGGGAGAGATGCTCAGCGACGAGCGGTGCCAACGTTTCCCCGATGGCCTTGGAACTTTTTCTGGACTGGTAGAGGTGAAGCTTGTTCTACACGAGCTATGCAAGCTCTCCATCCGTAGTTCAGAGAAACCAACAGCAGCTTTCACAGCAGTCCCATTCTCTGACGATGACTGTGATAATGGCCTTACCAGCCATACAATTCCGGCCAGGGATTCCCCCCCCCCCCCCCCCCCATCACAGCAGCAGTATGATGCAGACTGGATGGGAACAGGGTGTGCTTTGTGCACAGTACTGGGAAAGTCCAGTTCTCAGTTTGTAACCAGAACCACAAGACCACTAGCAGCCTGACCTCGACCTCCTTGCGTTTCCACATCAGGGAAGTTAATTAAGGGATGTAGGGGACAAGAAGATGGTGGCACGAGTGAATGAAAGGAGCGTGTGATGCTAATGTTGGCGCTACTTGTTGTTGTCATTAATATTGTTGTTGTGGTGTTGTTGTCGTTGTCCTCGTCGTCGTTGGTATTGTTGATTACTCTCTAGAACTTTTCTTGTCGCTCGTCTCTCATTCGTCTCTCCCACCATCGTGTTTTGTAGGTAAGGGGTGGACGGCTAAAGAAGAAAGTCAAATAGAAGAAGATGCGATCCTCAGCTCCCATCGTTTGCTCCACACAGCTGTCATCTTCAAGATGAATAATAGCTAGGCAGCTTACGGCGATTTTTTGACTAGATGGGGACAGACCGGACAAAAGTTTGATATTTTTTCCTAGCTATCTACATGCAAAATACTTTCAATTTTTGCTAGGCCCCATGTGCACAGGTCATACTGACAGCACGTACGTGCCAAAATGCAATTTTTCATGTTTCGCACTCCGAAAATTGGGAAAAATCGCTGTTAAATGGAAATGATGAATTAAAAAGTAGTAAGTTGGCACTCTGTTGTCATACAGTGGGGTCCGAGAAGCACAATCACCATGAGGAAGGCTTATCAACTCAATAGAGCTTAAGAGGGCAAGTTCTGAGCCTTGCAAAGACTATCAGTGATATGGGCAATCCCTTCATGAATGACACTGCAGAACTGTTGATGCTAGATACTTGTGATGTGATGAACGAATCAGTGACCAACACTGTCCGCACAGTGGAAAAACTTGGAAAGAGCCAGTATGATGATTACAAGTCAGTTTTGATAGACTGCACCCGATCAATTCATGACCCTATCAAGAACTCCTCTCCACTCTTCAGGTGTCCCACACCGAAGGAAAAATCTAAACAAGCTGACAAAGTATCAACTTTGAAGGCTGATGTCAGCCTTTTTCACAGCTGTACATTGTGGCCCAAGACAGAGAAACAGATGTGGGTACCTTTTTCCAGCACGAAAATAACCCATACTCACCTTCTCTTGCAGACAGAGGGAAACTGCGCCTGGGCAAGAAGTCAGACTTGCTCAAGTGCCTGGTCCAAGCACCTGATACAGATACTCCAGGTTCACTTGAGACACAAGACCTTGATGATGACACTGATTTGGCAGCTTGTCTTCAGCATGTGGCTGAGGCGGAAAGCTCAGATGGAGAACTGGATGTTCTAGACCTTGATGCAGGTCTACTTTCCTCTATAGAGCAGACATCAGCGTCACAGCAGCTTGAACCCCCTAGCACTTTCGACACAAAGATTCTGGATGGCACTACCATTGTTACACTTCCTCTCGACTGCTGGAATCTCAACATTTGAAGATTATGCCAATGATGTTTTCCTACCGTACATCAGAAACCAGTTGGAAGGTGCTGACAGAGTGGATGTGGTGTGGGACACATATCGCAGCAGCAGTATTAAAGAGATGCACGAGAGAAGAGAGGCAAAGGGATCAGGAGGAAAGTTGCCGGTCCAAACAAGATCCCTGGAAAGTGGCCAGAGTTTTCTCAGCGACTCTGACAACAAACAAGAACTCTTTGCCTTCCTATCAGGGAAAGTTGCCACAGCTCAATTTCCCAATGGAAAAGGAGTTTGTCATTACATCAGGCCAGGGAGTTTTGACCGAGGAGCGGATCACAGCATGCCAGACAATGATCACGAGGAAAACAGACACAGAGATACTGCTACACCTGCAAGATGCACTGCAGACTGGCTCATACCTGCATAGTTCGCATTGTAGACACTGATGTCATCGCATCATCACCGGAAAGTTCCGCCAGCTTCAGGCATTGTGTCCAGCAGCAGACGTTTGGGTTGCTTTCAGC
>CM031605.1:90484974-90494974 GCA_018398815.1 Conus ventricosus | reverse complement strand
CTGCCCATATATAACCTGTGCATTGTGCAATGCTGTCACGCCTCTGCCCATGTATACCCTGTGCATTGTGCAATGTTACCACGCCACAGCTTTTAGTCTTCCGATCCCCTTCCTTCCTTTACCCGTTCCCTGGAAGATTGTTTTAACAAGGACATGGATCTTCTTCTTCTTCTTGTCGTACCCTGGCTAAATGACTCCAGGGATCATCGGAGCAGCCGAAGTACTTGAACCCTATGGTACAAATGCATCAGCTAGGAATGAGAACATTACGTGTGTGACCGTTTTTGATTACCCTGCCACGTGTGCAGCCACACTCCGACTTCGAAGGATTTTGGAGACATAATGTTTTGCTAGGAACTTGTCACAACTGAAGACAATGCCCGCATAACTATGCAGAGCATAACATTTTGATGTAGCCTTGGTGTTCTAGCCTATGTCAGTTGGTCTGACACAGCCTGAAGCCAAGGCGTCATGGATCTTACATTGAGAATTCCAGCTTATTTTCTTATCGATTGGTTTCAACAGATGTTTTGTTTGTTTGTTTTGGTCTAAAGTGTCGCTTGATGGTTTGATGCCTTTGCTTGGCGAGAATAGGTTGCCATCAAAAGCATAAAGGTCACTGTATAATTTACTTTCAAAGTGAGATGATTGCGGGCAGAAATGGAAACAAATCTTAGAACAAACTGTCTTGTGGTTTGTTCGTCTAAGTTAACCGGAGGATATATTTCAAATTCCTTTTGAAATTTGTCTAATTCAGGCAATAACAGGAACAACTTGGCCTACAAATTTTTAGACAGTTATTGAATTCACAAGGATTTGCGTTAGTATGTGAAAAAAATCAAGGTGTTTAATGCATTCCAGGTTTTCTTAATGCTTCGAAGAAAGATTGACTGGTTGTAGATAGCAAGCTTGCCACAGCGACATGTACGATAGTGTTAGACTTGTACAGTATAGTCTTTAAAAAAACATAGTACATGAAATATATATATATATATATATATATATATATATATATATATATATATATATATATACACATACATATATATACATATATATATATATATATATATACATATATATATATATATATATATATATATATATATATATGTTAAAATATTTTTTTTAAATGAAGTGTTAATCTACAAGCTTGTTTCAAGCCTTGCTATCTTATTTTTAACAGATGTTGCTCCCCAAGGGGTTGAGCACCTTCAGAGTTTTAAGGACACTTTTATATTGTTCATTATATATAGATAGATAGATAGATAGATACGAAAATGAACCGGTGCTTACGAAGCGCTTTGACTGAATTTAAACGTGGAATGTCTAGCATTACTTGTCACGGTTTTAAATATGGTCTCAAGAGAGAGAATGGGTTGGTTTGCCCGTCTGTGTGGCACCTCACTACAGGAGATGAAATCTATTTCTTGTTTTGGTGTTCTTGTCTACAGGAAATTAAAAAAAAAACAAAAAGAAATCTTATTAAGCCAAAGTATCACAATGACCCAAGTGGTTTTACACTGAGTTTACACCTGTCATTAAGATATAAAGACGCTATATCTAGTCTAGCACAATGTGTTTATAAAGCTCCGAAAATAGTAGACACTGCAACGTATTAGCGTGTCTATGTAATGCATATTTGATGGTGCCAGTTGTTTATGTGATGGTGATCGTTGTTTGTTTGTTTTATTCAATGTGAGTGTTACTATGCTAGCAGTGGTACTATGTATTGTTAACATGTTTTCTGTATGTGAACCCCTTCAGTTAGAGGCCTAAACTGATCAATGCGTTCGAATTCGCATTCTGTCTCTTGTCTCTCACTGTCTCTCTCTGTCCCTCTCTCCTGTCTCTCCCTCCCCCCTCCCTCTCTCTCTCTCTCCCTCTCAAAGACTGTTAAACAGTTAGCTTTTTGTTGACATAAAGCATTCAAGAAGCGAAATATGTATCTAATATGAAGTATACCAAGATCGGTTTGCGACATGATTTATAATGTATGTATCATCCAAATTCTGAGGGACTATGGCCTTTATGAATAAAACCCTCTCTCTCTCTGCATAGTGTGTGTGTGTGTGTGTGTGGTGTGTGTGTGTGTGTGTGTGTGTGTGTGTGTGTGTGTTCGTGCGTGTGTGTGTCCGTCTATCGGTCTGTCTGTCTGTCTGAGTATGTGTGTGTGTGTGTGTGTGTGTCTGTCTGTCTGTCTGTCTGTCTGTCTGCCTGCCTGTCTCTCTCTCTCTCTGTTTGTCTGTCTGCTTGTCTGTCTGTCTGTCTGTCTGTCTGTCTCTCTCTCTCTCTCTTCTCTCTCTCTCTCTCTCTCTCTCTCTCTCTCCTCTTCTCCTCTCTCTCTCTCTCTCTCTCTCTTGCGCGCGCAAGAGCTCCCACGCAAATGCATCGCGTGCCAAATTCCTTTTTCGCACGCACATGCTAGTATGCGATTTAAAACAAGGGAGAGTGGGTGATTGGAGGAAGGGTGGTTGAATGGGGGTGGGGAATAAAAGGGCTGGGGGATGGAAAGGGGAGGTTGGTGGTGGTGGTGGGGGGGGGGAGTTAATTGAATTGGGGAATTTTGATTCAGGATGGGAGGTAGGCAATTAGTTGGGATATGTTGCATTATTGTCATTCGCTGATCGTGACGCCTGCAGACTCGATACTGTACTTCTTATACATCAATTTACAAATTTTTTTTAAAAAGAAAAAAAAAAACCTGATGTGATGCACGAAACTGTTGTTGGTAGCATCTTGCCTTTATGGCTCTCTTTCCGCTGGAAGCGATTAAATGTGACGTCCTCTCTCTCTCTCTCTCTCTCTCTCTCTCTCCTCTCTCTCTCTCTCTCTCTCTCTCTCTCTCTCCTCTCTCCAAAAATTGTTTATTTTGTGGGGGTCAAGTTGAAAATGAGCATCATTTCTTATTTGATTGTTGCCTGTATATAGATCTCGAGCTAAATTTCTAAGAGAATCGATGAAAGTGCCTGTAAACGTTCTGTTGAAAACAACAAGTATGAATCATAGGCACAATGTTTCAAGATATGTGTTCCATGCGATTAACAAAAGAAATAACGTTATATGTTAGACGAAAATGACTGGCTGATTATTACGGCTGGATAACTTTGATACTTAATATTGTACTTCACGTTATATAGATCATTATTCACTCGTGTATCGTAGTTTTGTTTGCTAAGATACGTTCATTTAGAATTTTTACTACACGTTTATGTTTAGAAAAGATTGTCAAGATTGTGAAATGTGAAACTGTGGAATATATTTATCTTTTTCACCTTCTCCCTTCAACCCCCCTCCCCCCTCCTCATTCCTTGCTCGCCCCCATCTCCTTGACTCCCTTCCCCAGCCCCACCACTCCCATTTCCATTTGGTACCTCCATGTATTGTGGCCGAAGGCCGACGTACATTAACATTCGGAGTTCCGAGTACTGAGTTCTCTCTCCCTCTCTCTCTCTCTCTCACTCTCGCTCTCCTCTCTCTCTCTCTCCTCTCTCTCTCTCTCTCTCTCTCTCTCTCTCTCTCTCTCTCTCTCCAAAAACCTTCAAGTCAAAATTGAAGTCAAACACTTCACCGTCTTTGCTGCCATATATTAGTGAGTGGTTTGGCTTTGTTTTTGAGGACCGGATGAAAAAAAGTATTGAAATGCTTATTCAGTTATCCTCATTAAAGATTCAGATTCTCTCTCTCTCTCTCTCTCTCTCTCTCTCTCTCCCTCTCTCTCTCTCTCTCTCTCTCTCTCTCTCTCGATTAAAAACAAACATGCGCGCGCATCAACTTCACCTTCAAGTCAAAATTGTTGAAGTCAAACACTTCACAGTCTTTTGCTGCCATATATCAGTGAGTGTTTCCAAATGCCACTGGAGGAGAAGCTGGTTGGTGTCTGGATGATGTTTCTGAACTTCTCAATTCATCGCCACACATCAGAACCCCGTCGAAAACCCTCAAACATCGAAATGCGGTGGGAGAGAGTCGCGGTGGGGGTGGAGCGGGGGGGGGGGGGGGGGGGGGGGGGGGGGGGGGAGGGGAGGGAGGTGGGATGGGGGTGGGAGGGGGTGGGGGGGGGCAGAGGGAGGAACACGGGCAATGGCTTCCTGCGGTTTCAGTATCCAGACTTCTTCTTGTTCGTCCATCGATTTCGAATAAGACCATGACTTCAATCTCAAATGGAAGATCGCTGAGTCTGGGTCCGCAGGTGGCTGGTGAGGCCGATCTGGGCCCGGAAGGAACGCCCGCATGTGGGACACATGTGGGTGGGTGTTACAGTGGAGGTGGAGGTAGCCCTGGCCTTGCGTGCTGCTGTGCGTCTCTTCTCTGATGTACATGCACCCTTTGTGAGGCTGCTTCGCCAGGCTGGGCGGTCCAGGGCAAGCGACTCCCAGGTGTTGAGGCTGAAGTTCAGGCCTTTGAGGACTCAAACATAGTCATGAATAACCGTATCCACGGTATGCAGCTCCGAAGACACCGTGCCGATACAGACAGACAAAAAGTGCACAGACCATGTGAGGAAGGGGAGAATTTGCAGAGGAGTTTACGAGGACACACTCTACGCCTGTCGCCTTGGCCGTGGCATGCACATCACCCACTGGGAAGCTGTTACAACGTCGCTGATGATGCTGGCGATAGTAGTGTTCCGCTAAACGCACTGATGTGTTGAACGTTGATTGATTAAATCAATCAATCAATTAATTAATCAATCGAGTAATTAATTAATTAATTAGCCATGCTGTTCATTTGCTTATTTATTGATTTATGTACTTATTTATTGATTTCTTCGCTTGTCTATGAATTTCTTTTTATGCAATAAAAAATAAATTTCCACACTGACAACGGAAAAAAGTATCGCCATAACGGCATGGAAACAAATATAGAGTCGGGGGGGGGGGGGGGGGGGGGGGGAGGAGGAGAGGAGGGGATCAAATACAATGATCTTGGCACATGAAAAGGAATACATGTGTGTGTGTGGTGTGTGTGTGTGTGTGTGTGTGTGTGTGTGTGTGCGTGCGTGCGTGCGTGCGTGCGTGCGTGCGTGCGTGAGAGACAGACAGACAGACAGACAGAGATTAGATGAAGTGTCTGCACTGACTTGTTAATGTCATCATGCCGCCAAGTGTAAATAGTACTCAGACCCACATTCTTCTTCCTCCTCTTCTTCTTCTTCTGATACTCCTGCGGACACTCCCTATATGGACAGGCAAATATTAATCCCATCTACCCAACAAAGGGAGTGGCGTTTTGTGTGTATGACCGGTTTTTTTTTTTTATCCCGCCATTAAGGCAGCCATACTCAATCTTCGGGGAAATAACCACATTCGAATGTCGAACAATGTCAATTCAGTTTGCCCTCACTAACCCTCACCCCACCCCTCACCTCCTCTGTTTCCTCATTACCCCTCCTACCTTGACCCTCTCCCCTTCCTTCTTCTTTCATTTCCTTGATTTGAGGCTTTCGTGCAGATTGTCTGGTCCACTGGTTCATATTCATCCTTTACTGTCACCCCCCCCCCCCCCCCGAAGAAAATAATATAAATAAAAAAAATAAATAATAAATAAATGATTAATAAAATAAATAAGAAAAAGAAGTAGAGCTGTGATTTTTTCCCCCTTTCTTTTCTCCTATAAGGCAGTCAGGCAGTCAGTCAGGCAGGCAGGCAGGCAGTCAGTCAGTCAGTCAGGTGGCCTTTATAGTGGTGTTTTGGGGGTGTTCTTTTTATGTTTATAAACGTGTAGTGTCATGTTTATTTTCCCTCTGTGACAACCTGAATACAATGAAAAATAAAGCCAGATACCCGTTCATGTATAGGAAAGAAGGATGGAATACACCAGAATCGTCATTATCGAGGTGGTCACCGATTGTCACCATGCCAGACACGTAGCAAGTCAGACAGGATGCACACCAACAAAATTAATGCGTCAAGGCTTTGCTAAAGGGGTCGAGTATTTATAGACTGGCGCAAATTAGATTGTTTTGAGAATCTTTACTCTGTCTCAAAGTTGGTTCTCTTCATTTTCTTTGATGTGGCCATCAAGGTGTACAAGCCAGGTGGTTCCAAGCAGACAGATTGAAATCAAAGGAATGGGACAATTTCGGCGCTTCCTGCTGGCGCTAAGATAGGGTCATGGTGAGAGCAAAGGCCTGAAACATGGGGTCAACTAAGGGGAAGGTCATGTATTTGAAGATTGTTTGTGATTTCGTCGGTGAAAATCCCCACAAAGAAGGGACATAATTGGTATGAGAGTTGTTCGTTTTTTTTTTTCAATTAGTTATCAGTTTAACATTAAAATGCTGGCTCAAATTTATGGTAGGCCTCAAAACGCTGACATGGATGACATAGAGTCTGAGTGCTAAATGCTAATTGTGGTGTGTGGCCACATGGGCCAGAACGGTTTGCTTAGCAAGGGAAACAACTTCCAACCAATATTGTCCCGCTTAAAAGAAAAAGACCACTGCAGATTAAGATATATACTCTGCACCGTATATGTATGTCCTAAGCCCAGAGGGCACTAGCTCGCGCGCACGCACGCACGCACGCACGCACGCACGCACGCACACACACACACACACACACACACACACACACACACACACACAACACAGAGTGAAAAAGCTGATGCAGACGGAAATGTATTGGTGGAGATAGAAAGACGGTTAGAAAGTTAGACTTGTAGATAACAAGGACAGATTCTCTGACCCTGTCTTTGAATATATATTTTTTAATATTACAATTGTCATTTCCTAGCAAAAGGCAATGTAAAAACTACAAATTCCAAACTCCCTAAGTTAATTAGGGAAAGGAAAAAAAAAAAAAAAGAGAACAATCCAGATGCATATCTGGATAATTCATAGCGTCATGAATTCTAATCACGGAACTTCACAAAAAGTGCTGGGGTATAATGAAATAAGCTATTGATTATCTGTGTGTGTGTGTGTGTGTGTGTGTGTGTGTGCGTGTGTGTGCGCGTGTGCGTGTGCGTGTGTGTGTGCGTGTGTGTGTGTGTGTGTGTGTGTGCCCCATCTTCCGGCTCACCCTCTCCTATACCCTCTCCTCTCGCCCCACCCTCCCTTCGGCATCTGTTAACACGCTATATCTCTGTCTGTCTGTCTGTCTCTCTCAGACACACACACACACACACGGACGCACACACACACGCGCGCGCGCGCACACGCACGCACGCACGCATGTCTGTGAATCTGCCTGTACATCGATTCATCTATCTTACTATTCATGATTAAGTGTGTGTGTGTGTGTGCGTGCGTGCGTGCGTGCGTGCTGGTCATCATCTTTGATTTAACGTCTGTTCACCCAAAGGTGATATTAGACAAAATAAATAAATATCAAATAAAATAATAGTATAGTAAAATAAAATAAATTAAATGAATGAAATAAATTGATTAAAATAAAATAATAGATAGATAAACTAATCAGGATAGAATAATAAAGAAATGCGTGTGTGTGTGTGTGTGTGTGTGTGGGGGGGGGGGGGGGGGGGGGTAGGTATGTGTCACTGGATGGGTTTTTATTGTTTGTGGTGATGGTGTATAGTGTCCTTTAGTGTGTTGGTGTGTGTGTCTGTGTGTGTGCAATTTCACATGCACGCGCGCGTGTGTCTGTGTCTGAGTGCGCATGTGCGTACGGTTATATACAGACACTGGCAGACAATACAGTCAGACAGATAACTCACAGACACTAACACACAGACGCGCGCACACACACACGCACAGACACACACACACACACACACACACACACACACACACACACACACACACACACACACACACATCTATCTATCTATTGATATCTCTATCTATCTATCTATGGGAGAGAGAGAGAGAGAGAGAGAGAGAGAGAGAGAGAGAGAGAGAGGGTTGACTGGGGGTTCAAAGAAAGAAATGAGAAAGAAAGAAAAAAAGAAGGAAAGAAAGAACGAAAGGAGAAAGAAGGAAAGAAAGAATGAAGAAGGAAGGAAAGAAAGAAAGAAAGAAAGAAGGGAAGAAAACAGCGACCACGCAACCACCATAGACACGCGCTTAGACAGAATGTTACCCCCCCCCCCCCCCCCCCCCCCCGCACCGGAAATGACAAACAACGACGCACGCGCTGGGCAAAAACGGTTCGACTTCCGGTGCACTCTCGTGCAGACGTGACGTGATTTTGCAGAAAAGGCGGACCACAGTCTGTGCCTCGTCTGTGCTACCCAGGAGCCCTTTTGTGGCACAGAGAGGCACAGTCATTTTCGCTTCCTGTCGTAAGCCGGTACAAGATGAGGGGGGAGGTGGGGGGGGGGGGGGGGGGGAGGAAGAGAGGTGAGATAAAGAAGATCAGGATAACGACAAAGAACAAACTTCATGGCTGCTGCGGCTGCTAAAATGATGGTAGTGTTGATGATTATGACAATGAAGAAGAGAAAAAGTGTCTCGCACGAGCTGGGTTTCGTTCTAGCTACCAGTCTCTAAAGGAAAATGTCCCAAACTTAAAATGAATTAGTGTAAAGCACCTTTCACTCTCCTTTGACTCTGGCAGAAACAATAAACAAGCGTAAGCCTTCATCACTTCCAGGAGATAAAGTGATACCTCTCATGTTGCCTTTTAGGTCGCTAAATAAACGCAAGATGGAATTGCTTGTGTTTACGGAGGTTAAAAAGAGTCTGACAATGTTCCACTTCCCTAAGCTCAACCACCTCGCTCTCAGTGTATCGACCAGACACACACGCACACACACTCCACAGGAACAGGAGTTGAGAGAGAGAGAGAGAGAGGAGAGAGAGAGAGGAGAGAGAAGGAGGGAGAGCGAGAGCTCTACCTCTTCTACACAGATAATTGGCATGTTTTGCCAAAGTCCATGGATCTATCTCACTGGTTTTTTCCTTTCATTTCTTCTAGTCTTGTAGAGACAAGAGAATTCCTCGTGGTCCTCTATAACCGTTCAATGCTAGTCCAATTCTGGTCTCCCTCGGTCGTCCAACGAAGCCTTGTCCCCCAACTCTACCTGTCTTGAAGCTGGGGGAGGCAGCAAACGAGCTCTCCCTGAGGTCCGTTCCGTCGTCTAGACAGGAACGATAACAAACAGACGCTGGAGGGGATTACCGTCCCTTGAGCAGCTCGCCTGTTAGTCTTTCTTTGAACAGAGGAACGTATGGGTATGGTAGTAGTACAAAAAACAAGCGGCGAAAAATCGATTGCACTTTTGGTTCTTCGTAGATTAAGTCATAAGTATTGTGTGAAAGTTTACTTGTAAAAAATATATATTTCTGATCTAAACATACAGAGTAGAAACGATGAACGTCATTACAACATCCAAACGCAGCTGAACAATAACACTTCCCTGCCGATTTTTGTAAGTCAAGCAAAAAGACTGAACGTAGGGTAGGCAAGTTCAAGAACTAAAATAAATAAATAGATACATAACTAGTTATCTCACTAACATACCTATCTACCTACCTACCTACCTATCTACTTACCTACCAACCTGCCTACCTACCTACCTACATAATAACTAACTAAATGGATGAATAAATGAAAATATGAATAAGATACATTTTCCAAATACCTACCGACCTACCTAACCAACTGATTAGCTAACCGACTAACTAATTAATGAATAAATAATTGAGTATATGAATAAGATACATGTTCCAACTTCCTACCTACCTACCTACCTACCTACCTGACTGACTGACTGACTGACTAACCAAGTAACTAAGTACCTACCTAGCTGCCTAACTACTTACTTCCTAACTAAGGAACTGAATAACATACATTTTCCAAGTTAAACATCAAGGAAGCAAACTACAATGCATTCTTGATTTCACGACTGTCGGTCAACCACAAAATGAAAACACTACCACGGAACCTGACACAGATTGAGAGTTGCTGGAAACGTGTACCGCTTAAACACACACACGCACACGCATACACACACACACGCGTGCGCGCACACACACACACACACGCACGCACGCACGCACGGACACACACACGCACGCACGCACGCACGCACA
>CM031605.1:90474974-90482474 GCA_018398815.1 Conus ventricosus | reverse complement strand
ACTCCTCCTTCTTCTTCTGCTTCTTCTTCTTCTCCCTCCCTCCCCCCCCTCTCTCTTCCCCTCATTACAGTGTTTTTTCTTGTCCTTTTCTTTACATTCTCTTCTGTGCCCAGATTTGAAAGACCTACACACACACACACACACACACACACACACCACACACACACACACACACACACACACACACACACACCTCCCGCAGGGGTGAGAGGGTGGAAATGGCCGAAATAGCACCTGGCTGATCACATGTTATTTGTCACAACATGACCAGGCGGTGTAAACACATCGCAGCTCCTTCGCGCCCCCCCCCCCCCCCCCCCTATCAGGAAGGAAACGGAAGAGAGAGAGAACGAACAGAGGAAGCAGAACAGGAAGTGGAGAAACAAAGTAGGGGACAGCTGGGATAGCGACAACAAGGAACTTGAGGAGGTCGTAAGGAGAGGAGAGAGAGAGAGAGAGAGAGAGAAAAGGTAAACCATCTTCACGTTCTCTATTCTCTTTGTTCAGAACTGTGGTGCCAGTTGATACACAGATTATATCGACCCGTCCGGAGTGGCAACAGTTTTTGTGTGGATTGCCTTATTATGTCTGTCTGTGGTGTTACCTTTTTTAATTTAAAAAAAAAAACCTAAATCTCTAACACACGAAAATCACGTGCAGATATTTCATTTGCAGTTGTCGCGACGTCTGTCTTGTTCACATCAGGGATTTCGAAAGCAGCCTAAACTGAACACACCGTGAGTACAGAGACCATAAACTGCTTGTTTTCAGAAGCCACAGAATTTTAGAATTTTGTATGATGATGAATGATAACGAGGAAGCTATAAAGTTGTGTTCTGGTCTGAGTGAACATGAGAGGCCTGTAATTCATAGCTCTGTTTTTCATCATATAGCCTAACATCAACCAGAACCAAGAAATACAAACACCTGCAGCGTTGGTCAAAAAAGTTGATCAGGATTTCCAATTACATGGAAGAATTGCAACCGGTCTTCGTCTTCAGGATCGGGGGCTGGAATAGCTCAGTTGGTAGAGCACTGGACTCGTAATCCAAGGGTTGGGGGTTCGAATCTCCGCCGGGCCCTTTCGGTACAGGGAGATTTTTCCCTTGGAGTTAACATTGGTTCCGACTCTATTTCCCATGCAGTCCTTCGAATGAGACTATAAACCGAGGTTCCGTGAGTAGTAGGGTTAAGGACTTCTCATCCCTCAAAAACGGAGGAGGATGAGGAGGAGGTCACGTCCTCGCCATTAAAACGCCTAAGGGGCGAATCATATGACAGAGGATGCTAGGTGATGGCATCGCGAGATCGATGTGAGGTCCCTATTAAAGACCCTAAGGGCGATGACAAGGCATGCACAATGATTGCATCGTGATGGTGCAATGGGCCTTAAAAAAACAACAAATGACAGACTGGTTATATGCCATTAAGGCAGCCATACTCCATCTTCGGGGAAGGCGCATGCTATGTGTAACGTGGCATCCATACCAACGGCCAAAGTGGCCTTCTTTTCCTAAAGTTGGTGATGGGATTTTACGTGTGTACAAGATGTTATGCGTGTGTTCACACACGGAAGTAGTAGGGTTAGGGACTTCTCATCCCTCAAAAACGGAGGAGGATGAGGAGGAGGTCACGTCCTCGCCATTAAAGCGCCTAAGGGGCGAATCATATGACAGAAGATGCTCGGTGATGGCATCGCGAGATCGATGTGAGGTCCCTATTAAAGACCCTAAGGGCGATGACAAGGCATGCACGATGATTGCATCGTGATGGTGCAATGGGCCTTAAAAAAAAACAAAAATGACAGACTGGTTATAGCAACTTTTGTTGTTGTTGTTTTGTTTAGGTCGTCTCCCAAGGGTGACAACACACAAACACATGCTGAAAAAGGCAGTCAGCTCCTTGAAAGGTCCGAAGTTTACCCGCTACACCCTTACCAGCTGATCATGACTGACTCTCGACATTGCTATTAAAGCGCCTTAGGGCGAATCATATGACAGAGGATGCTCGGTGAATGCATTGCGAGATCGATGTGAGGTCGCTATTAAAGACCCAAAGGGCGATGAAACGCATGCACTCTAATTTACACGCCTGTCTGTCAACTTATGAAAAAGCTGAATGTTTTTTAAACCATCGAAATGTATAATCGAATCAGGAAGGCTATATAAACGTATTTGCGTGCCAAAAAAAAGAAAATCATGTTGCATCAGCATCTGATATTAGGAAATGAAGTTCTCCCCCGCCGCTGACGTTCGAGCTATACAACGGACTCAAGCCCAAGAAAAATTAATTTTAATTTTAGTCAGTTTTAACAGAAAAAGGGACCACTCGGGAAACACCACGAGGAGGGGGGGACCTTTTTCCCCCAAAATAATAAAACAAACAGCCCCTCTGATACGAAAAAAAAAAAAGCTAATAGAACATCTCAAGCCACAATCACTTTGGGAACGCTTTCAAAAAATAAAAGAAAAAAGCTGCCGGGGGGGGTCAACGAACAAAGTCTAACGGGCGTGGGAAAAATTTTGTGACACCGTCGAAGCGGAACTTTTTAATGAAAAAAAAGGGGAAAGAGAATTCGGGTTTGACACACGTAAATATAAATTTCCGTCCGTTCTAAACCCTATTTTTTTTCCCACACCCACTCCAAAATAAGAATTGCAAAGTATTTACAATTGCATATGTTTTTTGCGGGTTATATTTCTCTGGAAAGATGCTGACAGATTTCACAGATTTGGTTTTTATCCCAAATCTGTTACCAAAAAAAAAAAGAAAAAAAACGTTTCCTCGATTAAACCAACAGAAAACACATGTCATAAGGGTTGTCCCCCGGGGTAAGGACATCCATCATGTAGCACAACCTCACCATTTAATGTGTACCTCCCAGAAGGACATACCCATAAAACCCTGACCCTCATTTAAGGGTTACCCCCCCCCCCCTTGCCTTCTGTATAGCGTTTTAAAAACTCAGTATGAAGGTCACAGCCCTAATAAAATAAATTAAGGGCGACTCCGAAAAAAAGCCCCAAAAGAGAAATTCACGACAACCGGGGCCCCTCTGCATTTACAATGGCCCAAAATGACACACATTGTTCAAAAGCTCCCGGTGTGATTTTAAAAACTGTTCAACTAATTCCTTTCTAAAAATTTATCCAATGTATCGGGTTTTCCCCCTTTTTTTTTAAAAAGGGTGCTTGGGGGGGAAACCGTTTTCAAACCCTGTATCTCAAAAACAAACACTGATTTTGAAATGTGTTTTTTTTCCCAATAAAAGGGGGGAAAAAGGGCGTTTTAGATCATGAAAAAATTTCCCAAACACTGTTTTGATAAGAGCTCATTTCGGTTTGGTCCATTAAATGACTCTCGGCCAAGACATCCTTCAAAAAATTTTCACAAAAAAAACCGGAAATAAGGTAAGACGTTTCTGATTTAATTTTCCGGGCCCTTTTTTTTTTTTTTTTTGGGGGGGGGGGGGGGGGCAAACGTTACATGGAAAACCCAAAATTTAAAATGTATTTTTCTGCAAAATGTCTGTTGCTGAAAAAAAAATGTGATAAATAACTCTTTGGAAACTTTTTTTTTAGTTTATTAAAAAAAAGGGCGCCCAAGCGTTACTTATGTTGTGGGGAAAAGGATTTAAAAAACCCCCCTGAAATTATTCAGTGAGAAGGAAATTTTGGGTTTAGTATACCCTTTTGGAGGGGCTATTCCCCCCCCCAATGGACAAAACAGAGGAGTCATTTTTGGGTTTTTTGTTTTATGTCCAAATGTTAAATTGATTTATTTTTTCGCCTAAGAAGACCCAAGAGGGGGGGAATCACGTGTCTGTCATGTTCTTTGGGGGGGGGATGTCTTGGGGGTAACTAACACCTTCACTTTTTAAATTTTCTTTTTTTGATTTTGAAAAAAACAATAATTTTTAATACAGTGAATCAGTAATGTTTTTTTTTCTTCTATTTCTCCCTTTTTCTTCTTCTCTTTCCCCCCTTCTCCTTTTTTAATATTTTCTGTCTGTGGGTTTTTTTTTTCTGCCGTGTCTCTGTCCGTCGGTCTCTGTCGCAGTTTATCGATTTTTTTGTCTCTGTCCCGACACGGGCCCCTTTTGAACCCGCAACCCAGGGAAAACTGGGAATTTGTAAATTTTGGGCAAATGTACAGTTAAAAACGGACCACTCCTAAATTTATGGGGGAAGAAAAATAATTTCATCGTTTTTGTGGCAGGCGCAAAGCCCCCCAGCCCAAGGGATGAATGGAAAAAAAAAATGGTTAAACATTGTATGAGGGGGAAAAACCCCCTTGCCTCCCTGATTTAGTGTTTTTGATCATTTCCCCCGATAAAGCGGAAAAAAAGTGTCAATTGGGTGGGTTTGTTACACTCCGGAAAAGGAAAGGGGAAAGCCAAATTGGGGCTTCCCCTTTCCTTTCCGGAAAAAACCTTTCAGGGGGAAAGCACCCAACATAACACCCCACATTCAGGCGTTGCGTCCCGACAAGCCCAAAAACCCCATACTATGTTTAAGAGCCCTGTTACTGCTAACTCAGCCTAACCCCCCAAAATCTCGATGAAAGTCGGTTTCAAATACTGACCTAGCAGGTGGGGGGTGTTGTAGAAGTGGAAATGAGCGGAAAAAAAAAAATAGCAGGGGACTCCCGATCAATTGGTTTTTTCGTCTACCATATCCCAAAGGGGAAAGTTTTTCAGTTTTTAAAAAATTGTTTGGACAAATTTTCGAAGATCAATTTCAACTTTGGGGATGGAACGGGTTCGCTGTACAGGCAAAGTATTGAAGGTTTTTCCAAAATCCGTACGACCCCCATGCACGCATTTTCCGTTTGACACAAACGGTAGTTTTCCCAGTCAAGCTTGTCAACGACATGCTTCACTCTTCAAAAGGTTACCCCCCCAAGCGGCGTGGGGCCCCAAACAGTGCGCCGATTGCCTGCCCTTGCCAAATAACAAACACACCCGGGTTGTTCAAAGTCGAATACACGGGAGATTTCTTTGTGGGGCTCTGTTCTAAAACCTATTTCTGTTCTGGGAAAGAACAAACCAAATTCAGCTGTAAAGGGTTGAGTAAAAAAACACAACGCCTTCACCAAAGAACCCTACCAAAAAGTTCTTCAAACGCAAGAGAGTGGGTGTGAAAAAACATAGGGTTCAGAACGGACGGAAATTCTATATTTACGTGTGCTCAAACCCGCAATTCTCTTTCCTTTTTTACATTAAATGAGTTCTCGCTTCTGACGGTGTCACAACTTTTCCTACCCTGTATAGACCTTTGTTTCGTTGACCCCTCCCCGGCAGCTTCTTTTCTTCTGTATTTGTATGATAGCGTTCCAACGTGATTGTGGTCTTGATGACTGTTCTATTAGTCGTTTTATTTTTTCTTGTATCAGAGTGGGCTGTTT
This sequence comes from Conus ventricosus, assembly GCA_018398815.1. NCBI lineage: Eukaryota > Metazoa > Mollusca > Gastropoda > Neogastropoda > Conidae > Conus > Conus ventricosus. Next base: position 90,477,068 of record CM031605.1, on the reverse strand, counting down.
GATCCATTATTTTGGGGGAAACGGTCCCCCACCTCCTCGTGGTTTTCCTGAGTGGTCCTTCATTCTGTAAGACTGACTAAAGTTAAAATTACATTTTGCTTTGACTTGAGTCCGTTGTATAGCTCGAACGATCAGCGGACGGGGGAGAACATGTCATTTACACTAATATCACGATGCTCTGATGCAACATGATTTTCTTTATTTGGCACGCAAATACGTTGATATAGCCTTCCTGATTCGTTATACATTTCGATGGTTTAAAAAACATTCAGCTTTTTCATAAGTTGACAGACAGGCGTGTAAATTAGAGTGCATGCGTTTTCATCGCCCTTTGGGTCTTTAATAGCGACCTCACATCGATCTCGCAATGCATTCACCGAGCATCCTCTGTCATATGATTCGCCCCTAAGGCGCTTTAATAGCAATGTCGAGAGTCAGTCATGATCAGCTGGTAAGGGTGTAGCGGGGTAAACTTCGGACCTTTCAAGGGAGCTGACTGCCTTTTTCAGCATGTGTTTGTGTGGGTTTTCACCCTTGGGAGACGACCTAAACAAAACAACAACAACAAAAGTTGCTATAACCAGTCTGTCATTTTTTTGTTTTTTTTAAGGGCCCATTGCACCATCACGATGCAATCATCGTGCATGCCTTGTCATCGCCCTTAGGGTCTTTAATAGGGACCTCACATCGATCTCGCGATGCCATCACCGAGCATCTTCTGTCATATGATTCGCCCCTTAGGCGCTTTAATGGCGAGGACGTGACCTCCTCCTCATCCTCCTCCGTTTTTGAGGGATGAGAAGTCCCTAACCCTACTACTTCCGTGTGTGAACACACGCATAACATCTTGTACACACGTAAAATCCCATCACCAACTTTAGGAAAAGAAGGCCACTTTGGCCGTTGGTATGGATGCCACGTTACACATAGCATGCGCCTTCCCCGAAGATGGAGTATGGCTGCCTTAATGGCAGGATAAAAAAAACGGTCATGCACACAACACTCCACTCAATTTGTTGGGTAAATGGGATTTATACTCGCCTGTCCATATAGGGAGTGTCTGCAGGAGCATCAGCCTGCGTACACCGAAGAAGAAGAAATCTTCAGAATCGAGCCAAAAGCAAAAGTTAACAACTGTGGGTCAGAGCTGAGCAGAACAACCCACACCCAACCCCCTTCCCCTCCACAACGTTACACTGACTCTCTGACCGGACTCTAAATATGATATGTTACAGCCAGCAGCTTTTATTTGTTTCACTTTTGTCCGCATGTACACCAGATCGTCTGACTTCACTCGGTAATATTTCTCGTTTAAAGCAAGCTGTTCACTGTTTGGGGAAAAACAAAACCAACAGCTACAACACACACACACACACACAGAGAGACAGAGAGAGAGATGTTTTACGAGAGAAACGAAATCCAAAGATTGAATAGATTAGGACCAAACTCAATCCTCTTAGACTTCAGACACCAGACCATTGCAGTTCCAGCTCAAAGCACAGAGCAAAACGTTTGTCTTCCGTACATCCTCTAACTGTCACTCATCATTCAAGCCTCACCGGTCGCGCTAATAATTCCCGATTTGCTTTTTGCAGACAGACAAAAACACAGACACAGAGAAAAAAAGCAGCAAGAAAGTAGAAGAGATCTACTCTCAAACGAAGCAGAAAAGACAAAGACACTAAAGGATGAGAACACACACACACACGCGCACGCGCGCGCGCGCGCGCGCACGCACGCACGCACACACAGTGTAATCAGAATCCCTTTGAGTGAGGAATAACACAGTACAATGAATAATCTGTTGAAACCGAAAGAGAAAAGAAAAAAAGAAACGAAAGGGAGAGTGGAAACAGGTGGAAGTGAAATCGTATCCCATTGAAGCTCCTTTGAAGTTGTCACAACACAAATGTGTGTGGGTGGTTGCGGAAGATGCTTTGTCCAGAAGAGTCCCAGTCTCTAGTCCAGCTCTGTGTGTGTGTGTGGGGGGGTGCGCGTGTGTGCGTGCGTGCGTGCGCGTGCGTGTGCGGTGTGTGTGTGGGGGGGGGGGGGGGGGCATACGTTCGTGCGTGTGCATGCGTGTGTGACACAGAC
>CM031605.1:90462474-90469974 GCA_018398815.1 Conus ventricosus | reverse complement strand
CACACACACACACACCTATATAGAACGCTCCCAACAAACGTTTAACGAGAGAAACGTAATTCAATGATCGAATATATTAGGATCAAATTTTGTCCCCTTAGATTTCCATCATCAGACCGTTCCCCTCCCAAATCAAACTACAGAACGAACAGTTTGTCTTCTGTACGTCCTCCAACAGGAGGTAATCACCATTTACGCCCTATGAGTTATACTAGTAATTCACGAGTTGGTTTTCTGTTTAGATCGATACAGGCACAGACACATCCAGGAAAAGCAACGAGACAAGCAGAACGGGGACGAGATCTATTCACAAACGAGTCGGAATGGAAGAGAAAAGCAAACAAACCCAAACAAAACAAACTAAAATATATACAGTGTAAACAGAACGGCTTTGAATGGGGGAGAACCCCCCCCCCCCCCCCCCCCCCCCCCCCCCCCCCCCCCCCCCCCCCCCCCCAGCAGAATGAACAGTCTGCTGAAACCAAAAGGAAATGAAGGACAGGAAGAGAAGGGAAGGCGAAAACAGGAAGAGGAAGTGAACCCGTAAACCATGGAGTCTCCCTGAACTGAAACCAGTCAGAAGAAATGTGTGGTGGCTGAGAAGGATGCTTTGCCTTGCTTGAAAGGTCCTCGTCTCTAGTCCAGTAGCAGAGAGAGAGAGAGAGAGAGAGAGAGAGAGAGAGAGAGAGAGAGAGAGAGACGAAAATTATTCTTGCATTGATTTTTTTCTTCTTTTTAGACGCTGACTGCTGGATCAGAGAGAGAGAGAGAGATGAAATGAAATGTAATCTCAGCAGAGAGAGAGAGAGAGAGAGAGAGAGAGAGAGAGAATGACAATGACAAAGAATGTGTTGGCAATAGCTCTTTCGGCTCTAATGCCAAGGAAGCGCAATCATAAACCAAAACGCAAAATTACATCTGGCGATAACCGAAGATAAATGCAAAATCAAACAGCTTTGTAAAACCATCCGTTAGTACTGGTCATAATCTTCGACCAACCGACCGATAAGTCAACAATTAGTGACAGTTATTATCTTTCCTTTCAGCACAACAATAACACATAATAGATAGCTTGCAGAGTTACATTTTCATGATAAATAATCTGATAACTAACAATCTAAATTTTTCTTCCTAATATTATTTGCTTTCGCAATGAACGCAGCAAGTGATCTAATAATGTCTTCATCTTCTGATGTCAGTATTTTTCTTATGTTATATCTTTGCGCGTTGTATTTAGTAAACAGACTACTTTTGTTTCGTAATTCATTATATTCACAACAATCGAATAAGAAATGCATCTCATCTTCGAAACCATTCGAACATAACGGGCATACCGAATCCATGATCGAATCTGAAGTAAACCACCGTTTATATGAATATAAACCTAAGGTTCTTGTTCTAAATCTGACAAGTGAGTCCCTACGCCATTTATTAGTTATTACACCAAGATAATTTTCAGGATATAATGAATCTTTAAAGGAATAGTACCAGCTGTATTTATCATTTCCAACCACAGTGGAGTGCCAATTTTGCTCCAAACAATCAATCAGTCGCTGCTTAAATTCAAACAAAAACATTTTCTCACTACCTACCCCTTGTGCAATCCAAACAATGCCAAATCCATTTTCTGTTACAACCTTTTTAACATTCGACACCCAGTTGTACACTCCTATTTCCATTTGTCTGAAAAGCATTTCATATGCCTGTCTGATTATACGATTTAGTGGAAGTTGAGTTAGTTTTAGCCAGTATCTCACACATTCAATATAATTTCTAATAAATAAAGGATTTCGGCCTGACTCTCCGTAACCGTGTAAAGGTATATTTAGAAATCTTTTTATTGCAAATGTGTGAATATTCTCCATTAATTTTGTTTATTTTCATTAAGTCCCCAAACTTCAGCACCGTATGATAACATGGGTTCTATTTGTGAATCAAACATTTTCCAGAATAAATTAGAATCAATCGAATTTAATCTTCTCATGGTGCGAAGAATTTCAATAACCCCTTTTCTACCCTTCTAGCGACTTCTGTCCAGCCAGACATCAAGCTTTATCTGGTTGTAAAAACAATGCCTAAATATTTATATTATTTGTTACCTTTATCTCATTTCCATACCACCATATTTCATTTGCAGAGAGATACCCTCCCTTACGGAAAACTATAACATTAGTTTTGTCTAGATTTACGACCAATTGCATTCTGTCAGCTTCAGATTTGAGTACATTGATTTGATTTTGAAATCCTATAGTAGTGTCTGACAGCAACATCACATCATCGGCAAATAACATCAGAAACATTTCAATTCCTCCAGAGATTAGTTGAATGCCATGTCTTCCACGTTTTGATAACTCCACAGCAAGTTCATTGATGGAAAATGAAAATAGTAGGGGGTTTAGCACACAACCTTGCTTGACACCTCTTGGACAACTGAAATAGTGTGATAATAGGCATTTATCACGTACACAGGCTAGAACGGTATTATAGATTCCTCTCAGCGCATTATACAATTTTCCATCCACACAGATTTCCTCAGGCACTCCCATAATAGGTTTCTGTTAACAGGGTCAAAGGCCTTCCGGAAGTCAACAAAAGCCACGTATAATTTCGAATTTCTGGAGAGATATTTTTTAACTAAACAATACAATGAAATTTTGGTCAATGGTGCTATATCCACTTCTACAACCCGCCTGCTCTTCAATAATTTGTTCTCTTTCCGCCCATTTAATAAGTCTTGAATTCGAAATGCTGGTATAGATCTTGCCTAATACACTGGACAGACTTACGCCTCTATAATTATCTGGGTTATTGATGTAACCTTTTTTATGCAATGGTATTATGATGGATTTCGACCACTGAGTTGGAAATGTCCGAGACTCGAAAAGTTTGTTAAAAAGACGCGCCAGAAACTCAATAACCAAATTATTTGCATTTTTTTAGCATTTCATTTACAATTCCGCCTGGGCCAGCACTTTTACCGCTTTTTAATCTTTTAATGCTTTCTTGTATTTCGCTTTTTCTGATTGGGTCATTAAACAAGGGTTCTTGCATATTTTCATTATTCGGGTCAGTAATGACTATCCTCCTCGTAAATATTATCATGAGAATTAGAAACACCGTAAAAATGATCATGCCATTGTTTTATTGAAATTTCATTAGTTGTTAATCGTTCTAAGAGTTGACCAAAACGTTTTCTGGTCTCTAACTGAATCTTTTAATTTTTCTAGTCTGGAACGATCAAAATATTCCTTTTTCTCTCTCTTTAGCTTGCTATATTCTTTCCGTGCGTTTACATAGATTTGCATTCGATAATTAACGTCAGTCTTAGAACGCTGATAATTTCTCAGAAGGCCCTTAACTCGTCTTTTCATTACTTCACATTCCCTATCAAACCAGTCATCTTTTTGTTTTCTCTTCTTCCCCACTGTACGCACCATACATGCAGCAGCACCATACATCGCACCGGTAAACACATCTAGACATTCATCAACATCACCATCCAATCCATCGTTCGCTTGCTTCATGCATTCCTTAAACATGTCAGATTCCAATTCATCCCTGTAAGTCTGAGCATTCTCATCATTCCATACAATCTTCTCTTCTCCACCCTCATTCATTTTCCTTTCTTTCTCTTCGGTCATTCCTTTCTTCCATCTCAATTCAACCGGTAGGTGCCAAGAGTGTAGATTATCACTAACACACAAATCAAAATCAAATTGCAATTCTTCAGACACCATGAAATAATCAATTACACTACTACCGTGTGGTGATACATATGTAAAATCGCCGCGTGGATCACCCTCACAAAATCCATTCAATATGACTAAATCAAACATGAAACAGAAATCTAAAAGCGTTTGACCAAAATCATTCACATTTCCATCTTTTGAAGGTCTTATATACATTTCTTCATTTTCGCTGCCATCCAGTGGATTTAAATGACTTGTCAGGTTTTCAATGGTGGGCTACTCACATCATGTTCTGGCGTTCAAATCACCACATAAGATTATGTTAACATTTCCATTCTGGACTAGATGCTGCAATTTTTCTTCTAAAATAAGAATACCATTTTCACATCAGTGTAGTTATAAAAAGGACTACCTTCAGGGGAAATATAACTTGCAATCAATAATACATCTTTATCCATATCAAATATACTTCACTCAATTTTCAAAACAACCAAGTTGTCACATGCAAGTTCAATTCGTTTAACCAAGTGAGAATAATAGTTTTTAACAAGTAATAAAATTCCACCCGAGTTTCTACCAAATAATGACAGCTTTTTTTGCTGGAGAGCTAAATTTTACATAGTCATGAAAAAAAATGTTACTGAAGTCAAAAGCCTGATTAGCAAAGGTTTCAGTTAGACACACGAAATCAAATGAACACACATCATTTACAAAAGGTGCATCATTTCATTTACCACACAGGTTTTCAACATTATAATTTAGGAACGATAACTGCGTCGGCTGATCAAGCCTGGCCTATTTATTGGAGGTTGACCCAGAACGCAAAGAACGCCTGTCACTGTCACTGTCACTGGTCGCACGCCGTGTGTTGCCACTCCTTGACAAGAAACCTGACAACCCACTTTGCTGTGTCCCTCTACCCCCACTGCCCCCAGTTTCACGTGTTGCAGGCCGCCCACTCTGACCCTCTCCCTTCCCTTGCACAGTCCCTCTCTCCCCCTTGCGAAGGTGTTTTTAACCCCACCTCTACCACCCTTTCCCCCACGCACGTCACTGCTCCGCTTTAAACTGGTTGGCTTGAGAGGGGTGTGTCTCGGGGATTCCTTGCGGTGATCCACTGGTGTGTTGACCCGGTGACCTTGACCTGACTGCCGATCAGCTGTTGTGTTGCTGCTGCTCCCCGCCATCGGCACCGGGCTGTCCGCTGTTCCGCCTGATGATGGAGGTGACGAAGTGTCCACATCGTGATCGGCCCTCACTGCTGCGGCGTACGACCTCGGTGCTCGTCTCGGTCCGATCTTCATCACGCCTCTGTCAAAGTGGGTACATCTCGATAGATCCCCGTCTCGGTAGATCCCCGTCTCGATAGATCCCCCACTACATGTGGACGAATTTCGGTCTCGATAGATCCCCATCTCGGAAGATCCCCATCTCGGTAGATCCCCGTCTTGATAGATCCCCCACTACATGTGGACGAATTTCGGTCTCGATAGATCCCCGCCTCGGTAGATCCCATCTCGATAGATCCCCGTCTCAGTAGATCCAAAAACAGTAACGGGGATCCATCGAGACAGGAATCAATCGAGACGGGGATCCATCGAGATGGGGATCTATCGAGACGGGGATCTATCGAGACGGGGATCCATCGAGACGGGGATCCATCGAGACGGGGATCTATCGAGTGCCCCCCGTCAAAGTATGCTGACATCCCGTCACGTTTGGCCTGTGCCACCGTTGCAGCTTGCCGTCTGGTCAAGTCGTTGGCCACCCGCACACCTTGCCCTTCAAGCCGACTCCGGAATTCTATATTCTTCAGGATCTCCAACTTGTCCCTCCAACTACGCACTTTCGACGATCATGGGTTTTGGGTCACCCTACCCGCTATGCCGCCAATGAAACGAATAATGCACTCCCTGCTCCAGGACGCCATGATTTGCAATGCTAACCCTAACCCTAAAAGTATTACATTTGTCTTCAATACATATTTTTTATAATTTGGTTTGCATTTGGCGCTTCGAGAGTGTCTCTCATCTCTCCTCTACGCCCATCATGGGCAAGAGAATGATGATGATGATGATTGCATTTGCACGAGCCCGCCTCTAAAGCGGCATAGCGGGTCGGCGGCACAGCGGGACGGCGGCATAGCGGGTCGGCGGCATAACGGGTACCTCCCCAGAGCACATAGGGATACCGTAAAACCGTACATTATCCCTACGGGAAAACTCCTCTAAACGGTCAATTTCAGAGTTCATTTTCTCATGCACGTTGCGTAGTCTGTCCACAATGATCCATCGAGATGGGGATCTATCGAGACGGGGATCTATCAAGACGGGGATCCATCGAGACGGGGATCTATCGTGATGGGAATCCATCGAGACGGGGATCTATCGAGACGGGGATCTATCGAGACGGGGATCTATCGAGTGCCCCCCTGCGAAGTCAAGGGTGATGTGTTGTCGTGTCGCTGATTCCACGTGTGCAGCAGGTGTTTGCTGAACATCATCATCAGTGACACTGCCATCCCTCTGCAAAGGTCCGGGGTTCGTCTCCACGTCATGAGACAAGAGAACGCGTCGCACCGACCACGAGGCATAAATCAAACACAGTGTGACGAGGCCCTGGCTGTGTACGGGCAACACGTGTACTATACACACGCGCTGTCATAACACACTGTGTTTGTTTGCACTCGACAGTGTTGCACCTGGCATGTGACCATCCGAAAGGCCCAGTGGCGGTGAGGTGTCATCGCTCACAACTGAGGTAGCGATGATTCTCAGCGAATTTCCGAGGAGACACACACTGAGAACAACGCAAAAAAAAAATGTCAACACACCGGTCGCCGACACCGCCTCGCTTCCGCTCACCTGGCTGGCCTCGTGAACTTTGTGTGACCTTGTCACTGCTGCACAAAAATGTCCAATTCGGCTTCTCCACAGATTAATGTCGATCATTGTGTCTGCCACTGTTCTTCACTGTCTATTCACACACCTTACTGTCACTTCGCTACTCACTGAAGCCGAAGGTAGAGCAAACGACTGACACTGTTGACTAGTCGCCATCTTCCCCCCCCCCCCCCCCCCCCGAGAGAGAGAGAGAGAGAGAGAGAGAGAGAGAGAGTTTTGACACTGATATTTTATTGTCAATACCAACGAGGTCTTTTGACAAGGGGGGAGAGGTAACAGAACAATAACATTTCCCTCTTCCTTTCCTGCAAACAAATAGTACACATTCATTCCTCGTGTGCACCAAATCTAAGGTTAATAACAAATAATTTCATAACATTTCCTTATGTCCTCACGCACAGGAGTAATGCAATTTAAAAAAAAAAACAAAAAACAAAAAACCCTTAAGACTGACTCGACCATCCACTCGATCAAATGATGACAATGTATCTTACTGATCTCTTCCACTTGCGATGAATGATAATATTCATTCAGATATCTCTTATAATGCATTATTTTAAATTTCACTATCCTCCATTTGTCTAATTTTCAATGCTTCTGCGATGAATTTCGCAACTGATTTAATTACAAGTTCATCATCTGATGATAACACGACAGCAACATTTTGTCTTTTCGCTATATCTAACTGGAAAAGTGAACAATTTGTCCGCACTTCATTATAAGCAGTGCAGTGGAACAGAAAGTGTTCTTCGTCATCAATAATGTGTCTACATGCAGGACAAGCAGATTCTGTGGATGTTTCACATTCAAACCATCTTTTGTTCGCATTACAACCTAAAGTTCTCAACCTAAATCTTGCGTAATTTATTCTGTGCCATCTATCTGTTATGACATTGAGAAACTTTTCA
>CM031605.1:90449974-90454974 GCA_018398815.1 Conus ventricosus | reverse complement strand
GTGTTCATTGTCTGTCTTTGTGTTCATGGGGCCGGAATAGCTCAGTTGTAGAGCGCCTGACTCGTAATCTTGGTGATCCTGGGGTTGCGGGTTCGAACCTCCGCCGGGGCGTTTCGGTACAGGGGGATTTTTCCCTCGGAGTTAACATTGGTTCTGAGTCCATTTCCCATACAGTCCTTCGAATGAGACTATAAACCGAGGTTCCGTGTGTGAACGCACGCATAACATCTTGCACACACGTCAAATCCCATCACCAACTTTCAGAAGAGTAGGCCAGTTTGGCCGTTGGTATGGATGACACGTTACACATAGCATGCACCCTGCGTGAGAAATGGAAAGAATGAAGGAAGTAAGGAAAATGAGTGATCGATATTGAACGATACTGAATGGATGACACGGGAAACGACTGAATGAAGCGCCAGCTGGCAGTTCTTCAGTCGGCACTACCCAGGTAGGCAGCCCGTTGTGTAAACGAGTGTTGATTGTAAAGCTCTTAGAGCTTGGCCTCTAGCCGAGAATAGGCGCTATATAAGTATTCATTATTATTATTATTATTATTATTATTATTATTAATCTTATTCGTCATGTGTCTTTGTGTTCATTGTCTATCTTTGTGTTCATTCGTCAAGTGTCTTTGTGTTCATTGCCTGTGTCTGTGTTCATTGTCTGTCTTTTTCATTCATTCAACATGTGTGTTTGTGTTCATTGTCTGTCTTTGTGTTCATTGTCTGTCTTTTTCATTCATTCATCATGTGTCTTTGTGTTCATTGTCTGTCTTTTTCATTCATTCAATATGTGTCTTTGTGTTCATTGTCTGTCTTTGTGTTCATTGTCTGTGCCTGTGTTCATTGTCTGTCTTTTTCATTCATTCAACATGTGTGTTTGTGCTCAGTGTTCATCATGTTCATTATCTGTCCTTGTGTTCACAGTGATTCATGCTTAACGTGTGTTTTGATGACTAACTTCTGTCACAGCTTCAATCTTTTTTTTTCTTCTTTTTTTTTTTCATCTCTTGTGTTCAATCTATGTCTCTTTGTTCAAATGTGGGCGTTGATTTTCTTTTGGTCTATTTTTGCGTTTATTGCATGTCTGTGGTGTTGAGTGTCTGCCGTTGTACTTGGTGTCTGTCTTCGTGTTCCTTGTGTATCTTTGTGTTCAAGCTCCGTTTCTGTGTTCATCGTCGATCAGTGAGTGTGTTGTCCGTCTATGGAGGTCAGTGCATGTTACTGGGCAATATATATTTTTTTCTCTCTCCCATCTTCTGTGCCGTCTCAGTGGTATTGGACTCGAGCCACTCATTCCCACCTCGACACCACCCCTTCTCCACAGCCATGGCCAGGCCCGTCCCGCCGTAGCCCTGGCAAGGGCACTCCGCAGGGAGCAGCCAATGTCAAGTTGTCAAGAGGCAGCCCACGGGAGGAGACGCTGCACCGCTGCCGAGTGACTTCGGTGGTGTTCAGTGGCGCCTGTTCTGATCCAACATACGCAGGACGCCACCTACTAAGTTCCCTTACTGACGACAATAATTGCTTAGTCGCGGAGTCGGTGTGAGTGAGCTCTCCCTCCGGAGGGCGCCACCACGGCTGTCCAACGACAGCGGCTGCCCCATGGATGAGCCGATACCGGTGACCCCGTCGGCAATGTTTGTCGTCATGTTTAACCACTCGTCGTCATGTCAAGTGTTTGTCTCTGTGTTCATTTTTTGTGTGTCTTTGAGTTCAATGTCTGTCTTTGTGTTCGTCGTCTGTCTTAGTGTTTGCTGTTCGTCTGTGTGTTCAATGTCTTTGGTTGTGCTCGTTGTATGTCTATGTGTTCGTTGTATGCCTTTGTGTGCACTGTCTGTCTTTGATTTCATTGTCTATGGCTGTGAACGTTGTAAAGACACGTTTGGGGGAGCAGAGTAATGACACTTAATAAAGACACGTTTGGGGGAGCAGAGTAATGACACGTAATAAAGACACGTTTGGGGGAGCAGGGGTGTCAGGTGGGATCCAATCAAAGTTAACATTGAGGAGGGATCTATTCAGAGTCTTAGGGTTATGTTTTGTGTCTATTCCAGACACACACACACACACACACACACACACACACACACAGAGAGAGAGAGAGAGAGAGAGAGAGAGAGGAGAAGAGAGAGAGAGAGAGAGAGAGAGAGAGAGAGAGAGAGAGAGACAGAGAGAGAGAGAGAGAGAGAGAGTGAGTAAGAGAGAGATAGAGAGGGGGAGTGAGAGAGAGTGTGAATGTGAGAGACAGAGCGAGAGAGAGGGGGAGAGAAGGAGAGAAGGATAGAAAGAGAAAGTGGGAGAGAGACAGGGTGAGAGACAGGGTGAGAGACAGAGAGAGAGAGAGAGAGAGAGAGGAGAGAGAGAGAGAGAGAGAGAGACAGAGAGAGAGAGAGAAACAGAAGGAGAGATACAGAGAGACAGAGAGAGGGGGGAAATAGATAGAGAGGGAGAGACAGGGAGGGGGAGAGAGAGGGGGAAAAGAGGGAGAGACAAATAGAAATGGGGAGGCAGGAGATAGAGAGGGGGGAGAGACAGGGAGGGAGGGAGAGAGAGAGGAAAAGAGAGAAGAAGAAGAAGAAGAAGAAGGAGAGAGAGAGAGAGAGAAGAGAGAGAGAGAGAGAGAGAGAGAGAGAGAGGTACAGACAGACAGACAGACATACAGATGGGAGAGAGAGAGAGAGGGGAGAGAGAGAGAGAGAGAGAGAGAGAGAGAGAGAGAGAGAGAGACAGACAGACAGACATACAGATGAGTGTAGGGGAAACAGAACAAAAGACGTGATCTACAGTTCAATGAAGCAGAACAACTACAGAGTCCACCGGATGAGGCAAACCGATAAGCTGTCATGAGCAGAGAGACTGGGATCGGGTGAAGTACAGTGAAGGGTGTGTGGAAACAGCCAGGACAGCGGAAACAGCAGCAGGAAAACATCGATTCCTCCTTGAAGTAGCAGCCACCAGACACGTGGGTGGCGAGACAGGATGGTGTGTTGTTAAGAGTCCATCAAGGGGCTCTGATTATGCCTGTGACTGGAGAGAGAGAGAGAGAGAGAGAGAGAGAGAGAGAGAGAGAGAGAGAGGGAGAGAGAGAGAGAGACAGACTGTGAGAGAGAGAAGGGGAGAGAGAGAGAAGGTGAGAGAGAGAGAGAGCATGAGAGAGTGACAGTGAGAGAGACAGACAGACAAACATGCAGACAGACAAATTGAGTGAGAAAAAGAGGGGGGAAGAGAGGAGAGAGAGAGAGAGAGAGAGAGAGAGAGAGAGAGAGAGAGAGAGAGAGAGGGAGTAAGAGAGAGATAGAGAGAGAAAGATAGAGAGGGGGAGATAGAGAGGGGGAGTGAGAGAGAGTGTGAATGTGAGAGACAGAGCGAGAGAGAGGGGGAGAGAAGGAGAGAAGGATAGAAAGAGAAAGTGGGAGAGAGACAGGGTGAGAGACAGGGAGAGAGAGAGAGAGAGAGAGAGAGAGAGAGAGAGAGAGAGAGAGAGAGAGAGAGGAGAGAGAGAGAGAGAGAGAGGCGGTGTATTAACAGCAGGCTTGTCTGCAGTGTGGTATTGTCCCTCAAATTTTCAAATCATCTCATGATTCAGCTTAGATTGACCATCATGTCATATAAAGGCAAAGTCACTAAAATGGCTTGTACAAAATATTCTGCATCCCCTCAGACGCATAATGATCTAGCACGAAACATCACCATTAACAAACTAGAGTTTTAGGAATGATTCTCTGTGGGCTTACAAGACGACCACATCAAATCTGGAATCAATACACTTGTGATGTGAAATGCTTCTCTATGAACTTTGATCGTGATGTCAAATGCTTCTACATGAAATTTGATTGATCACGATCTCACATCAAAGATGATATCAGTAATCTGTTTCTTGTGACGTGAAAATGCTTCTGTGTGAACTTTGGTTGATTGTGATGTCACGTTAGAGGTAACATCAGTACACTGCCGTTGTTAAAGTGAATCTCCATCCTCTTAGGGTGTTATTGATCTTACAAGAAACTTTACATCAACAAACTGCATTTGTGTAGATGATTCTGTGCGCACTGAAATCCATTTTTTTTTATTGAATCGAACTCTTCACCTACATAGGTTGATATTGATTTCACATCAATGTTCAGTTCAGCAAACTGGCGTCGAGTAATGCTTCTGTATCAGTTTGAATTCACAATGATGTCAAACCAAACATAATGTCAGGAATCTGGCATCGTAGACATGACTCTGTATCAGCTTTAAATTGATAACGATGTCTGCCCAAACTTCACATCAATAATCTGGTGCTAATAAACTGCTTTTTTTTTAGCTGTTCAGATTGATCAAGATGTTATATGTCATGTTACATCTGTAAACTAACGATGATTTGTATCAAAGTAGACTTGTAACGGTTACCTGAGGGGGTACGTGATTAACCAAGCGTTGTAACAGTGATTCGTCCAGGTTCAGTACTAATTTCAGGATTCAGGTGTGCCCCTTTAGGAGTTTACCCGCGTGTCAGTATCTGTGTTACAGAAATCACATACTTCCAGTGACCCTGGAGTTTTTTTTGTTTAATCTTTTTTTTTTTTCTAACTGCCTTATTTTTGCTTTCGTTTATTCTTTCTTCTTTTGTTTCTAACTCCCTCTTCCCTTCCCTTTTTCATCTTTTCTTCCATTCAATTGCACTCTTTATTTATTTGCTTGTCATTCGTGTCATTTTTCTTCTTCTTTAATTAAAAATTTTTTTCTCTCTTGCTTTTTTATGCCTGCGTTTCTTCCCCTTTCTTGCTGGTATTTGCCAAAACCCCTTTTTTTAAAAAAAAATGGGGGGGGGGGGGGGGGGGGGGGGGGGGGGGGGGGGGGGGGGGGGGGGGGGGGGGGGGGGGGGGGGGGGGGGGGGGGGGGGGGGAGGAATTGCAGGAAGCATCAAATAGATGTAATTTGTCGCAATGAACGGAAACGCACAGCCAGAAAATTTGGAAGTGTCTTTGGCTTCCATCATTATTTTACGCCAGG
>CM031605.1:90419974-90442474 GCA_018398815.1 Conus ventricosus | reverse complement strand
TTTTCCAGTCAGGCCAGACGGAAAGAGCAGCGGGCAGAGGAGGAGGGGGTGGGGGTGGGGGGGATTAGGGGATGACATAGAGAGAGAGAACTGAACATATGCTCTTATTGTCCGTACTTTTACTCTCTCTCTCTCTCTCTCTCTCTCTCTCTCGTGTTATCTTTTATGTGTTTCTCCCTAATTCATAAGAAAGAGGGCACCCAAATGTGGTGCAAAGTGCCGTCCCTTGACCCACATCCCCCACCCCCACCCCCCTTTGTCCTGCTGTGTAAGCAGCGTGAAGAAGGAAGGTCTGGGAAAGGACAGAAACTATCCCCCATCGCTTTCTGTGGTGCCGAGAATTGGAATCAAACGAATGGGGCTCGGCAGGAAAGGCTGGAAGAGACGTGTGTGTGTGTGTGTGTGTGTGTGTGTGTGTGTGTGTGTGTGTGTGTGTGTGTGTGTGTGTGTGTGCGCTGGGTAAAAAAAAAAAGAACAAGATGATGAAAGAAGAATGTCATGATGGACGTACCAGGCCAATACGTAGTTTGCTTTTCTGAAAACATTTTTGTGTCTTTTGTGCAAGTTTTGAATCCAAGTTCAATGCAATATGGGTATTGTGTTTTTTGCGAACATCCTTAAACAAATTATATATACGAGCTATAAAGTTTAAATCCTTGCCAAGTCATTACTATAATGACAGAAGAACTTTTAGCCTGCACTTGTTTTCCCCCACTATTTAATTGTTCAGCATTATATATATATATATATATATATATATATATATATATATATATAATAAACTAGTAATTTCCAAGGATAAGTACCGAGCACCATTCCAGCAACTTACAGAGCAGCTTGGTGTTGCAATGACTGCAAGAAATATTCAATTATAAACAAAGCTTGCTCTTATGTCTTAGATTGAAGAAATAGGGGGAAGTTAAGCATTCATATCTGCAGTGGTAGATGATTCTGCCTAACTAACAGTGCTTGAGTGGGTGAATGGGGAGAAAAATTAAATGCTTCTCAAAATGAGCCTTCAGCAAGCTTATAGTCTCCAAGGGGGAGACAATCTCCAATGGGAAGTAAACTCACTAACATATAACTTCCTGGTCAGATACCGATATTTCGATATCTGATTGTTTATCCTCAGTGACCGCGGAAAGTGGTAATTTGACTCTGCCTTTTCAGTTTTAAGAAGAATGCTATCCCCGAAAAGGCTGGTGTGCAATACCGTAGTATGTTTGTTGAGTTTTCAAAAAACCAACCAAAGGTGCCACCTAAGAAGCAAAAGAAAATCACGAAAGAGCAAAACAAGCTACATTTTTGTGAAAAGTATTTAAAAAATATAAAAAGATAACCTTTTAAGACACAAGTGCTGAGGGCCAGTTCTTGGAATGAATCTGCAAGGGACTAAATTACAATAAACTAATAAATTCCAATATATATATATATATATATATATAATATATTATATATATATATATATATATATATATATTATGTATGTATATATATATATATATATTATATCTTAAAGGTATTTAGGGTGACCAATGGTTGACATAAAAACCCGTTTTTATATTACTTTGCACTTAGGAAAACCGCGATTTGGTCGTCATAAGGTTTTGGCCTGTGCTACGAGAAGGGAATCGTGCATACAGCCTTATTTCAATACGCTATCGGGGATTCATTGTCTTAAGTTTGTCTGGGTACATTTTGGCTTTTTTCCCAATAAGCCGTTGGAGAGTAAATACGTTTTAATGATCTTCACCTTAGGGCAACCACAGCAATAAAGAGTTTTATGGCTACCAGCCTATTTGGTCAAATATATTTTTTTCAAAGGGGGTTGTTTTGAAAAAAAGTTAAACATGAACTTCTTTCATCACATAACTATTTTGAAAAACAGAACAAAAGGGCTTTGTAAGTCTTTTCTGTAAACCGTCGATCTTGCCAGATATACGCACACTTAAGCTAATTTTTAGAATTCAATCGTCGCTTGAGAAAGCGAGCATTGAACGAGACCCAAAATCTGGGCCAAATCCGATCATTCCTTTCGTACCTCCTTTCAATTTGCTTGGAAAGTTTTAACACTCTAGGGAGTTAAAACTTTAAATAATGGTAAAAAAATTTGCTGGTTGTCCTAAGACCCCACAAACACTAAGAAAACCTTAGGGTAACCAGGTAAAAATGTATATCTGTCTTTTTATCTTTTCACATTTATTTCTTTACAACTTCAGAGTTCAAAGTATACAAAAACACAATGAGCTTAATTTGATTTAGTATCATTTAAAATTAACAGATATAGATGTGGTAACCTTAACATCCCCTTTTACAGTGGTTACCATAAGTAGCGATTTATACTTATATATATATATATATATATATATATTATATATATATATATATATATATATATATATATATATATAATGCTGAACAATTAAGTATATATATATATATATATACTTAATTGTTCAGCATTATTATATATATTACATATATATATATATACTTAATTGTTCAGCATTATATATTATTATTATATATATATATATATATATATATTATATATATATATATATTATATAAATTTTCCAAATTCTATACTCGGAAATAGAACACAACTGCTCAAAAAGAAGACGTACATTTTTAAGAGCAGTGTTACAAAACTACACGGGCTTGCATTTTCAACAGGTAACCGATGGATCTGAATACGGTACTACTTGCACTGAATGGTTCTGAACACTAAATATTACAACCGAACAAAGAGAAACCGAATGCGATCATTAGGATATAAACAGTTTAAATACTGGAACCTGTTAACCCTTTGCTGTGCAACATCGAGAAAAGATCTCAACCAGATAGCACTCGCAGCCCGGGCATTCAGGATAGGACTCGCAGCCCGGGCATTCAGGTAGGACTCGCAGCCGGGCGTTCAGCAGGTTAAAAAAAAAACATCTGGAAGTCAACTGTCCTGCAGACCAAAACCAAGTTGAGAACTACAGTCCAACGTACGCTCAGTACTCCTATAACGCCTCAGAGACATGGAGAACCAGCAAGAAGATTGAGAGTAGGCTCAGAGGCTTCGAAGGAAGGTGTCTTCGCCGAATCCTGAAACTTCACTGGCAGCAGCGTGTCACCAACAGGGAAGTGTCAAGGCGCACCGGCATAAACAACATTGTGGCCGAGGTGAAGCAGCGGCGGTGGAGGTGGCTGGACACATCCTTCGGAATGGGCAAGACCAGACTCCCTCATACTGCGCTGAGATGGGCACCCCCGGGGAAGAGGAAGCGAGGCAGCCCAATTGGGCACCTGGAGGAGGGCAGTGGAGGAGGAGATGAGAGAGGCAGGCAAGGATTTGGGAAATGAACTGAGCTGGCTTCCCCAGGCCCAGAGCGGGTGGGGGGAGCTTTTTGGCCCCTTTTATGTTCGGGTAAGTGGGATGAAGAGGATTAAGTAAGTAAGAACCCTTTGCTGTATTTCTGGCAGTTGTGGCCATAGCACATTCGTGTTTTGTTTTTGCAAATCACTATGGCAGCATGAAAATAGTACTTTGTGAAAACAAAAGTTGTTATTTTTAAAGAACATATTGATGCCAGAATGTTTTTTTTTTGCCTTTCTTTTCCATTCTGTTTGCTCTCTTTGCATAACTACATAAGTTATGCGGTCCTTTGGTTGTCCTTTGTTTAACATGTCAAAATCGATTTGGTTGTCCTTTGATAACACGATCAAAATCGAGATCAAACAGTTCCCATCGTTTAACAATGCTCTTTTTTGTTTACTTTGTGACTGTAACCTTTTTTCAAGTACATACATCAAAACATGAACTGTATGCCTGGAAATTCAACATGTCCCTCAAAAAAAAAAAGTTAAAAAAAAAAAGCAAACATGCAAAATCTCTTTTCAAGTGAATGCATACAAACAAATGCAATTAAGCGGGGTCTGGTATACCAGAAGCTGAAAATGAGAAGAATGTCAGTACACTGTCGATTTCATTCACTATAGACGGATCTCTGAGACTGTTGCTTCAATTGCTGTCATTCCTGGCCAATGCTTGGATCTGTTATGACAAGATACGTGAAGTACGGCTTCACATTGCAGTCGAGGTCATGAACAGAACGCTGTTCGCTTTCATCTTCATTGTGTTCGGGAATATATCAAATTTCAAGTCAGCAAGAATAGAGCCCTATGTCAACCTCGGTGTAATGTCAGTGGAGGAAGGACTAGCGCACAGCCCAAAACACACTCACAGCTTGCTTAAAAACTCATTCATATATCATGCATTCGTCACATCAAACCACTAGAAAAGTCTATAACTTTACTATAAAATGATCATAAAAAGAACATCAATGCATATAGAATCAAACAAATAAAACATTCTCTCTTTCCTTGAACTTCACAAAATCATTTATCTAAAACATCATTAACTAACCCGGGTATAAAACGATTTTACTTTACCTGGCCAGGTGATCTTAACTATTCACGAATCACTGTCTTTTCTTTTCTTTTTTTTTTCTTTTCACTGTCACTTTCACAACACGACACAACTCCCGGCACTGGTGTTGGTCTGATGGCGCTGGTCAGGTGAGATGTTGGCGTTGGTCTGTGGTTCTGCTTGGCGAAGTGACGCTGCCGGTATGAGGTCGAACCCCCGGTTAGGTAGAACAGTGACTATCAACATCGATCTGTTCTCCTTTCTTTCTTCCTGCTTTAACGCATTGCACTCTCTCTCTCTCTCTCTCTCTTCTTTCTAGTTTGCTCTTATAAAATGGACATGGTTGCTTTTCTTTTCTTTTTTTTTTTCTTTTCTTTTCTTCTTCATAATTAGCAACTCTCTCTCTCTCCAATCTCTCCTCAGTCCTTCCTCGGGCAGACATTCATGCTAATCTCTCAACTTGGTTCTCTTCTCTCCTCCCCCTCATCTCTCTCTCTCTCTGCCCTTCTCTCCTGCAGAGCTCCACTCAGACCTCTCTCTCCCTCTCTCTTCTGTTCGTTCTCCCCTCGTTCTTCCTCTCTTCATCTCTCTGCCTTTTCCCTCGTGCAGAGACTACACCCTAAAAACCCCCCTCATCTCTCTGTCTCTGTTCGTTCTCATCTCCCTGCCTTCCTGTAGGCGAGAGCCTACTCTCCCGAACTCCCCCTCTCTCTCTCTCTGTCGTTCGTCTTTCCTCCCTTCCTCTCCCTCACACATTCCTTTATGCTCTAACCCGTGTCCAAGGGCCCGTACCATTGGTCAGTTTTTTACCGCCCTGACACCGAAGTTATCCCCTCTAATTCCATTGGATGTTCAAATCATGACAGTCCCGTCTACACGCCTTACTCTTGTGGTGGTCAATTGGTCTTTAATTGATTAGCTAGATTTCCCCCCCACCACACACTACCTTCTCCTCTCCCTTTCCTGCTTTAACCTGCGACGCCCGACTAACAATGACGTTGGTTCCACAAATTGGCCGGATAAGGCTGGCCCAGGCACTGAGGTCCGTCTGGGCAGACATCGAGGCGTCGGTCAAAGCCGCTTAGTCTTTCTGGCGGGACAGAACGTCTCTGTGGAGCCTCCCCCCTATGCTTAATTGGCCGGACCCGACCTGTGGGCCCGTCTTTCTGACGCCTAGAATGTTTGAGTTTGGACTTATGTCCAGTTGGAGTGGCCGACGATGACCACACTTTGGTTGTGTTGAATTTTGACCGTGCATTTCCCCTTGCAAAAAGACTATGCCCCGCATTGTCTCAAAACAACGGTACAAAAAAGACAACAACCGAATTTGCTGACACACAGCTACACGCGCAAAGTTTAAAAAAAATACTTTACAGCCAACGGTTTTATAATTTAAAATTTTACATTAGTGGATACCACTCCAATGAGCTATCATTGACGTGCGCTTTTGCGTTATTTCGACTCATTTTATAACGACCTCTGTGCGCACTTAGCAATTCCCTACCTGGGATTTGCCAACATCTTCTCTTCACAATTCTTATGAAAAGCACAATAAAATATGATCACGATCCATGACACTTCACTGAGGAAAATCTCCATCCTCACTTATTGCAATTAATGCATCACTACACAAGCGACTGTATGCTCCAAAGCATTAACTTCATCCACATGAACAGTTCTCACACAAAAAATATGAACAAGTCTCACACACAAAAAATATGAACATAGCCAACTGGGAATGAACCCATATCCAATCAACATAACTGGAATCAACACATATTATCAACAAAGCACCCCGGATACGACCGACTTCCTCTGAGTCGCAGCTTGCTAGATACGCGACTTAAATAGTCGCTCCGGGAAATTTTGTCGACCTGGGATGTACTGCATCGGTACCTGTAGGGCTGCGTGCCATTGCCCAACGCAGAAAACCCTTTTGTTTTTCAGCTGTGCCTCCTGCAGGAATTTGAGTGGTTGGTGATCTGTCTCTATCACGAACTCTTTCCCATACAAGTATTTGTGGAACTTCTGCACGGCCCACAAGACAGCTAAACACTCCCCTTCCCCCCCCCCCGTTGCGTACCCTTCTTCACACTTTGTCAACTTCCTGCTAGCATATCTCACAGGAAACTCGACCCCCTTTATGCTCCTGCAACAAATACTGCACCTATCCCACCGCCTGATGCATCTGTCCACAACAAAAATGGTTTGGGGCATATCTGGTAGCTTCAAGATGGGACGGGAACCTGTCTTTCCAACACCGTCTGCAGTGCTTGCTCTGCAGCGTCTGACCCTTCGACCACTGCCGGTTTCCCTGCCTTGACCAAATC
This sequence comes from Conus ventricosus, assembly GCA_018398815.1. Taxonomy (NCBI): domain Eukaryota; kingdom Metazoa; phylum Mollusca; class Gastropoda; order Neogastropoda; family Conidae; genus Conus; species Conus ventricosus. The sequence continues at coordinate 90,435,727 of CM031605.1, read as the reverse complement.
ACTGAGAGGACTCGTGATTGCAGCAAAATTTTGAACAAACTCCCTGTAGAAGCCAACAAACCTAGCAGACTCCTGGCTTCTGTTTTGGTCTTTGGTCTCTCTGAATTCATCATCTTCTCCACCTTTCCCCTTTCTGGTGCTTTTTGTCGCCTCCGACAACAAAACCTAGGACTCCAACTGTCTGCCCTTCATACAGTGACAATCCCTGTATGACTCTTCTGGAAATTAGGCAACAAAATCCCCCTTCTTCTGCTGGGTCTCTTTCACCTCATCAATGATTGCTGCTGCGCCTATGTGCTGAGTCTCACGCTGAAAATTATTTGCGGAGGAAATTTGCATGGAAAAGTTTTGGTTTCCCATTCACATCAATTCGGTAAACCCGACCGACCCTTTCAGTGATGGTGAATGGTCCTTCCCAATGCATCAGCAGCTTGTTGTGACCCGTGGGAAGCAGTAAACCCGGATTGATCTCCCACCTGCGGGATTGCTTCCTCACCTTCCTGTCATATTGCTTCTTCTGAACGACCCTAGCCTCCTGCAAACCTTCCTTGCAAACTTTCATGTCTCGTACCTGTGCCCACCTTTGGAACAGGGCGAGATAGGGCCCATCAAATCAACAGCCACTCTCTGAACGGTGTGTCAATTAAAGGGGGATGTTTAAGAGGCGCCTTCCTCTTCACCCCTCTTGTGGCTGACCTTTGAACACGTCACATGACATGCAGAACGTTTTATGTCTGCCATTGCTCCTGGCCCAAAGAAAATCATCAAAAACTCGGTCAGCCGTTTTACCGGTGCGAGATGACTCGCCATGGCGACTCGTGACCCCCTGACATGACAGTGTCACGATAACATGTGGTACCTCTAACTGAGTGGTCCACCTTACCTGTCTTCCCCCTTTGGGGAACACTCGGTACAACAGCCCGCCTTTCACAAGAAATTCTGTCTCACCTCCTCTAACCTCCTGTTTCTCTCCACTCTTGCCAACTCCCAAGACTTCACGAGCGAAGGGTCTTGTTCCCGTGTGCCCTAAAATATCAGGCGACACGTCTATGCCCGACTTCCTTCCTGGGAAAAACTAACGGTTTAACAACCTTTTCCTCCTTCTTGCTCCGTGTTTGAACTGCTGCCCCTGTAGCAGTCAACAACTCGGATCCCCTGGATCCCTTGCACCTGGAATATTTCCATGATCAAATCGTGAAGGGGTTTCTCCATCACCAACGCAGACAACTCGCCTGAGAAGTAAGGGGTACGTACTTCTATCTTAGCAACTGGAAACTCCCTCACAGTGCCCCTCGATTAGAGTACAGGTCTGGATTTGCCCTGTCAAATCCCCTTTATCGACCGCGTTGTTCGTACTACCCCGCATGAACAACCAGTGTCTCGTAACACTTTCACCCTCTGCTGGCAATCCACCCTTCTTCCACTGGTAACGAACCACTCAGCCTAGTTTCCCCCCATCCCTGACACTGACTGCTGTCCAGTGCTAGCCATAGGCTGCACTCCACCTCTTCAGACTGAATCCCTTTTGGTTCCACTGCAGGTCGTTTCCCTTGACGACCCTTATCCCCCTCTTGCAAGGCTGCTGCCTTCTGGAAACCTCATGCGACAAACCCTCGCCACATGTCCCTTCTTTTGACAAATGAAACACCTAATGTCCTTTTCCCTTCCTTCTGCCCCACCACTGGGTTTGCAGACTTTGCAGAAAACTCTCCTAGTTTCCTTGCACTCTTCTCACCTGTGCCCAGCACCTGTTTCTCCTGACCTTGTGCCCAACGTGCCCCTCTATACACCTCTGCGAACTTCAACAACTCTCCTGCTGTCTCTGGCTGTCTCTCTTTCAATTTTATGGTTATCAGGGCCGCAACCTGACAAAATCTGTTCCTTCATAACTAGCTCTTTCAAATCGGCGAACTCCTTCTTCGTACCACTCAACTCTAACCAATTCTCAAAATAGTGATCTAGACGTGCACCAAACTGAGTGTACGTTTCCCCTGCTTGCAATCTAGCTGAACGAAATTTTTTTCTGAATCCTTCCTCTGTGAGGTCAAATCCCTTCATCAATGATTCCTTCACAGCGCCGAAATCAGACTGTTGTTCTGCTGGCAACGCAGTGAAAATTTGTAATGCCTTACCCGTCAGTAACGCCGACAAAATGACTGCCCACTCTTCTGGAGGCCCAACCCCGACTGGTCGCAAACGTTTCGAACGACTGATGTATGCGTCAATCGAATCGGTCCCTTCCGAGAAATTTTGGGAACTTGGGTCGGGGGGCATAGCTACGCACAGAGTCACTGGAAAGTGAACTACATCATCGGTGGCCTCCCTCTGTATTCTCACTTTCTCCAACTCTAATTGAAACCCTTTTAAACTTTCCGTTTCCTGCGCTTCCCTTAGTCTTTCTGTTTCCCGCGCCTCCTTATTCTTTCGTTTCCCGCTTCATTCTTTCTGTTTCCTGCGTTCCCTTATTCTGTTGTTTCCTGCTTCATTCTTTTGTTTTTCCTGCTTTTATTCTTTTTGTTTCCTGCGTTTCCCCTAGCTTTTAATCTTTCCTGCTCTGCTATTGCTATCTCTGCTGCGACACGGCGTTCTTTCGGCGCGTTATCCCTTTCCATCTTTTGTTGGTTTTCAACGAATGCTCGCAACTCATCTCCTGAGTAACCTAGATCACGAGCGACGCTCACAAGTTGTTCAATAGGGGTGTTCTTTTCTTCCGCCATTGTATCTCTTTCCTTTTTTTTTTTTTTTTTTTTGAACAGATTTTATTACTACGACAGCCAAACTGGTGGTTACCGACACGAGTGACGTAATAGCACAATCCTATGAATGATAATATTAGCTTGGGACAACGTAGTTAGTTTTTATAAGACGCCCAGCGCCTGACCCAACTATGAGAGCGAATTATAGGAAATCTGTGCGAAATGAGTACTCTGGGGCTGAAATGCCAAGCCTAGTATTAACTATCTTGGAAGCAATGCCAAGCCTAGTATTTAACTATCTTGGGAACATACAGTAAGACAACCCCTTGTCTTAGGATTACAATACTTGAATCCCACCCAGCTTCCTCTCTGAGAAGTTGAACAATTATAATAAATGGGCCAGAATATCCTGGCAAGCTCGCCAATAAATTGTCAACCTCGGTGTAATGTCAGTGGAGGAAGGACTAGCGCACAGCCCAAACACACTCACAGCTTGCTTACAATCTCATTCATATATCATGCATTCGTCACATCAAACCACTAGTAAAGTCTATAACTTTACTATACATGATCATAGAAGAACATCAATGCATATAGAATCAAACAAAATAAAACATTCTCTCTTTCCTTGAACTTCACAAAATCATTTATCTAAAACATCATTAACTAACCCGGGTATAAACAGATTTCTACTTTACCTGGCCAGGTGATCTTAACTATTCACGAATCACTGTCTTTTCTTTTCTTTTCTTTTTCTTTTCACTGTCACTTTCACAACACGACACAACTGCCGGCACTGGTGTTGGTCTGATGGCGCCTGGTCAGGTGAGACTGTTGGCGTTGGTCTGTGGTTCTGCTTGGCGAAGTGACGCTGCCAGGTATGAGTCGAACCCCCGGTTAGGGTAGAACAGTGACTATCAACATCGATCTGTTCTCCTTTCTTTCTTCCTGCATTAACGCATTGCACTCTCTCTCTCTCTCTCTCTCTCTCTTCTAGTTTGCTCTTATCAAATGGACATGGTTGCTTTTCTTTTCTTTTTTCTTTTCTTTCTTTTCTTCTTCATAAATTAGCAACTCTCTCTCTCTCTCCACATCTCTCCTCAGTCCTTCCTCTGCAGACTATCTCATGCTAATCTCTCAACTTGGTTCTCTTCTCTCCTCCCCCTCATCTCTCTCTCTCTCTGCCCTTCTCTCCTGCAGAGCTCCACTCAGAACCTCTCTCTCCCTCTCTCTCTGTTCGTTCTCCCCCTCGTTCTCTCCTCTCTTCATCTCTCTGCCTTTTCCCTCGTGCAGAGACTACACCTAAAACCTCCTCATCTCTCTGTCTCTGTTCGTTCTCATCTCCCTGCCTTCCTGTAGGCGAGAGCCTACTCTCCCGAACTCCTCCCTCTCTCTCTCTCTGTCTGTTCGTCTTTCCTCCCTTCTCTCTCCCTCACACATTCCTTTATGCTCTAACCCCGTGTCCAAGGGCCCGTACCATTGGTCAGTATTTTACCGCCCTGACACCCGAAGTTATCCCCCTCTAATTCCATTGGATGTTCAAATCATGACAGTCCCGTCTACACGCCTTACTCTCTGTGGTGGTCAATTGGTCATTTAATTGATTAGCTAGATTTCACCCCCACCACACACTACCTTCTCCCTCTCCCTTTCCTGCTTTAACCTGCGACGTCCGACTAACAATGACGTTGGTTCCACAAATTGGCCGGATAAGGCTGGCCCAGGCACTGAGGTCCGTCTGGGCAGACATCGAGGCGTCGGTCAAAGCCGCTTAGTCGTCTGGCGGGACAGAACGTCTCTGTGGAGCCTCTCCCCTATGCTTAATTGGCCGGACCCGACCTGTGGGCCCGTCTTTCTGACGCCTAGAATGTTTGAGTTTGGACTTATGTCCAGTTGGAGTGGCCGACGACTGACCACACTTTGGTTGTGTTGAATTTTGACCGTGACACCCTACAGCATCATCTTCATTGTCTTCGGCGAATATATCAAACTTCAAGTCAGCAAGAATAGAGCCCCTACAGCATCATCTTCATTGTCCTCATGCACGCAGGCACGCACATACGCACGCACGCATGCATGCACGCATGCATGCACACACAAGCGTATTTCGCCCGTCTTTGAATTTAATCAATGATTCAAGGATACCTGTATGTGTTTTCACCACCAGTTCTGTTTGATAAGCTAAAGTTATATGTGCTTGCATCACTGACTTACGATTGAGAGAGACTCAAACTCAAAACTCAAATAGTTTAATTGCAAAGGCCGACGTCCCATCTGCAATGAGGTCAAGAACAAAAGTAGAACACGACGCACATGAAAATTATGAAAGAAAATACCTGCATAACAAAATGTTCTTCCTGAAATTATTTGTGTGTTAACTGGTAACAGTTCCTCTCTTCGTTTTAGTGCTCTAAAAATGAATACAGCGACAGAACAAGTTACAATTCTCTTTTCATTTTGCAGTAAAAGAAGCAATGACACTTGATGAACATTTCTAGCATGAGGCAAAATGTATTTATCTCTTAAATCTTTATAGGATGGACAAATAATCAAAAAAATGTATTTTGTCCTCGATTTGATTATACAGAATGGGCAGGTTTTTTTTAGTTTAGTGTATATCTTTGGTGGACATTCAAATCACTAATACCAAGTCGAAATCTCACGAACACTTTGCGAAATTTAGGAACTGTAACATCAGTCAAATATTTCTCAGGCTGCCATAAGGATTTGAAGGAATGATATGTCGAATATCTGTCACTATTAAGTCTTTTACTATCCCAGTTTTGTCTATAACAGTAAATCATGCGTTGTTTAAGTTTACGTACAAACAGTCTTTCATAATTCACTCCACCATTTAACCAAACAAAAGAAAAGCCTTAAGTATCCAAACAATGAGAGAGAGAGAGAGAGAGAGAGAGAGGAGAGGAGAGGGAGAGAGGAGAGAGTGAGTGAGAGAGGGAGAGACAGGACAGATGACAGAGAGAGAGAGAGAGAGAGGAGAATGAGAGAGAGAGAGAGAGCGACAGACAGACAGACAAAGGGAGACAGAGACAGAGAGAGAGAGAGAGAGATGAGAGAGAGAGAGAGAGAGGACAGAGAGAGAGTAAAGAATATGTTCGGAGACACGTTGATCACTATTTCAAACACACAACCCAATGGCTGGCACAGAAACATACAAAGATATATATATATATATATTATAATAATATATATACATACATATATATATATTACTACATATATATATATATATATATATATATCGATCACAGTGATGATATATATATATATATATGTGTGTGTGTGTGTGTGTGTGTGTGTGTGCGTGCGTGCGTGCGTGCGTGCGTGCGTGCGTGCGTGCGTGCGTGCGTGCGTGTTTGTGTGTGTGAATGTTAAATCATGTTCATCAACCATTCTTATTCATTCATGCAAGAAATACAGTAACCTTCTCTGACCAACACGAAGCGCTGTCAGACGTTTTACTCTGTTCTGGGCTCTGAACACACTGTCTCAAACACAGTTCATCCAAATTTGTTTGGTCTTTTCTCCTTCTTCCTATCCTTGGGGTCCTGCAGTTATCCCCCCCCCCCTTCCTCCCCCCCCCCCCCCTTCCGTCCTCACCACCACCTCCCCCCCCCCCCTCATCATCTCTCTGTTCTGAAAGTATCACTGTCATCATCTTACAAAAGAATCCGGGGGGATGGGGTTGGGGGGCGGGTGGAGTTGGGCAGAGGTGGGGGGGGGGGGGGGGGGGGGGGCGGGTGGAAACGGGAAGGGGGAGGGGGTTTTTTTGTTTTTTTTTTTTGGGGGGGAGAGGAGGGTGATTCCATTCCTATCACTTCTGTCGACAACGGCGTCTGGTGCAGACTGTGATATAACCACTTTCACAGACTTCTTACAGTCCTAGCCATCTGTCGATAACTCCTCATGGTGCCGGAGTGAGAGAGGCATGGTCAGTAGAGTAGGTTCCGTCACTTGATCAATCACTCCGACCAGTTGAGATTGGTTGAACTAGTTACAGGAGTTTTCTCACGAGTAAGACCTCTGCAAGAGGACAGAGTCTGTCTGTCTCTCTGTCTCTCTGTCTCTGTCTCTCTCTCTCTCTCTCTCCTCTCTCTCTCTCTCTCTCTCTCTCTCTGTCTCGTCTCTGTCTATGTGTGTGTCTCTCTCTCTGTCTCTCTCTGTCTCTGTCTCTTGCCTCTGTCTCTGTCTCTCTCTCTTTTCTCCCCTCCCCTCTCTCTCTCCCCTCTCTCTCTCTCTCTCTGAGAACAGGCAGACGAAAAACAGAGTGACAGAGAGTTAGGGAGAAGGGTTAGATAGTTTACTGTCCATATACCTATCTGCCTGGTCTGTCTGCATATAGGAAATACGTAGAGGGGAGAGAGAGAGAGAGAGAGAGACGAGAGAGAGAGAGAGAGAGAGAGAGAGAGATTTTTTTTCAACTATACGTGAAGAAGACATCCTCTACATTAAAAATTTTTCCTTTACAAAAGTTGTATTTTCCCATGTGATTATTGATGAGGTAACTTTGACTGATATTAATATTAAATGGTAGCACTGAAATGTAACGCCTTAAACCAATACAAACTTTTCGTTTTTTCCCACATCCCATAGTTAGTAATAAAAAAATGTGCATTTCTCACGTTTTTCAGCGACCTGGTACTTCGATTTTACTTGGGGGCTAAACAAAGCACTTCCAACCCCTACAGATTAATTTTGCCTCCGACAGGCAAACATGTCTTTTCTAGATATTTGTTTTTTACGTTGTCATCTCTAAAGAAAAAGTGTATCTTCAGCAATGTTGGTGCTGGTCGCAGAAAAAAAGGGAAAATGACCTGCGCGGGCATGAAACAAAGAGCAAGTTTAGGAATTCCCCAAATTAGTGTAAAACCGTAGAAATAATGGGGTAAAACAAAAAGGGTTACACAATTTCTTTTTAATGGATATGATAATTAAATAGTGCATAAGTGTCTACCAAATTTAATGCTGACGGTTTTCTGCATAATCGCAAAATTTGGTTTTGAAAATGTGATGTTGTCATCATTTTGCTGTTCTGAGCAGAGCAGCCACCATAGCCTTTTCACAGCCGCCCCAAGGTCAAACCGCTTTGTTTCAGCGAGCGCCAAACACTCGGTCACAGCAGACGAATTTTTCCCTGAAAGCGCGCGTTTTTAGTTTGGAGCCGTTCGCATCAAAATGCTTGGTAAGTACTTTTTTATTTTCTTTCCCTTTTGCTCTAGTTTGCTTTATAATTTGTTAACACTCACCCAAAGACGACACTAATAGTGCCGTGTCTTTGTTTATTGCGATTGATAAGCAAAAAGAAGTAAAAGTCTTTGCTATAAGTGTGGTGAATCAAGAGTATCAAAATATCGTAAGTTTTCGCGTGCTTTCATTCTTTCTCTTTATATTGTTTTGTAATAATTATCTTGATCATCACCATTTTTGTTCTTGATATGATTATTTCGACAAAAATTACTAACTGCATCAATAGTTCAACTCAAAATTATTTAATAACATTATTATTATTATTATTATTATTATTATTATTATTATTATTATTATAAATGGAGATTTGCTGATAGGAATGGAGACAGGCGTGTGCACGTGGGTGGTTTGGGTTTTTTTGGTGTGTGTGTGTGTGGTGTGTTGTGTGTGTGTGTGGTGTGTGGTGTGTACGTGCTGTGTTGCGCGCATTGTGTGCATGTATCAAAATGAAAAAAGTGACCCATTTTTTGCATGGGACAGAGAAAAAGGGTAGGTGTACAAACCCATTTAAATGACTTTAAACAATAAGAATTTCCGGACCTAGATATCTGATACAATTTGTGAAATCTTTACAGGAATCCCTGTAGCAGAATATGGAGGTGTGCGTGCTGTGGGGGAGGTCCCCTGGACGCTGGTGGGAAGATTGTTGTGCCAACAGCTAAAGGAAGAGACTCCTTAACAGAGCAAGTGAAGAGCGCGGTGATGAGACAATTCTTGTGTCTGAACGACAAGCAGTACATGAAGAATGCCGTCGCAATTTTTTACTAATAAGCACAACATTCAAGTTATTTTAAGAAAAAAACAAGAGTCTTTATCTGCAAAAAATATTGCACAGAACCTACGTTCGCAAAACCAACCCTTTGACTTTGCCAAATGTTGTCTTTTTTGTGGGACTCCTGCAGAGCTCAATGCACGCAGGGGCCTGAAGGTGCATCCAGTGAGAACACTTGACTTTCAAAGCTCAGTTGCTAAAGTATGTTCACAGCGTGGGATGAAGGGCAGACATGTGAAAAGAAAGACTAGAGTTTGTTTCTGATTTGCCAGCTGCTGATGCAGTTTATCATCAGACATTAGTGTTCATTTTAGAAGTAGGAAAAGACTTCCTAAGTCTTTTTCTTCAGACAAAGATGAAAAAGAATAAAGCTTGGAGGGCCCTTTAAAGATGAGAAAAAGGCATATGCCTTTGAAAGGTCGCTTGGTTTTATTCTTGACAATGATAATGAACAATTACGGGTTGGTGACCTCATCAAAAAAATTTGAAGAATATAATGACGGCGTTTCCCTACAGTCATCCAAAGATGAGGAAAGAGCTTGGGAAACTTTTTGGTGAAGAACTCATCATCACAGAACTGAATGAAAAGCTAATGTTTTTTACATTCAGGAAACAGCTTTCATCTATCTTGCCCCAATTTTATTCAAAACAAATGTGTGATGAGGAGGCACAGAAGAAATGCATCAAAAGAAACAGCAGAGAACTCATCAAAGTGACATTAAAGCCTTGCCTACGGACTCGTGCCTGTATCCACAAAGATGATATTGCGTCACTTTCAGCAAACTTAAACTTTGTTCCTGATTCGTTGCAGCTTTTGCTGAAGGCTATTTTCAGTGGAAAGGACACGGACTTGAAAGTAGCATCAACAGGCCAAGTAATTATGCAAGCAGCTCGCCCACGTGTTTCTCATATGCCCTTTGCAGATTGGATTAGCAGTCCCAAAAGCACCATTGTTTTAATTCCAAGTTCCTAGTGGACACTTGTACTCTTCTGGTTTTTGTGTGTATACAGTGAGGTCATGACCTATGAGATGAATGCTGCTGTGTCTGACCACAATGTTGCATCAGCACCTGAGGGTCATTTTTATCCAGTTTCATGGGCAGGGCAATGTTTGATCACAAACACGGCTACACTTGATGGATTTTAACACCTTCCATGGCATGGGAATTATTGCCTCGGTTACTCCCAGAATGAATAGCTCAGTGCAGGTGAGAAGGCAAAACTGATGTAGGACAGAAGAGATCATCAACAAGGGAAAGATTGACATCAAATACTACAAAGGGAATGCCCTTTGGGTTTTATGACCCCTGAAGTTTGAGGTCTGACAAATGCATTTGTTAAAGATTTCCCACATCAGAAGTTGACTTGTTGTGGAAAGCTTGCTGGCTGCTAAAATCCAAACAGGGACCGTCTTGGTCTGGAGTCATGCAAGCTGTTTTACCATGAAAGTTTTCCAGGACAGTCTCAGTCATATTCATGCCGATGATAGACATGAATCCGGTACAAAACATGTATATATTCTACACTGTGTTTCATTTGTGCTGAAGCAAAGCGCGCAATAAGTCAGGGCATGACATTCGTTCTACGAAAGACCAGTTTCTGTCGAACTCCAGAAAACAAGCAACGTTTTCATTTGTGCACTCGGAGCTTCTTTGGAAAGCATATGCACTGTCATTCACGCTATGTGCTGTGCTGATTTGCAATTGTCACTGTTGCAATAGGATGCGCCCAAAACACCATCCAGCAGTAATCGGGGAGGACACAGACCTGCTTTATTTTGTTGGCTCACCACACTCAAATTGATTCTTATGACATTTTTCTTCTATTTTAACAAACACAAGGAAGCTACAAAAGTTTGGAGCATAAAACTCTTATAACAGCTCTTGGACAGTTGCGTCATGCTCTTCTTTTTCTTCACGAAATTCACAGGTTGTGACACCACTTCTCGGCCCCTTTGGGGTTGGAAAGCTGTTTGCTTGGAAAAAAATGAAATCCAGTCCAGAGATGCAAGCTCTTGCTGACGTGTTTCTTCGTGATGATAGCATAGACGCATTTCAATCGGCAGGTGAAAAAATGTTTGTCTCACTGTATAATGGCAAAGCAGGAGAGAGCTTGGATGAACTTCGCTACAGATGTTCTGTTCAAAAGTAGCAGTTGGGAAAAACTTTTGTGCAGGTCCACACTCTTTTCCCCCAACCTCAGCTGCAGCTCGATTCCACAGCTTGAGAGTTTACTTCCAGTGCAAGAGTGGCTGGGAGGCAACTGTCAGTAGAACCGACACATGTGGGTTGGGAGACTTGAACACGGGAAGTTGGCGCCAGTCAAACGGATCTCCAGCAGCACCAGCAGACTTGCTACAAGTAATCAGGTGCATGTGCAGGGAAATTTAAATTTTGGGTACAAGGCGATGCAGCTGCAGAAAACATGGACTTGAGTGCACACCTAGCTGCGGAGAATGTTCCGGGATTAGCTGTTCCAACTCGCCAGTACGTTTCCATAGACTATGACTAAAGTAAGTTCCTTTGGTTTCTTGATTTCGTCAAGCCTTCTTGTTAATACCCTGGCTGTTTTCTGTGTGTGGGTGTGCATGCATCCCATCCTCATCTTTTCTGCACCCTCCAAAACTTTACGATGTTCCTATCAAAAAAAAAAAGCCTCAACCATAAATTATGTACCGAACTAGCCTGCCCCCCTCCCTTGACCCTCATGATCCGCCCTGACAATGTTAAATGGCATTATTTGTCTCATTAACATTACAACTGCATTTTTTTCGTTATCTGGAACCTTCTTCCTGAGATCTTTCGAATGAGATGCAACATGACAAGGTTTTCAGCAAAATATGTGTCGGGTCACATGGTTAATATATAAAATTATGACGTAATCAAACCATCATAAATCAAATATGCAGAGGTGCACACAATTATAATTTTTACAATATGCAGACATGATCTTAGTAAACATGATACAAAAGAGAAACTTTTTGTAACAATTAGTTTTGGGTCATAGTTAATTTTGTCACAGGATGACTACACTAAATCCTTCATACAGAACCAATAGAACTGGGGAACCTGGCGAATCGTTTTTCGTGAGGTGTTCCAGTGATTTGTGAAAAAGGTGAAGAAGACGAAGATGGATTGATTAAATGAATGATTGATCGATTGATGCTTGTTTGCTTGCTTGATTGATTGATTGGTTGATTGATCGATTGATCGATTGAATCTTTAATGGTAAAGAAGAAGAAGAAAAAGGCGGAGGAGGAGGAGGAGGAGGAGGAGGAGGAGGAAAGGAGGAGGAAAAAGGTGGAGAAGGAGGAGGAGGAAGAGAAGAAGAAGAAGGAGGAGGAGGAGGAGGAGAAAAAGAAACAGGAGGAGGAGGAGGAGGAAGAGGAAGAGAAGGAGGAGGAAGAGGAGGAGGAGGAGGAGAAGAAGAAGAAGAAGAAGAAGAAGAAGAAGAAGAAGAAGAAGATTATTATCATAGAGATGGAATCCTTTGCACTTTGACTTACCTATAATCAGGAATACATGATCAATATCAATTAGCAACGCAAACTTGCACCAGAATTTAAATAACATTAGGCAAACAAAAGAAACAAAGAACATGACAGTTATCATCATTACGATAGAGTTGACACGCTTTTCGCGTTCTACCTACACTCAGAAATGTGTGACCAGAATGTGCGTGTTGACAGCACTACAAAAAATATAGTACGGCTTACCTAACATCGAACAAACGCACAAACAAATAACACGTAAATCAGCAAAATAATTAACAAGCAGATAAAATAAATCAATAAGCAAGCTAAATATGTTGTCAGAAAGAAGTTCGATAGGAAATAATAGCCAAAAGAAGAAGGGGGAAAAAAAGCAACAATAGAAATCAACAACACAAATATAATAAAAGAAAGGGGGGAAAAAGATACAAAGCACATAAACGTACTGCCAGTTTATCTTCCTGAAAAACGTCACAATCAAACATGCGTCATAACGTATTTGACGTCACAATCAAACATGCGTCATAAAGAGGTATTCCACAAAGAAGAAAAACCATTTGGGGCCGTAAAAGCCGTTAGTAACGGCTGTTCTGGTCAAATAAAAGATCGGGCATCATCCGTGAACCGTAATGAACATACCTACAAATGTTCAGAAAGATCGGCCCAGTAGTTTTGTCTGGAGCGAGTGGAACCCATTTTAACCACGGACAGACACACAGACGGACTTTCTTCCTTCCCATTGTAAAGTACACCCTGTTCTATAAGAACTGGGAGTACAAAAAGGACAAAAATGCAAACATCAGACAGGGATAGCGGAACTCAGCCAGACAGGAGTCGGAGAGGTGGGACGTACGCTGTTGCAAGCAGAGGGAGGCATTGCCAACCCAGAAGATCTTTAGACCGAAACAGCGACAAAACGTGATCATTGGGGAGCTGAATTACATTTGTGCTGGGCGCATAGGAGAGGGGTGCACAACCTGTCACAACTCCAAGCCAAATCACTTCGTTTTGTCATCTGCAATGCAAACTGGTTGGAAAAGGTTCCAAAGGATGGTATGTGGGACTGCAATCTGAAGAGGAACTGTTACGCAGTTCTTTCGAGTTTTTGGTTGCTCTGACTGTCTGTCTGGCTGTCGCTAAATTCTAGACAGTTCAGACGTGGAAAAATTGGATTTTCTGATGTGTGTGTGTGTGGTGTGTGTGTGTGTGTGTGTGTGTGTGTGTGTGTATCTGTCTGTCTGTGTGCCTGTGTGTGTCTGTCTGTGTGCCTGTGTGTGTCTGTGGGTATGAGCACGGGCACACGTGTGCGTGCGCATGCGCGCGCGCGTATGTGAGTGTGTGTGTGTGTGTGTGTGTGTGTGTGTGTGTGTGTGTGTGTGTGTGTGTGTGTGCGTGTGTGAACACGAACAAGAACAATTCTTATTGCCGTCACCTTTGAAAGATATTTGGCACAAAACATCATCAACAACAACAAGAAGAACAACAAAAGTGTGTGTGTTGTGTTGTGGTGTGGTGTGGTGTGGTGTGGTGTGGTGTGGTGTGGTGTGGTGTGGTGTGGTTGTGTGTGTGTGTGTGTGTGTGTGTGTGCGTAGGTGCGCGTGCGTGCGTGTGTGTGCATGCGTGCGTGTGTATGTGTGTGTGCGTGTGTGTGTATGTGTCTGTCTGTGTGTCTATGTGCGTGCTTGCAAGCGTTCCTCTGTGTGTGTGTGTGTGTGTGTGTGTGTGTGTGTGTGTGTGTGTGTGTGTGTGTGTGTGTGAGCGTGCGCGCGTGCGTGCGTGCGTGTATGTATGTGTGCATACGTGCGTGTGTGTGTGTGTGTGTGTGCGTGCATGCGTGCGTGTGTGCGTGCATGCGTGCGTGCGTGCGTGCATGCGTGTGCGTGTGTGTGTGCGCGCGCGTATGCGCTTACATGTTTGTGGGGAAACATTATCAAAAGAGAATCACGATCAAAGGAAGGTCAGAGAAGACCGGGGTGGAAATGATATGACACTGAATGAATTGCAAAAAGACGGAGCAAAACATTATCAAAATATGAGACACAATAACCTATGTCAGACTTTAAGGCGAGGAACTGTACATCACTGAATGATCCTTGTAGCGTTTTAGGATGAAGAAGGCCAAACGATTAGTGGACAAACTTGGACTGGATGTTAAATAATAGTAGCATAGAATCTACTCCAACAGCGACAGAGTCAATGGCAGATGGGACAGAGGAAGAGAGGAGTGTGTGTGTGTGTGTGTGTGTGTGTGTGTGTGTGTGTGTGTGTGTGTGTGTGTGAGTGTGTGTTGTTGTTGTTGTTGTCTTCAATTTAACGTCTATCCACATAGTGATATTAGACGGGGGGAGGGAGGGGATCGGGAGGAGGAGGAGGGGAGAGGGACCGTATTGTGTGTGTATGTATTTATGTATCTTGGCTAAGGAAAAATGAAAGAGCATTAACAACAATAACAGTCAACTAGTCTATAACAAATGTCCTTCAGGACTTTGAAGTAAACATTTCGCAATATTAAACAAACTAGAAGCATTTTTGAAAACGCCTTCAATACAATTTTCAGAAATCACTGGTAAGATAGGTCTTAACCTCTGACATTCAAAAATGATGTGCTTGCTAGAAATTTGTTCACCACATAAACATCTAACATTTTTGCTGTATTTTGTGATGAACGCATTAAGTTTTATCCTGTAAGATAGCGAACTAATCTGTCTGAATTTGATTACGTGAGTATGATTCAAATATAATGTGTTATCCAAACCACGAGAATCAATATACATATTCTTGGAGAGTCTATCTTTTCTCTGGGTATAGCCTTTAACTCTGCTCCATACTGCTTGTTCCAGCAAGTGATAACCCTCCTGAATGGATAAAGGAACATGAATTTCAGTGGAGTCTGTGCCTTGCCTTGCGCCCTTTTTTGCAACTTTATCAGCCCACTCATTTGAAGAAAATCCAAGATGTGAAGGAACCCAGCAGAAGGAAACGTTGGTCCCTTTTAAAGTTAAGATATGAATTAACTGACTGATTTCCAACATAATTTTGGTCTTTTTCTTGTAATCTGAGGATCTTAAAGCATAGAGTACCGATTGAGAATCTACACAAAATAAGATTTGAAAAAAATGTAAAGGAAAATCAACTATGTAATTGAGAGCCATAAGAATAGCAATAAGTTCAGCAGTAAAGATGGATCGATTTTTGCAAATGTAGTATGACTTTTCCTTTTTTAACGCTGGTATTACAAAAGCTGAACCTGCCCGGTGATCTTCTAGGACTGAACCATCTGTATATATCTTTAAATGATTTGGATAAGTGTTCTGTATATGTAATTGAGCTTCAGTTTTCATAATGTTTGGATTCTCATTTTTCTTTGTGTCAGTATAATTAATATCAAACTGCGCTTTATTCATCTCCCAAGCAGGACAAGGGGAGGCCGCTTGATTTGTGTCAATATTACTTGGATTTATATCAGACCTTTTAAGTAGATCTGATACGTAAGTGGCAATTGGTTTCAATGATGATATCTGCTTAGC
>CM031605.1:90407474-90409974 GCA_018398815.1 Conus ventricosus | reverse complement strand
GTTTTCTGCTTTAATTTCCATCGATAATCTGGTCTGAATGAAGCCGTGCTATAGCCACTCTCACCGAGTCCACATCCATCTGTAACAATGACCTTTCTTTGCTAGAATCTAAAAGTACATGGTCAGCGGTGCGTTCCATCACCTGATCAATCAATCAGACAGTCAGTCCATTTTGGATTGGCTCCAGGACTTTTTCTGTCTATAGACGAACTGGAGAGAGAGGTAGAGAGAGAGAGAGAGAGAGAGAGAGAGAGAGAGAGAGAGAGAGAGAGAGAGAGAGAGAGAGAACTGAGAGAGAGAGAACTGGAGAGAGAGAGAGAGAGAGAGAGAGAGAGAGAGAGAGAGAGAGAGAGAGAGAGAGAACTGGAGGAGAGAGAACTGGAGAGAGAGAGAGAGAACTGGAGAGAGAGAGAGAGAGAGAGAGAGAGAGAGAGAGAGAGAGAGAGAGAGAGAGAGAGAGAGAGAGAGGCAGTTACATAAGACAGACAGTACCAGCTGTCACGAAATAATGACCTTTCTTTGCTAGAATCTAAAGTACATGGTCAGGCGGTGCGTTCCGTCACCTGATCAATCAGACAGTCAGTCGATTTTAGATTGGCTCCAGACTTTTTTCTGTCTATAGACGAACTGAGGAGAGAGAGAGAGAGAGAGAGAGAGGAGAGAGAGAGAGAGGATAGAGGAGAGAGAGAGAGAGAACTGGAGAGAGAGAGAAAGAGAGAGAGAGACCACACACACACACACACACGCACACACGCACACACCACACACACACACACCAACAAACAGAGAGAGAGAGAGAGAAGAGAGAGAGAGAGAGAGAGAGAGAGAGAGAGAGAGAGAGAGAGAGAGAGAGAGAGAGAGAGAGAGAGAGGGAGGGAGGGAGGCAGTTACATAAGACAGACAGTACCAGCCGTCACGAAATCGCGGTTCGGATCCCGAGCTGTTCGGTCGTGAGGAGGTTTGGCCCTGGCAGGTTCCTGCCTATACCTCTAAGTGTACTAGGATCTCAAATGAATAACAAAAACAAAATGGTCGAGTGTCTCCCTCACGCTGGATCTGTGTCTAAGCAGTCAACGTCATCCGTAGTAGTAGTAGTAGTAGTAGTAGTAGTAGTAGTAGTAGTAGTAGTAGTAGCAGCAGCATCAGCAGCAGCAGTAGTAGTATTTGTAGTAGAGCAGTAGAGCGGGAGGGGGGGTTTTGGGGTTTTTGGAGCGGGGGCAGCACAAAGGCGACGGTGTTCTTGGGGTTTTAGGGGGCAGGGCCCCCCCCGGTCCCTTTTGAACCCCCGGCCCTGAATTGGATGCTCCTTTTAGAGGGGGGGGGCGCTTCCCTCCGGGTTGGCCCTGCCCCCGGCCCCTTTCCCAAAATTGGGGATGCTCCCCCTTGGAGGCTGGAATTGGGGCGGGGGTGGGGGGGGAAAATTGGGAAGTACCCCCTTGGGGCCCAGGGAAGGGGTTGGGGGGGAATAAGGGGGGGCCCCGAGGGAAAAGGGGAAATTGGGGGGGACGGAAGAGAGGAGGAGGAGATGGAGAGAGAGGGGAAAAAGACCCCGGAAAAGAGAGGAGAGAGAGAGAGGGGGAGAAGCAAAAAACCCAAAGGTAAAGAAAACAAAAAAAAACCCAAAAAAAAAAAATAAAAAAAAAAAAAAGAAAAAAAAACAAAAGAAAAAAAAAGAAAAGAAATAAAAAAGAATTGAAGAGAGAAAGATAGCCCAGCTACCCAAGCTATCTTTTAAATTTACATCGAAAAAAACCCCATCCCCACACCCTACGGGCGAGCAAGAGTTTTTGCTGCGTGGTTTGCTTTTGTTAAATGAAGGGGAAAAAAGATTGCAGGGCCTTTTTTCTGAACTTTTCCCCCCAAGGTTTTTTGGAACGTTTGGTTTAAACCACTTTGGTCAGTGTTACACAGTAAAAAAGCGGGGCGATTAAAAAGGGGTTGACATTGACATTTAGTTTAGCCCAAAAAATTTAAAAAAATTCAGCCCGAAAGAGAAAAGGGGACAGATGTAGCAGTTTGTTTAGAAAAGATAGTTTAAAAGGGGGATAGAAAAGAATTCAAAAAAGAGAACGAAAAAAACAAAAAAAGGTCCCAGCAAAAAACAAAAAAAGTTAAAAGGGAAAAGCCCCCGGAAAAAAAAACAAACGAAGAGGGGAAAAACAAAAAAACAAAAAAACAAACAAAAAACAAAACAAAACAAAAAAACACCGACAACACCCCCCCAACTCGCTTGAGAAAAAAAATCTAACCTCGGGGCCCCGACTTCAGCCCCGTGCCCAGTGTAAAGGGACAGAAGACACAATGCCCCCCGCAGGAAGGGGAAATGGACGGAAATTCTGGGGATGTTTTCTTCTTTGCTGTCGTCAGGGGGCCAAAAAACGTGTTTAAAATTGAAAGCGTGCTGTAATGTGTTTACAGCTCATTCTAGCTTTCTTCTACACAAAATCTAATTTAAAAGAGGCAGAAGGTCGCGAGTAGCCCCCGGCTTTAGATGCGATGC
>CM031605.1:90399974-90404974 GCA_018398815.1 Conus ventricosus | reverse complement strand
GAGGGGGAGGGAGGGGAGGGAAAAGGGGGGAGGATGGGGAGGGGGAGGAGGAAGAGGAGGAGGAGGAGAGGAGGAAAGGGGAGGAGGAGGATGGGGAGGAGGAGGAGGGAGGGGGAGGAGGGGGAGGAGGGGAGGGGGAGGAAGGGGGAGGGAAAAGGAGGGGGAAAAGGGGGGGGGGGGAGGAGGGGTTTAGGGGGGAGAAAAAGAAGAAAAACAACAAACAACAAAAACAAAAGGGGGGAAACAACAACAAAAGCGCAGCAGCAAAAACAAAACAAAATCAAAGAAAAAACCCCAAACCAAAAAACAACAACAAGAGGGAAAAAAAACTACAAAAAGCAACAATAATCCCGAATCAGGCCCCATCTTAAAAATTTGTGACCAGGTCGACGTCCCTTTTGGTGACAGAAGGGCACAAAGACCCCCAGGAAACGGAAATTTGAAAGGGAAATTTTGGGGGACGAAAGTTTCCCCGCTGTCGCTTATGTGCCAGGGCCCGCTGTAATGGAAAAAGTGATGTCACTGTGTTTTACAATTTTATTCTGGCTTTTGTCTACCAGAAAACTTTTCTAACTGCTGAGGCAATAGGGCCGAAAAATGCAAAAAAATTGATAAAAAAAAATAAATTTAAAAAAATAAATACAAAAAATAAAAAAATAAATACTTAAATTTTTTATATAATTAAAAAATTTGATGAATAAAGGAATTAAAAATACAAAAAAACAGAAAAAAAATAAATAAATAAATAAAAAAGAAAGAACGAAGGAAACCCAAAAAAATGAATAAACAAATAAAAAATGAAAGTGGGAAAAAAAAAAAAACAAACCCTACAAGGAAACAGTCCCCGTGAAAAGTGGAAGTGCGCTTCTGTTTTCCCAAAACCCCCCATTTTTTGCCGGCCCGGGGGTTTGTGGGCATCGCCGAGGGGTTTGGGGGGCCCTCTTGTCCTCCAGTGTTTAAAGGGCCCCTTTTCTCCCCGGGCCCAATGCCGACCCATGTTTAGGCGTTTTGTGCTGTCAACGATCTATCAATTTAGTTGAGTTCAGTTGGTTACATAAATTCTTCGTATAAAACAAAAAATCGATGGCCCAAAAACACAGGGGCAAGGGGCGACAAAAGGGGGGGGGGGGGACAGACAGACAGTTGACAGAAAAGATAGATAGATAAAATAAACGGGTAGAAGACAGATATAGATAGATAGATAGATAGGGTAGATAGATAGTTTGATAATCAGGAAGATAAAAAGGTGGGCAGCTAAGGGAAAAGAGAAAACGACAGACAGATAGGACAGAGAGCAGAGGGCGAGAAGAGGGGCGAACTGGGGAGAGAGGTAAAAAGCAGGGCAGTGAAAAAGGACTACCCGCCGCTTATAGTAGAGTATGGGGATACAGAGCCGACGCTGGGAAAAAACGTGGTTCGAAATCCCATCAGTGCCATTTGGTTGTAGGGATACTCCCGGGCCCTTTAAATGGGTGTGGTGTTGGGGGCCCCCCCCCCCCCCCCCCCCCCCCCCCCCCCCCCCCCCCCCCCCCCCCCCCCCCCCCCCCCCACCCCCCCGTGGGAAAGACTGGAACACCAAACATCGTGGAGTTTCATCCATCCCCAGAAGTGTGTTGGTTCCCCTTTTGGATTTGTGACCCAAATAAATTTAAAGATGTCCCTCAACAATAGTTTTAAAGGGTTTTTCCCGCCCAGCTTTGGAACCGAACCCCCCTCCTTGGTGCCTTGGAAAGCCCGGCGGCAGTGCAGTGTCTGTCTCTGCCGGGTTGCCTCCTGACGACCTTGTGTTGATTGCTCACTGTGCTGGAGGAGGAGATAGAGGAGGAGAAAGGAGAAATGGGAAGAGGAGGAAGAACAGAAGGAGGGGGAGAGGGTGGTGTAAGGAGGAGAAGACAAGAAGAAGAAGAAGAGAAGAAAGAAGAAAGAAGAAAGAAGAAGAAGAAGAAGAAGAGAAGAGAGAGGAGGAGGAGGAGGAAGAAGAAGAAGAAGAAGAAGAAGAAGAAAAGAAAAAGAAGAAGAAGAAGAAGAAGAAGAAGAAGAAGAAGAAGAGGAGGAGGAGGAGAAGAAGAAGAAGAAGAAGAAGAAGAAGAAGAAGGACAGCAACAACAACAACAACAACAACAACAACGCAACAACAACAATATCAGCAGCAACAATAACATCAAAAGCATCATCATCATCATCATCATCAACAACAACAATATCAACAGCGACTACAACAACAACAACAATCACAACAACAACAACAACAACAATAACTGCAGCAGCAGCAGCATCAACAACAACAAAAGGTAGAATAAAAAGCTACGATACAGAAAAAGGAACAACAGCAGCAATTCTCAATCAGGCTGTTCCCAAACATTGTGGCCAGACTTCTTGTCCAGTCTGCTGACAGCAGACGCAATGACCCATAGGAAGAGGAAATGGACAGGAATTCTTGGAGATTTCTTCCTTTGCTGTCGCTCATGCGCCAACCTGTTTAATTGACATTCGAAATAACCGTGCTTACAAATACATCTTGACCTTTCGTCTCCATAGAATCGGTGCGGTCTACAGAGGGAGTAGGTGGGCAAGAATGCAGAGTTGGAGGTGTAGACGCACTGATCGCTCATTTTGCCAGTGATGTGAGATTGTTGAATGTTCAAAATCCAGGTTCAGAACCGACAGTTTAATGTGACCATGTTTGGGCTTCTTCGTAATTGTGATAAATGTGAGCGAAATCACAGGTTCGCATATCTGTACTCTGGACCAGTTTACTGAACTTTTGGAAGCCATCGCGAAAACAAACAAACAAACAAAATAAATCAAAACAAACACTAACAACAAGAAAACGGGTGCAGAAAACAGTCAATAGAAAGTGGAAATGTAGCTCTGTTCCTAAGCCTTCGGTCTATTACTGGTCGGGTGTTTCTCACTGCGATTACCGCTCTGTCCTTGACTTTTCAATGAGCAGTTTAACCTAGTGACCAGTCCACCATCCAAGTTCACCATCGCTTGATAGCCATTTCTGGAATTCAAGAGTTTCTCCCCTTGTTTCACCTTTCTGTGCTGACAGAATCCTGGGAATTCAAGAGTTAGTTCCTTGTTTCATCGTTCCTCTGTGCTGACAGAATCCTTGGAATTCAAGAGTTAGTTCCCTTGTTTCATCGTTCTCTCTGTGCTGACAGAATCCTGGGGATTCAAGAGTTAGTCCCTTGTTTCGTCATTCTCTCTGTGCTGACAGAATCACTTTCTCAACGCAGGCAAGCGGAGATTCTGGCCCCGCGTTCACCGACACAACCTGGCTTGCCCAACGACAGTACGGCACCGGCGATCCAAAGGGAACGCAATCAATGTCGAGTCACCAGGAAGCAGCCAAGCAGAAGAGGCACTCCACTGTTGCCCAGTCGTTTCGCTGGTGTTCAGGTGTGGCTAGTCTGTTTCAGCATGCACGAGTCATCGCCTACTCAGGCCCTCTACTGACGATAAATATTATTGTTTAGTCGTGAAGCCAACGTGAGTGAGTTCTCCGCGCGAGGGCGCCACCACATCCGTCTGATGACAGCGCCGAGGAATTTAGCTGCTGCCAGCGACCCCCAACAGACCTCAACAATAGCATAGACGTTGGTAGGAAATTGACACATGAAGTCACCTGAGAGCAGGGCATGAAGGGCAAGAGAATTGTGTGTGTGTGTGTGTGTGTGTGCGTGCGTGCGTGCGTGCGTGCGTGCGTGTGCGTGTGTGTGTATGTGTGTGTGTGCGTGTGTCTGTGTGTGTGTGTGTGTGTGTGTGTGTGTGTGTGTGTGTGTGTGTGTTTGTTATGCGGATCGATGAGGATGCTGCTGCTGCTACTAAGGATTTGCATTCTGGTCTTTCGACTACGTGGCAAGCTGTATTCCACACTCACTTTAATAACAATTATTACTATCCCGACGTCAACCAGGCCCAAGAGATGCAGACACCTGCAGTGTTGTTTAGGAAATTTTAAGCAATACTCTCAGGGACGCATCCATTAGGTTTAAAAAAAAAAAAAAAAAAAAGAGAGAAAAAAAAAAACTCGACTGTGTGGTCCCAGTCTTCCGGATTGAGGTCATGGCAAATTCATTTTTGAGTCGGGGCAGAAAAAAAAATCCCACAAGTAAAAAAAAATAAATGTTTTTGATGGGAATCGAACCCACGACCTCCCACTTCGCCACACAAGAGCTGGCGGAAACCTAATACATTTATTGCTCCCTGTGGACTGTGGGAACTGGGGCACACGACAACTTAGATGCAGTTATGTGTGGCTTGGCTGGAATAAACGACATTGGTAAAATGCCACTGAGGGGCAGGGGAGGAGAGAGAGAGAGAGAGGGGAAGAGAGAGAGCAGACGGACAGACAGGCTGACAGACAGACAGACAGACAGGCAGGCAGGCAGTCAGAGAGAGAAAAAAAGAAAGACAGAAAGAAAGAAAAAGAGAAAGTGACAAACAAAGAAGGAATATAGAGAAAGGAAAGAAGGAATGAAGACAAGAAAGACACAAACAGCAAACGAGGCAGACATCTAGAAAGATATATGTGACCCGTTTTCACAAAATGAGTCTTAACTCGCAGGCAGCGAAAAGCGTAGAGGCCCAGAAAAGGTGTGATAGGTCGAATTTGTCAATTTTTACTTTTAATCAAAAATGGAATGTTTAATCTTTAAACTACACATACGTGTAATCGGCACTTTATAATTCAATCGGAAAATGTATTTAAAATGCGTTTTAAACCGATACCCCATAGCGATGATCCTTGGTAAACGCTAAAAGCAGACATGATTTTGATCAACATTCGTGTAGAGCACCCTCGAAAGGGCCCCAGCATGTTGTACATCGTTGGAAAGGTCATGAACTCTACTTTCTTTGTCACACATTCACTGCGTGAAAATCAGCCAATCCGAAACACTGTTTCGAAATCTTTGGCATAAACAAAAAGCGAAGTAGGTCGAGCCGATAGACCAATGAGGGATCGCGTTACGAACCTTTCATGGTAACAGCAG
>CM031605.1:90384974-90394974 GCA_018398815.1 Conus ventricosus | reverse complement strand
AAGAGAGAGAGAGAAGAGAGAGAGAGAGGAGAGAGAGAGAGAGAGAGAGAGAGAGAGAGAGAGCGAGCACAGGAGGTGTTGATTAGATTGTTACCGGTCTCTGCACACTTCATTATTGTCTGATTGTCTGCCCCTGCCATCTTCTTCCTGCTGTTCCTCAGTCGTGCGCTCAAGCGTGCTTCTGTCCTGAAGAGAGAGAGAGAGAGAGAGAGGAGAGAGAGAGAGAGAGAGAGAGAGAGAGAGAAACAGACAGAGACAGAGACAGAGAGATAGATAGAGAAAGAGAGAGAGAGAGACAGAGACAGAGACAGAGAGAGACAGAGAGTATTGCATAGATAGTTACGGAAAGAAAGAAGGAAAAAAACATGGGGAAGGAAACAGTAAGTGAGAATTGCCCTTTGTTCTTAGCCGGCAGACTGGATGTGTTCTTGATCATGAAGAAATGATAAATGAATTAAATAAATGAACAGGACCAAATCAAATATATCTTTTAGATATCAATTAAAGCAGAACAACAAGATGGAAAAAAAAAAGAAGACGACCACAAGGAGGAGAAAGACGACGAGGAAAAGGAGGAAGAGAAGAAGAAGAAAAGGTCAGAAGAAGAAGAAGAAGAAGAAGGAGAAGGAGGGGAGGAGGAGGAAAGAGAAGGAGAGAGAAGGAACACCAGAGCAAGAGCAAGAAAGAGTAAGAGGAGGAGAAGAGAAGAGGGGGGACAGAAATATCAAGAGGAAGAGGAAGTGGAGGAATGGGAGAAGAACAAGAACACGAAGAATAGGAAGAGTAAAAGGAGGAGGAGGAGGAGGAGAAGAAGAAGAAGAAGAAGAAGAGGAAGAGAAGAAGAAGAAGAAGAAGAAGAAGAGGAAGAAGAAGAGAGAAGAAGAAACAGGAAGAAGAAGAAGAAGAAACTACAACAGCAGCAATAACATCAACACAATAACAGCATCAGGACGACGGCAACATCATCATCATCATCAACAACAACAACAGCGGCAGCAATAACAAGAACAACAACGACGGCGACGACGACGATGACGGCGACAACGACAGCAACAATAACAGCACCAACAAAAATGGCTACCTTTGAATTAAGACAGAACCAAAACTTGGTGACAAGGCTTGATGTGCTTAACGGGGCTTACAGCGCCAACCAACAACAGAAAGGGCCAATGGACGTAACGGGGATTCTGGAAGATTTCATCCACGGTGTCATTCATGCGCCATCTTGCTTAATGGCACTCGGATGTAACTGTCTACAACTCTTTCTGACTTCTCGTCTGTACAGATAGTATTCAGCCTGCTGAGATGAGGCAACGTTGTGTCAGTGTACGGGGGGACAGTGATGTAGTGCTCTATATGCAGATGGGGTTAGGGCTTTGTAAGGTCCTCCCATGTGTGTGGCTGGTTAATGTTAAACTCCCATCACACTCTCCTCACTAGCTTAACGTCATGATGTTTGGGTTTGTTCGTGTTGCAGATCAGTGTGAGTGAATGTTAAGTGTGCGACTGGGTCTGCAGTCGACTGAATTTCGAACCGTAAGGCTTCGTTCGTGCATGGTGGACCCGGTGTCGCGTGAAATCTGGGAAGGCTTCCCAGATATTGAAGAAATAGAAACACCCGAAGGTGCTGGGGAGGACCCAGAGAAGCACTGTCTTCACCTGCCTTTAGAGCAGTCCTGTACCACCCTTGGAGGCCTGCGCTGTGTTGACGATGGGTACAGACTTCCAGATATCACTTATTTTTTGGAAACGCGTTCCCAAAATGTACTGCGATATCTGGAAACGTGGTCTTTCAGAGCTCCTCGGGGCAGAAAGAAGACGAAAAAAAAAAAAAAAAAATTTTCGAGATAAGGTAGGAAACAATTCATTAGGTGCAGTTGAGATCTTCGGCCTTCTTGTCACTTTCTTTTTTCGCACGCGTTCTCAGATTTCACGATTGGAAATTCAGGAAATCTGAGAACGCGTTCCGGATATCACGATAAATCTGGGAACGTGTTCTCAGATATCACGGTTCCCAGATATTATACGACACCGGACCCGCAATGCAAAGCCCACGGCCCATCCGATTGACCAGGTCCTTGAAAGCGTGCATTGTAGACCCGGACGGAGCCGGCTGCCACACACAATTCACTTCACTTTCGCACAACGTTCATGCAGTTCAGTTAGATTTGCCCGTGTCACACTCACTATCTTACTGCACACGCGTATCAATCTGTGTAAAAACTCTTAACTTTAAACATAGGAGGAAACGTCAACATAGATTGAATAAAACGACGATAATAGCCTTCTGGAAAGTTTTGAATCAATTTGGATGTTTCTTTGTTCTTGGAGAAAACATGCCGTGACTGACACTTTTTGTTGACACAGATAGTATAAGATCTGAAGTTGAAGAATCAGTTTGTAATTTTGTTCATTTGGTGGGGGAAATTTTTTTTTTCACCACTTACCATTTTCTCCCACTTTCCCTGCTGTGTTATCCAAACAGTAGAGAGAATGTCTCTACGGCTATGATTCTTTATTTTCTTGTGTAAACAAATGATCTGATCCTCACGGCAGCGATGAGTTTTTGGTCGTCCATGCTGGGAAAAACAAAAAGATAACAAGTGTAAAATATCAAAGGAGTTCAGTCCCTTCATCAGGGATGCCGAGGGGAAAGTACGGTTTGTACGATCGGGGAAATCGCAGCTCTCATCACATGGGTCGGGCCGGATGCATTATGCACGGCTTTGGCCGTCGCCATGAAGCTGGAAAAGAGATTAAATAGATTTTTTTTCCCGGACGGGTGGCGCACGACCAGGTCCGGTGTAACGAAAAGTTTTAACTCCCCGAATGATTTAACTCCCAGGGAGTTAAACTGTTCATATGTAAATTTTAACTCCCCGGGAGTTAAACTAGAATGACTCCCACCCTGTGCCAAAATAACTCCACTCAATAAAACTTCAAAATGTTCTAAAATCTTCTTTTTTTTGTACAAGTCTCAACAAGTTCTTGAAACATTAAGAGGGGAGTCATTTTGTACATATATCAAACTTAACTCCCACCCTGTAACAGAATGACCCCCCTGGGAGTTAGTACAGATTAACTCCCGGGAGTTAATCCAGGCGTGTAAAAGTTTAACTCCCCGCCCAATGAAGGGAGTCAGTTTTTCACAGTTTAGAATAACTCCCTGGGAGTTAATGTGTTCACGTGTTTTCTGACTCCCAGGGAGATACCTTGTAACAGAGGGGGAGTTAATCTGATCATGACTAAAATGACTCCCCACCCACCTATTCCCAGGTGTCTTTCGGTAAGAGAATGGAGAAGGGGATTTAATGTTCATGATCATCATCAACATCATAGAGAAAGGAAATGTCCGTGTACATATTCATGTGCTCATCTATGCATGTCCTTGATATTTTACTATACCTTTTTGTATATAATCTGTATGTAAAGTCTGTATATACATGAATTAATGGTTTGATGCCTTTGGTAGAAATACTGTACCTTCAGTCTTTGGTAAGTGTAGGCCATTAAACTCAAATGGTGTAGAAATGGAAAATTTTTCATTGTGTCATGCCGCCAAATTAGGGAGTGTGTGTATGGGTGGGGTGGGGTGGGGGGAATGGGGGGTTGAGAGGGTAAGGAAGGTGGGGGGAGAATGACGAATAATCGCGACGTGACGTAAAATTGTTTGTATTGACTCGCTACATCTGGGAAAGAAGGAAGGAGAAAAAGGGTTGGCATAGATTAGAAATTTGTGTGCGACACATGGGATAGAGAAAGGGGGGGGGGGGGGGGCTGTTTTTGTACAATTTGTACAAGAGGGTGGCTGCTTGGGACCGATCTGATGAAGTTGTCAAGTGACTCGTCACAGGTGTGGTGGTGTGCGTGTGCCAAGCTAAAAATGAAAGTCGGCCAGCCAATCAGAAAAACACACATTTTTCAATAAAATTCAGGACACGTGACTAATTCACAGAAACCAATAATATCGAAGGAAACAATTCTACCTGACAAGTCTTGATCTGGCAAGTTAGTGTAAGAACACACACACACACACACACACACACACACACATTTCGAAATATATATATATATATATATATAATATATAAGATGCATGGGTGGTAGCGAGGTGCGGGGAGTGGGTGGTGGGTGGGAGTCATTCTAGTGGTATGTCAGAATAACTCCCCTGGAGTCAAACTGAAACACAGAGGGAGTTAGTTATATTCTAGTTTAACTCCCAGGGAGTTAAAATTTACATATGACCAGTTTAACTCCTGGGAGTTAAACCATTCGGGAGTTAAAACTTTTCGTTACACCGGGTCCACTATACACACAACTTTAAGGGAAAAGCGCGCGCACGGTATAATTAGTAAAAACAGGTCTGTTTCGATTCCAAGGGCTCCGCGTTCTTGCAGGGTGAGCGTTATAACACCGCTCTCCATTTGATGGATTACAGATTGCCGCCTTGCCCTTTACGTTGGAATGCAGCTGTTTCATCAACTAACCTGTACACCAAAGTTCATCAGATTATCGCCCCTTCTTGGAATTCTGGAGTTAGTGCCCTAGTTGACCCGTCTGTGCAGACAGTATCGTAGCATGGAAACAAGGATAAATGGTACTGCTGGAGGGAGGTGGCGAGGTAAAAGGGAGGCGGGAGGGGGGGGGGGGGGTAGGGGCAGCTGTTGGGATTGTGGAGGCTTCCTTCTTTCAGTTTCCATCGACTGTCTGGTCTGGTCTGATGGAACCGTGATGTAACCACTTTCACTGAGTCCCCTTCGATCTGTTGATAGACACTTCTCGCTGCCAGACTGCAAGATACATGGCCAGGACATGGATTCTTTCATCTGATCAATCACTCAGTGTAATTCAGACTGGTTAAGAAATGATTTTTTTTTGGGGGGGGGGGAGGGGGGGAGGGGGTCTTCATGAGGAGGACAAGACGAATAATAGGTAAATAGACTATCTACCAACGTACAAACCAACCAACCAACCAACTAACCAACCAGCCAACCAACCAATCTAACAAAGAACCAACCAACCAGCCAACCAATCAACCAAACAACCAACCAACCAGCCAAACACCCAACCAAACAAGTAGACAAAACAAGCCTACAGACGAGACATAGACTGGCTGTGGGGCTTCATATTCCACTGAACGTGAAAAAGTGTGCGCCATCTGAATGGCAATGTCTCTGAACACGTTAAGACAATGAGTGGCCATGTCTCTGAACACGTTAAGACAATGAATGGCCAGGTCTCTGAACACGTTAAGACAATGAATGGCCAGGTCTCTGAACACGTTAAGACAATGAGTGGCCATGTCTCTGAACACGTTAAGACAATGAGTTGAATATTTCATGACATCAAAAACTGTCCATTGTCAGATTGACTTTGACATTTTTGAGGCATGAATATGATACTTTTTTTTCTTCTTCCAGATTTACTTAACTGCTAGCATTAGCATCTATGAATCCTTCTCTTCTATTTAATTCTTTTCCTTTCTTGTGTAGATTAAAGCACCCAGCCCTCAAACAAAAATGAGCACTCGGTTTTTTGTTTCTTTGTTAGTTTGTTGACCCTTAAATGCAATGGAGAAAATCAAATTGTTGCGCAGAGGTCTCCAAAGTTCAGAATAATAAATTTCCAAAGCAAACATACTACCCTGCTTTTCATTTCTGCAGAGGCGTTTTGTTGAAGGTTGCACACGTGCCTGGACTCTGATCTCACTGTAGAATGAAGAAATTGCTTATATAGGGCGGAAAAATGTAATTTTCTCCCAGGATTACATCAAAAGATAAATTCTCTGAAAATGGTCCCCAGAGCGTTCGTTTCGTCTTTGTGTGCCGCATACTCTCTCCTCTCTCTCTCTCTCTCTCTCTCTCTCTCTCTCTCTCTCTCTCTCTCTCTCTCTCTCTTTTACTTTAAACCGACACTGTTGAAAAAGAGGAAAAGTCTTGAAGTTGATTAAAAAAAAACCCATCACAATAGAAGTCTTGCCGCTACCCAACTCACATTACTTTGTTTTGTGTTATTACACCCGTTTCTATCCATAATGATCAGAAAATCCAAGTTTAGCCTGGAAACGTTTTTACAGACATTTATTTATAGTGACATTGTATACTTCTGATGTCAAATTGTATTTATTCGTGTTATATCCACATTCACAGAGTTTGAGTAAAACGATTTAATTCTGGCCAGAGGAGGAACTTTTTTTGTCGCTCTGTAGATGTTTCTGATGGTCTGTCTTTGTTTCCATTTTTTTTTCCTGTGAGCTGATTTAAATGGCATTCCGTTTGAGCCTCTACATGGCGCAATTACAGTATGTTCGTTTCTTCCGCTGTTGCTAAGTGGTTAGTGACGGAAATTGTAAGCTTGGGGGTAGTGTGTTCGTTTCCCCAAGACAGCCAATTAGCTGTGGGATTTTTCAGCCCGGACCGTCTCCTACCCAAAGAGAAGTTTGCTCCGAGTCTTGTGACTCGTTTGTCCACGTTCTCTGGGCGGTTCGCTAACATTTATTTAAGATTTGTTTGGAGAAAAAAAAAAAGCTGAAAACCCCAAGCTGACGTTCGTTGTACCTAAGGATCGCGTCTCTGAGAGTGCTGCTCAGATTCCCTGACCAACACAATAAGTGTCAGTACCTCTTGAGCCTGAGTGACACCAGAATGACATACGAAACCAGGCATAGAGAAACAGGCCTGTCAGGTAGTTTCTGACCAGTGTAGAACTCTTACAACATCGTCTTCTTCATCCTCATCCTCATCTATGTTGTTCTGTCCTTCGCGGGCGAAGATGACCACGACGTCAGCTGTCACTGGGTGGTGGTGGTGGTGTGTGTACGAAGATGGCTGATCAGGCAGATCCTGGCATTGAATAGTCTGTTGCAGTGTGGACAGGGCACACTTAGAGGTGATGAGCCAGGCTGAAAAGTAGTGCTTGCTCTGTTGTTGTTTTTTTTTACAAAAACTGACGTGTTTGCTCCTGTGCCTCTTCTCGCCTCGTTTCAGGCTCCTTCACTCCGGATTTTGTAATAACTACAGAGACAGGGACCCAGGCTGTGTCACTAAGATGCTAAAATACCTCCAACTACCACCTCTGGAGGACCGCCGAAGTCAGCTTCGACTCACCATGCTGTACAAGATTGCCGGCGACTGGTCCCTGCCATACCAGCCGAAACCTTCCTCACCCCCCAGCAGATCAAACCAGGCGGAGAATTAAATCAACCACATTTACAGACTGTGTAAGCCAAAAAAAAAAACCTACAAAGGCAGATCTACAACAACAATAGAGCCTTTGTCATACAACCCACTGCAACTGAACAATATAGAAACTCCCTTTTTCATTCGAACCCCCCCCCCCCCCCCCCCCCCCCCTGGAGTGGAACCTCTTGGACAACAACACCGTCCAGCAGCAGAATGCCAGTACCTTCTCCACCGCACAAGGCAGGGTTGAGGCGGCCGTTTTCCACCCTAACCCGCCATCACCCCCCCCCCCCCAATCCCCTCT
This sequence comes from Conus ventricosus, assembly GCA_018398815.1. Classification (NCBI taxonomy): domain Eukaryota; kingdom Metazoa; phylum Mollusca; class Gastropoda; order Neogastropoda; family Conidae; genus Conus; species Conus ventricosus. The sequence continues at coordinate 90,387,489 of CM031605.1, read as the reverse complement.
GGGTTTTTTTGTTTTTTTAAAAATCTTTTTTTTCCAAAGCATAGAGCAGTATGAGTACATAAACAAAGTATAAAGCATCAGATGTACATTTCTTATGCTTTTTTTTTAGTATTTAGAGCATAAAGATAGAGAGAGAGAGAGAGAGAGAGAGAGAGAGAGAGAGAGAGACAGAGACAGAGAGAGAGAGAGAGAGACGAAGAAGAAGAAGAAGAAAATATGGGTATCAATAGTATTTCAAAGATTGGGTACATTTCTTGCGCATTATCCGACATGCTGTTCGTAGAATGCATGCATATGCACATGGTCACATATAGACGTCTTTGCTGTATCATGTTGACCTCAATTATAATTTTGCATCGTTATCAAGGTATAGTCAGTTCCCTAGAAATGTTGGTAATTAAATAACTTCTCTGTATTGTATGTATAGTTATGGTAAAGGGTCAAAATTGCTTAGTAATAGGATATATGTAGACCATTTATTGCAAAAATCTGTGTGGTCCATTTTTAAATATGCATTATATTCTTCAGTCTTATATCTTATTTTTAATTTATTGAGAAACACGTTTAATTGTGGGACATTATTTTTTTGCTTTGCAGTTGAACATGTAATATTTTGCAAAGATCATTATAAAGTTAAATACTTCATCACTAGTAATAACACTGTCATGACCAAGCAAGACAAAGGATTCTGTGATCCTAATATTCTCTGCATTTATACACTTCTCTTTCATTAGATTAGTAACTGTTTTTCATCTTTTAGAGCCTTGCGCTGCGCAACAGTTGTGTAATCGCCATCATTGGCTCCTACAACTAGCCGCCAACCAACAACTACATTCGGAGATCCAGATCCAGAGATCCAGATTTGAACATGGTGCGGCAGATTGAGCGATCTTGCACAGCTTCTTCCCAGGAGGCATGGACGATGAACCAGCTCTTCATTGAGGCCTCCACTGTGACTTTGTAGCGCTATCCTCAGCTATCAGCATAAACGAGGTGCTCAAATTCCGTGGCTGGTTCTGCTCTCGTGGTGAACTTAGTTTCGATTGATTCTTCATGACTGTGCCCTTGGTGAGATCATAATCTAGATCGTCAGCGTTAGTAACTTCATGGGGACTGGATGTTGTGAATGAGAGAGGGGCGGGTCGAGGGGGATGATCTGAGAGAGAGAGAGAGAGAGAGAGAGAGAGAGAGAGAGAGAGAGAGAGGAGAGAGAGAAGAGAGAGAGAAAGAGAGAGAGAGAGAGAGAGAGAGAGAGAGAGAGAGAGAGAGAGAGACAGAGACGCTGGCACACAAATCTACTCACGCCAGAGCAAATAAAACAAACCCAGCATACTGTAAGCACGAGACAGACATTACGAACGCACTGGTACTGTCCCAAAATAGATTTTCACACAGACGAGGATACATATGAGTGCATGGGAAATTAGAGAGAGAGAGACAGACAGAGAGAGATGATGATGATGATGATGATGATGATGATGAGATGATGATGATGGTGATGATGATGATGATGATGATGATGATGATGGTGATGTTTGTTTTCATATAAAGAAAGCTGTGTGAAGCGTCAAAAAATGAAGATGTGGATTTCGGCCTTGGAGGTTGAGGGGGGGGGGGGGGGGGGGGAACAAAGAAAAGAAAGAAAGAAGGAAAGAAAAAAAATCACCGCCTAGGTGCTCCATTGATCTGGTAACTGATGCTAAAACACACACACACACACACACACACACCACACACACACACACACACACACACACGTGCGCGCACACGCACACACACACACACACACCACACACACACACACACACAACACACACACACACACGCACGCACACACGCACACACACACACACACACACACACACACACACACACAACTTACAAGGGCACGGTCGTTCGACGGACGAACTCGTTCGCACGTTAAAGGATGGAGACGCTCACTTACTGTCGTCAACAGGAGGCTTAGCAGGTGTGGTGTCTTGTGCCTATTGGATCGGAACGCAGGAAGAGCAGCAACAACCACTGAAAGTGACACTTCGAGTCACTTAAAGTCTATGGAGACGACGTGGCTCTTGATTTGAAGATGAAGACGAAGATGTGACCAGTACGCAGCGGTGCAGTAGTAGTTCCTCTGGGCTCTGTGGATTCCATTGCCGGAGGCCCAACGAAACAAACCAGACTTGAACCGGAAGCCAGAATGACAAGAGCCGCAGACCCGGCACCAAGAATCAGGGGGGGGGGGGGAAATGTCTTTAAATGTGAAAATAAATGACCCCCCCCCCCCCCACACACACACACACACACACAGGGTAGAAAAGGTAATCCAAGGAAAAGATCAACCAAACGTTTCGGGCCTTAAACCCTTCTTTTTTTTTTGCAACAGTAAAGAACTGTGAGAACATAGCATTTTAAAAAGATGGAAAGGTGAACAGAAATCATGGTGATAGCAAACTCCAGCACGTGGCTGCAGGGCCAAGTAGAAATCAGATGTGTTAGGAGAAAGGAAAAGGAAAGT
>CM031605.1:90359974-90364974 GCA_018398815.1 Conus ventricosus | reverse complement strand
ACCTGCATCTTAAGTTCTGCATTGGTTTTGCCTTCTGGCCATTCTCGACAGCGTCGTCCAAGTTCTGAAGCAATGGCAGTTTGGTAGAGATGTTTGAAGTGGTCTGGTTACTTTTCCCATTCATCATTTCTGAGTTCTGATCACTGGGACACAAGCTGTATATAGTCTTCTTCCTGTCCCGTCCGTGACTTTCCACGTCCTAAACGAGTGCCTTTTGTTTCCTTAACTGCTGAATGTAGTGTGTTTTGAGGATTTTCAGGTGCTCTAAAATATGCCTTCTCTTGTTCTGGATTATGGCTTGCCTGCATTGAAGGAAGGACAGGCAGATATCGCAGAGAGTCAACTGATTTGTCCTCATAGTTCCCAAGATCGATCTCAATGATTCATTTTGAATCCTTTTTAATTTCCAGAGATTGCTCTTGGACAGTGTTGTAAACCCTGATCTATAACCGATCAACTGAGTACAACTGCGTGACACAGTCGGTAGAGATGATGCTGTTCAGTGCCATTAGCTGCCATCGCGTAAATGGCAGACAGTTCTTTTCTACACTTAAGAACAATATTCTCAACATGATTCCTAAAGCTTAAAGGCCAGCATTCTATCAAAACAGATGCCCAAATAGCGTGGGTTGCTAGTTGGTTCCATTTGTATCCCATTAAAAGAAAGTGGTGAAGGCAATTATCCTGATATTTTGTTGTTAAGAGTGCTAACCACGCACACACACGCATACGCATGCATGCACGCACCACGCACACGCACGCTCTCACGCGCGCGTACACACACACATGCATGCATGCACACACGCACATGCACACTCACACACACACACACACACACAGAGCAGCCATTGACTGTCATCATAAGTTTATCAAAATAGATCAGCCAAAGATCAATAGAAGGCGAGATGAGTAGCTGCTCCCGCTTTCCCACTACTGTCCTTTCATGGACTTGCAAGTTATTGATTCTGTTCGCACAGTCACCACCTGACGTGGTAATGGTGCCCTGCTAGGCGGGATGCCTTTCAGATGATGGCTGAGATTGCCCACTTCATGATCCTATACTGTTCAGTGAGGCTGGCTCACAGCTTGCGAGTAGCTGGACCCACCTGTGAATCATCATGTGGTTGGTTCAATCTCGACCTTTTGGACTATCGGCGGTGACGTAGTGCTCGCAGACATCCAATCCGTGAACAGGAAGGTAGACAGAGAGCCAATCATATCCGCAGGAAATAGCGAAAGCCTTCAATAGATCTGTTATGAAAAGCGAATACGCTTATTTCGCACCTCTTGATCCAAGGACAGACATTGTACCCAGCCTGGCGTTAGCATGTGCTCAGGGCGATGAACTCACTCCACAAATATCATTTTGAAGTGGGTAGATAGGGCAGATAAGGGGAGATATGAGAGGGGGCGGAGGGCTAGGGAAAAACGGGGTGTTGTAGTCGTGGTGAGCGTTGGGATTGGAGGGTAAGAGTCTTTCAGCCTTGGGCCAAAGACAACAACAGAAGGTCGTCAAACGCGTTAAAACCAGCTTGTATAATCGAATCAGATTAGATGTAATTCCAGGCACGCCCACATTCTCCAACGCCGTCTACTAAGATGGGAAAATTTATAACTTGGATTTAGCAACGCGATCCAATGAAAATGCCGCTGCTAGATACGTGACCATGCCACGTTTGAACATCCAATAGCAGCTGCGAATCAGAAAAGGCCTCTTAAACATTCTTAGCACGCTACAAGTTTTGTTTGGGGATCCATTAATTCCAAGGCCACTTCGCTGAACAAAAAGCCAATGGAAGCCAACGCCTCGCCAAAGAAGGATGACCTCAGAGACAATCAGTTTAGAGTATTGCACTGGTGGTGGGCGGAGCAGTGTAACGTTGGCATTTGTTGTCTGCTCAAACAAATTCACTTCTAAACAGCGTTGCAAGTTTGTTTGTTGATTTCTTTGTTTGTTTGTTTGTGTGTGTGTGTGTGTGTGTGTGTGTGTGTGTGTTGTTATGGCATGTTTCACCTGGAAACAGGATTGCGAGACTTTTCCAGGACACGTGTTTGTAATTGAATTCAAGCGCTTGCTTCATCCGGAACAGGTGCTACGTTCTACAGAGCGTTCTTCATCGACATTTCCATTATCTGATATGGAAAGAGCTGTACCTTACTTGTTTGCTATTTATGTTTATTGTTTCCTACCTCAGTTTCGATTTCCTTTGCACTTTATGTAATGACATGCAATGACAAACACAGACATACACTTCATGGAAAACAAATTGATTGAATAACGTAGAGCAAAACTGTACAAGATCCTAAATCAAAGAGCTCCATGCAAAAACCATAAACAACCACAATTGTAGCTTTGTTTAAAACAACAACAACAACAACAAACAAACAAACAAACAAAAACGTCATGACATTAAACAGGTGGCGTTCACTTATTCACACGTAATATTCAGGAAATCCATTTTGGATGTCACTTAACTGTGTAGAAATGTTGATGTGCTTTTTTTTTCTCCAGAAGACGCACAGAACATTTTAAAACCAACCGATACTTTAAGATCACATCGGATCCAGCTTTTATTTTCACATTCATTCTTGCTATCAATATTTACATACAAATAGTCAAGAAGACACAGTTAACGTGTAATTATGTGTCTCGATATACGATATTATAGTTTAATATGAAAAGAAAAGAACTAGGCTTCTCATGAATTTGACCACTTCTGTTGTATGCTGCACATTTAACAGCACAGGAGGATTGGCGTCTTGCAAACATAGCAACGATAAGGATGTAAATAACACGTTAGTGAAGAATTGTAAAAGCACACAGAAACGAAAAAAAAAAAACTTGGAAAAGGGATGCATTTCTAGAATCGTAAAAAAGAAATACCAAAATGCATACCCCCTGATGTCAAACATACTTTGAAAATAGACTTCCATTATCTTTGTTATAGCATGTGCATGAGCCAAATAATGTACTCTCTGTCTCTGCCTCTGTCTGTCTGTCTGTCTCTCTCTTTCTCCCTCTCTCTCTCTCTCTGCACAGATAGCTGGTGCACGCGCGTATGCGCACGCGCGCACACACACACTCACTCACACACACACACACACACACACACACACACACACACACACACACACAAGACACACACGTATACACTCACACACACACACTCTCTCTCTCTCTCTCTCTCTCTCTCTCTCTCTCTCTCTCTCTCTCTCACACACACACACACACACACACACACACACACACACACACACACTCGCACACACACTCTCTGTCTGTCTGCCTGTCTGTCAGTCTGTCACACACACACACACACACACACACACACACACACACACACACACACACACGGGCTTGTGCACATTCACTGGTGTTAAAGTATATAGGTGATGTCTGTTTCAGTAATGTACAACTTTTCATTTGCTTTAAATGCTTCTTACTTTTGTTGTCGTTGTTTGACAAGACAGAGAGAGAGAGAGAGAGAGAGAGAGAGAGAGAGAGAGAGAGAGAGAGAGACAGACAGACAGAGAGAGATTTTATTCGTTAAAAACCAGCGCTTCCAAAGTTGTGGACGAGAGCGAGGGGTAATGTAAGATGGAGGGGGGGGGGGAGGGGGGGGGGGGGGGGGGGGGGGGGGGAGGGGGCGGGGACAGCAGACAGATAAAATCCCCCTTTTCCTGTTGTTGTTAACAGGAAGCTTTAATCCTCCTCCAGTTTCCTTAAACATGAAACAAAACAACCAAAACTCCCTTCAGATCCAAAAGAAAAAAAAATATTTGGTAAACATCAAGCTTTCAAGACGCTACGTTTCTTGTTTACTGCAAAGATTTGTTCCGGTGCAGTATTTTGTTCGCCTGCTTTAACAGAAACACATCTTCCAACATGCATGGAAAGAAGAGCATCAACTACAATAAAGGGTTTCGAGTAATTAGCTAGCCTATTGCCTGTTTGCCTGTCACATGAAACACGTACAGGAAAAGGCACCTCTATGTTGCAGCTTCTTTCTGCTCAGTTCTCACGCTAACATTGCGCGCGCCTCTCTCTCTCTCTCTCTCTCTCTCTCTCTCTCTCTCTCTCTCTCTCTCTCTTGTGTGTGTGTGTGTGTGTGTGTGTGTGTGTGTGAGAAACTACCATTGTCCTATTTCTTTGTTTTCCCAAATTTTTTTTTCTGGAGCTGCTCCTATGATCCAAAGATAAGTATTTGTTGCCATGAGTCGTAATGCCAATTTTCAAGATGATCACCAACCCAGATAGGCAACCCGTTGCGTACACGAGAGTGTGGATGGTTAGCGCCTAGAATCTTTGGCAATGCGCTTTGTAAATGTTATTATTATTGCTATTTTTAGTATTATCATATTATGATTATTGTTATTATTGTTATTATTATGATGGTGATGATTATTGTTGTTATTATTATTATTATTATTGTTTTTTATCATTATTATCATTACTATTTCTACAAAAGTACTAGTACGAGAAAGAAGCGTTTATTCTTACGCTTTTAAATTTGACAATTACAAATGAAGCAAAGTGTACTCAAGTCTAGCAGCTATAGTAGCAGTGAACTGTAACAGTCTCTCCCTGTCAGGCTAGTATGTAAGGCGCAGTACCCATTCCTCTCCTTCCATCACCTAACCTCCCCTCACCCGAGCCAGGAACTCCTTTTACTGCTGTGCGCATGGGGCGAGCTTTCAGGCCGTGACACTCTCGGAATCCACAAGTGGTTCTATCGCCGGCACTGCATGCAAACTCTTGAAGCATTTTGACAACGGGCCACTCCCCTCATAAACAGGCTCTCTCGTTCCCGCCTTTCATCCGTTTGTGTCTTCTTCTTCTTCTTTTTTTTTAATTTTTTTTTTTTTTATAATCAGGCTGATGGTAGTTTATGATTCACCAGCAAGTTTTATGCAATACTGGAAAACGAAGACGTGCGCCAAGTGTGTGTGTGTGTGTGTGTGTGCGTGCGTGCGTGCGTGCGTGCGTGCGTGCGTGCGCA
>CM031605.1:90329974-90354974 GCA_018398815.1 Conus ventricosus | reverse complement strand
AGATTCCGAAGACTACCAGCTCTGAAAAAAAAAAAACATCATGGATGATAATGACTTCTTTTTTTCTAAAATAAACGACAACAGTCCTCATCGTTGCTTACAAGAAAATTACAATTATGAGAAAGAAAACACTTATTTATGTTTTTCATCTACCAGGTTAAAAAAAGAAAACACCCCAAAACATCGCAAAACCCAACTGATATAGGAGGAGTGAACTATTGGAAACTCAGCCTGTATAGCATTATGCAAGGCGGAGCTTGTTTCTTTTTTTTTCCACTCCCCAAACCTTTCCCCACGCGAACCAGGAAGTCATTTACAACTATGTGCAAAGAGCGGGTCTTCAGGCCACAAAAAATCCCAACCCACGCATGTTTCAAACTCACAGGAGTCAGATCAGCAGACACACGCATGTCAAGCTTTTCGACTGTGTGGCACTCCCCTCACAGACAGGCTCTCTCTTTGATCCGTGTTTTTGATCATGCTGAAGGCTGTTTACGATTGAAGAGTACGTTTTACGCAACACTGGGAATGCAGATGTGCAGCAATTAAGTAAGTGTGTGTGTGTGTGTGTGTGTGTGTGTGTGTGTGTGTGTGCGTGCGTGCGTGCGTGCGTGCGTGCGTGCGTGCGCGCGCGCGCGCGCGCGCGCGCGTGCGTGCGTGCGTGTGTGTGTGTGTGTGTGTGTGTGTGTGCATGTTTGCGTTCGTGCGTGCGTGCGTGCGTGTGTGTGTGTGTATGTGTGTGTGTGTGTGTGTGTGTGTGTGTGTGTGTGTGTGTGTGTGTGCATGCTTGCGTTCGTTCGTGTGTGTGTGTGTGTGTGTGTGTGTGTGTGTGTGTGTGTGTGTGTTGTTGTTGTTCTTCAATTTAACGTCTTTTCACTTCAAAGTGATATTAGACAGGAAATGAGTGTTTACTTGTATATGTGTATGAGTGTGTAGTATGCATGCGTGCTTGTGTGTGTGTGTGTGTGTGTGTGTGTGTGTGTGTGTGTGTGCGCGCGCTTGTGTGTGTGCGCGCTTGTGTGTGTGCGCGCTTGTGTGTGTGTTAAATATTAGTGGAAATACTACATAAGAACAATCCTTAGCAAAAATCAACATTAACAAATCAAACTGCAACAGTCAAAACAAAACAGTCTAAAATACGCAGAAATCATAGAAACGAGCCGACTGGACTTATCATTAAGTTCTGAACAAAGTTCAAAAGAAATACAGGTTCTTGGAAAATGCATTTAGATTCATCGTTTCTGAATTTTGATAGAGCTGATTCAAAATAAGGACAAAAGTACAAAATATGTGTTGTTGTACAACTATCAACAGCCCCGCATACACATCGGACGTTTTTCATGAACTTGGTTTTGAAAGCGTTTAACCTAAGTCTGTAAAACAGTGAAACAATTTTTTTGCGGTGTTTTGGGTGTTTATTGACATTTTTTTGATAAAGTGTATAATTTATTAATGAATTCTGTTTTGAAAAATTTTGTGATCGAGCGTTTAAACAACACTTTATTGAAGAATTAGGCTTATGTACTTTGGGAAGCATGTAGTCTTTATATATCTTTTCAAAATTTTCAAAAGAAGCTTTTTGTAATAAAGAGTATCCCTCTTGTAAACTTAAAAGAATGGGAATATCCTTGGATTTAAAAGATTTTTTTGCACCTGCCCGAGCTCTGTGTGTGTGTGTGTGTGTGTGTGTGTGTGTATGCGTGCGTGAGCGCACGTGCGTGGTGCGTGCGTGCGTGCGCGAAATCCCCCACCTGACTGTTTGACGTAAAACCCATGCATTGACGTCAAGCCGGAGACAAAGCGTTAAGGGAAGATAACTCCCAGACAGGTCAGAGGTCGTCACTACTCTCATTAATGTCTTTGTATGTTTCAGAATACGTTGTTGTTCACTCCTATCAAAAGCCCGGCAGGGACTTGGGTAGCATGCGTCAAAGAAAGTAACGTTGACGTCAGCTGTCATCATTTTTTTTTTGTACTCCCAGTTCTTAATTTAAAGAACAGGGAGTACTTTAGGATGGGAACGAAGAAATGCTGTCTGTCTGTCTGTCCGTGGTCAAAATGTGTTCCACTCGCTCCAGACAAAACCTCTGGGCCGATCTTTCTGAAAATTTATAGGTATGTTCATTATGGGTCACGGATGATGCCCGGTGTTTTATTTTACCAGAATAGACGTTATTAACGACTATAACGGCCCCAAACTGTTTTTCTTCTTTATGGAATATCGAGAGAGAGAGAGAGAGAGAGAGAGAGAGAGAGAGAAACGCAAACAAAAATGACGTCAAAGCTTCTTTGCGTCATAAGCCGAAGTGATCAAGTTCATTATGAGGTATGGTTGGATTGTGACGTCGTATTCAAGATAAACTGGGAGTACGTTTATATGCTTTGCATCTCGGGTTAAAAAAAATTTTTTTTAGAACTTATCAGGGGTGGATCACAATGCCCATGATCAGATGTGGGTGGTGGTGGTGGTGGGGGGGGGGGGGGGGGGTTGTCTTCAGTAGTCTACATTCTCCTGGGAAACAGAGACGCTGGTACTGGCGATAAAGAGAGGAGAAGTCATGGGGGAGGGTGATGTGGATCAGGAAGAAGGGATACGGTCGGGAAACGGGTGTGGGTCCCATACACTAACAGCAGGACCCTATCCTTACAGCAGCCCCAAATAGAGCATTTGACCTTTACTTTCGGCACTTTGTGTCGATTCATTGTATTTGTATCGTAATTTATGCAATGAGTTCGGAATCTACACCAAAGACAGGTTATTTTAAAAGGAAATGTGGTCCCTGTCATAAAACACAATGATGTACCCTTCTCCCACATGAGTGATTAGGGGGGCTGGAATGGCTCAGTTTGTTGAGCGCCGGACTCATAATCTTGGTGGTCCTGGGGTTGCGGGTTCGAATCTCCGCCGGGCCGTTTCGGCACAGTGGAATTTTCCCCTTGGAGTTAACATTGGTTCTGACTCCATTTCCCAAAAATATCCTTCAAATGGGACTATAAACCGAGGTTCCATGTGTGAATGCACGCATAATATCTTGCACACACACATAAAATCCCATCACCAACTTTCGGGGGAGAAGGCCTTTTGGCCGTTGGTATGGATGACAACGTTACACATAGCATGGATCCTGGGAATGAAATGGAAAGAATGAAGGAAGTAAGGAAATTGAGTGAACGATGTTGAATGATACTGAATGGATGACAAGGGAAACGATTGACAGAAGCGCCAGCTGGCAGCTCTTCAGTCGGCACTACCCAGGTAGGCCGCCCGTTGTGTAAACGAGTGTGGATCGTAAAGCGCATGAAGCTTGGTCTCTAACCGATAATAGGCACTATATAAGTATTCATCATAATATAATAATAATACCATAGTGTCTCTGCTTTACGCGCGTTCAATGAGAACTGGGTCAGGTCCTTTGTCCGCATTTTCTCTGGTCACTATGTGTGTGTGTGTGTGTGTGTGTGTGTGTGTGTGTGTGTGTGTGTGTGTGTGGAGAGAGAGAGAGAGAGAGAGAGAGAGAGAGAGAGAGAGAGAGAGAGAGAGAGAGACAGACAGACAGAGAGAGAGAGAGAGAGAGAGAGAGAGAGAGAGACAGAGAGACAGAGACAAACAGAGAGAGAGAGAGAGACAGAGACAGAGAGAGACTGCCTGCCGGAAAGATCGGCAAATAGTGTCTTCCCCAGTGTGGGGAAATTTGTTCAAGGCGCGCGCTAGCTGGAACTGTCTCGGTGATGGACAACACGTGGCATGCGCGCGGCTGTGAGACTGAGAATGAGTAGGCTGCATCCGCAAGGAGAGTGTGCATTGATGTTAGCTTACAGTCGGGTGTTAGCGTTAGGCGCCCACAGATCGGGCTTCCGGTATGCAAGCCTGTTGCTTCGGCAAATAAGTGACACTACCCAAACTGACTGGGATATTGAAGGAGGAGGTAATGAGTCCCGACTAAAGCCCTTCCCTCCCTCCACCCACCCCCCTCCCCAACACACACACACATATACACACACGCACGCACGCACGCACGCACGCACATACACACACACACACACACACACACACACACACACACACACACCACGCACGCACGCACGCACGCACGCACGCACGCACGCACGCACGCACGCACGCACGCACACACACACACACACACACACACACACACACACACACACACTCTCTCTCTCTCTCTCTCTCTCTCTCTCTCTCTCTCTCTCTCTCTCTCTCTCTCTCTCTAATATCCCATGTATAATATGCATATACTTGCATCTGCCAGCTTTTCTTCGAAACGTTTCTCCCCAAGTCAAAATAATGCCGTTCACCAAATTTTGTGTTTGAGGTTTATGTGGATCAAGGTCTTGCGAACGTAAGGTAGGCCACTTGGACATTAAATCGACAAAGCTGGGCAGAGACGTATTGACGCGAAAATAGAAGTTGTTGTATTGACGGCTCGATAGAAACTTGAATAGGTTGGCTCATATTATTCCTCCCAGTATGCTGAAAAAGAGCAGAGAAAGTTGTGAATACTTTGAATAGTTGTGAATACTTTGAAACCGAAACTGATACTACTGGTATGATTGAATGGTGTTTCTGAGAAGTGTAGAGGAGATGATGATATGTTGCATAAATCTGAGAGAGAGAGAGAGAGAGAGAGAGAGAGAGAGAGAGAGAGAGAGAGAGAGAGAGAGAGAGAGAGAGAGACCGACAGACAGACAGACAGACACGTGGACAGAGGGAGAGGTCTTCTTGTCTGATAACTTCAAACGAAGCGACCGACCATCTCTTCAGCTCGCTCATACCTTTTCCCTCCATGCTGATGCCCCCCCCCCTCCCTCCCCCTCCCTATGTTCTCCAGACTGCTATGTCCTCAACCCTAAGCCTCACACCCCCCCTCCCCTCCCCAAACTCCCCAACTAGAGCAACTCCCCAAAGTGTGTATGCTGGCAACGTCAGACATGTCAACGTCCTCGTGGAACTGACTTGTTTTTGGTGCCGTGAAAGATACTGTTGATTTCTGTTTGAAAAAAAATATATACACACATCCGCTTCTTTTGGAATGTATTAACAGACCTAATTACACAGAGAGAGAGAGAGAGAGAGAGAGAGAGAGAGAGAGAGAGAGAGAGAGAGAGAGAGAGAGAGAGAGAGAGAGAGAGAGAGAGATACGGAAACTTTAATCATGATTAGGCCATTGCCCCTCATGTATGGATGCATATATACAAACATTTGTCCAATCTGGCATTCATAAACAATGACATCGTTCATAACACACTTTAGCAGTAATGTTAAGAAATGAGAATAGAAGGTAGTTTAAAAGCCTTATACATAAAGATTGACACATTTCTGACTGTTTTCTCATGTGTGCACATCATAAGCAATATTAATTCAAACTGACTTGGCGTGTTACGATATTTCGACGGTATGTATTGTGCTCTTAAGTCATGTAGAACAGGACAGCATAAAACAAAGTGCATCTCACTTTTTTTTTCTCTTTTTGACAAAATTGACATATTAAGTCGTTTTCACTGTAGGTTTCTATAACGATTATGATGTACTGCAGTTTCGGAAATGCCACGCCTGAATCTTATCAAATTAAACGTTAAATGTCAGTCTAAATTGACTAACAAATTACGTTTTAACATCAGGGACAGTGCAGAAGGTTCTGTACACGCTAAACATGTCACTGTTATTGATATGATAATTCCAATCTTGCCATCTGCACCAAATTAACCTTTCCCTGAAAGCTTAAAAACAAGAGAGAGAGAGAGAGAGAGAGAGAGAGAGAGAGAGAGAGAGAGAGAGAGAGAGAGAGAGAGAGAGACAGACAGACAGACAGACAGACAGACAGAGAGATTTTAGTTGCAAAGCGAGACGACTGCAGGCGGAAATCTAAACAAATCTTAAATAAATGTTCAGCGCTGAACCCTAAGCGATCAAAGCTAAGTGAATTTTCGTTGTTTTATTCGTTTATTTATCACCCGACGAAGACCTAAGAGGTCGAAACGCGTTGTGTTTTGTCTTGTGACTCGTTTGTCCACGTTCTCTGGGCGGTTCGCTAACATTTATTTAAGATCAGAGAGATGTTATTCATTATAAGCTAGCGTTCAGGAAGTTGGAGAGGAGTGTGAGAGAAGAGAGAGATGTGAGAGTAGGGTGGATGGTGTGAGGTGGAGAACTCCTCGTCTTCTTCTGTTGTGAATAAGGCAGCTTTGATCTGACCCCAGTTCTCTTAAACATGGATACAAAACAACCAAAAGTGTTCCGGAAAACAACCGATAACCATCAATCTTTTGAGGATTTAAATATCTTGTTTACGCCAACGATCTATTGAAAAGTGCGTTTGTGTGATTTAACAGAAATAAACCTTACAACATGCCAAAAAAAAAGCGAATACAAAGGATAGCATCACCCACCAAAAGAGTTTCGAGTAATTAGCTACTCCATCGTGTTGCTGGGTATGCATAAAAAACATGCATGGAAAGGTTTATGTGTCTGTCAGCGTCTTTCTGTATATATATCACGTAACATTTCCTGCAAGCAACATAGATACTGATTGTCCTGGAAAGTACAAATCCCCCCCACACACACACCAGTATGGACTTTGCCAGTCATGCTTTCAGAAATGACATGGACTGACAACCAAATAACAACGTCCGTGACGTCAGTTAGCTGACGTCATTTCTTTGCAAAATACGTCACAAGCTGATCCCTCTGTCCTGGAAGGCATGGGATGTAGGTTTTCAGTAGTCCATAGTGGTCCAAAAAGAGGATAAGTATTTAGCTGGGAAAGACGAAGAAAAGCACTGGGAGGGGGGGGAGGGAGGGGGGGGGGGGGGGGGGGGAGGGGAGGGGGGGGGGGGGGGGGGAAGGGGTGTTCCTAGATGTAGGCTTACTCGTTCAGAGATTAAAAGACACTAACGAAACCGACGAAGGAATGGAAGGAGGGGGTCCGAAACATAATCTCCTCTCTCCCCTGCCCCTCGCCCACCATTCCCAACTCTCATCCTCATGCTTACCTCCTTTCCCTTCTGGTATGATATGCATATACATACATCTCTCTCTCTCTCTCTCTCTCTCTCTCTCTGGCTACTTTTCTTCAAAACATTTTCCTCTGATCGTCAAACTATTTCTGCTCATCAAAGTTTGTTTATGAGGTTTGTGTGGATCGTGATCTTGCAAACGTGACGTACATACATGGACATGGACTCGCCAAGAACTGGAGCAGAGACACGTCGAAGTGAAATAGAAGGGGAAAAGTATTGTATTGACGGCTTATAGGAAATTGAATGGAAAAGCCCACAATATTGCTTCCAGTGTACAGAAAGAAAAAAAAAAGAGAAGAAAAGTTGTGAAAACTTTGGACAGTTGGAGGGACTGAGAAACTCAAATAGAAAACGATGTTATTCATATGATTGAATGGTATTTCTGAGGAAGGTAAAGGCGATCATATTTAGCATTGGTCTCTGTGTGTGTGTGTGTGTGTGTGTGTGTGTGTGTGTGTGTGTGAGAGAGAGAGAGAGAGAGAGAGAGGAGAGAGAGAGAGAGAGAGAGACTCTGAAATTTTTAATTGTAAGGCCACCGACCTGTATACAATTGGTACACGTTTCCTGAGAATAAAATGAAAATGAGTATGAGTCATCAAAAAAAAGAAAAAAAAAAGGAAGCAACTTGTTTTCAGAATCACACAAGCAAACAATTGCAATTGGAAAGCATTCAAGGAAACAAACCAAGATAAACAAAAATATTTTCGCTTGCGTTTGAAACCAATCACAACACAAATTCACATGTCTAGTTTCCGTTCATAAATTCATATCTAGTTTTCAGTGCATAAAGAGAGGAGAGAGAGAGAGAGAGAGAGAGAGAGAGAGAGAGAGAGAGAGAGAGGAGAGAGAGAGATTCAAACTGCAGAGCATTTTCAACAGAAATCTGGCTCCTGATTACAGATTTTCATGTTTAAAAAAAAAAAAAAAACCCATAACGAAAAGAGCGGCAATTTCTTCCCACTAGTCCATCCAGAGACTAATCCACACGTGTGTCAGTTTGATTGCATCTTCTCCCTCCCCATCCGTTCTGCACCATGACATCTATGAGTCTGCACCGAGACGAGACACGTCTCCTTCCAGACAAATCCTGTGCAATAATCACCGACTGATTCCTGTTTATTTGATTACATCTCTGAAAGACCCAAACCGCCATTCCAAATACCTCCAATTGTCCGATGTCTTCAGTCAAAGCGGTCCGCCGTCTCTTCAGCTCGCTCCGACCCTTTCCCTCCATACTGCGTTCCCTCCCCCTGTTCTTCAGACCGCGATGTCCACCACCCTCGGCCCTACTACCCCCCCATCTCCCACCCCTGCCTGCCCCTCACATTTCCTTTTGGCAAATCATGCGGCACACAACTTCCAGCAGAAAGGGAAAGGGGGGCAACTCCGCGGGTATTATGTGGGCAGCGTCCTAGACATGTCAACGTGCTCGTAGAATTGGTCGGTCTTTTTTTTTGGCCTCTCTCACAAGAAAGCCCCTCAGAAAGGCCGAGTGAATCGATCAAAAGTCTCCAAACCTCAGTCTGAGGGGGGGGGGGGGGGGGGTTGAAAAGAATAAACTTACCCTAAAAGTAAATCTACCAGACGGCCAAAAGAAAGGAACAAAAATATGATAGAAGCAATGCGTTTTGAGAGAGGACGGCTTCTGCAGAAAAGCACAGACAATGACAATCTAAAGCAATAGGAAGCAAAAACTGTACAGGGGCACAAGGAAAAACATGGTCTTTTGTCAAGGTCAAATATTAATTTGAAGAACAGTTCTTAGTGAGTCCGCCCGAAACAAGGAGAAACAAGTTACAAGACAAAACATAACGCTTTTCGACCTCTCTTCTTCAAACAAGATGAACAATGTTCAGGACAATGAAAACGAAGATAAACAAGGTTCATATGCTCGTTTCGTTCTTTTGGCCGTCTGGTAGACGAACTTCGAGGGTAGGGTTTCTTTTTTTTTTTTAAATGTTCGTTTTCATTGTCCTGAACATTGTTAATCTTGCCTGAAGAAGACCTAAGAGGTCGAAACGCTTCATGTTTTGTTTTATAACTTGTTTATCCTTGTTTTTGGTGGACTCACTAAGACGTAGTCTTAAAACTCGTTTCCAATTTTCATCTGCAGTCACATCACTTTGAAACTGAGGTCAAATAGGTTATAGATCTTCCGTTTGATCTGGATCCCCACACTAAAGCTCCATACTGAAATCTAATGCAGTTACCATTGGATCATATTTCATCTCTCATCCAAGTTTCATGGAGAGTTTTGCAATGATCAGTTACATAAAAGCACTGTTGTAAAGAACAACCAGTACATAGATTCATGTTGCTGTTAAAAAAAAATCGCAAACGATCAAAGATCCATTACAATACACTAATAATGTTTGACCTAACTGCAGCTGCAATTGGGTGTGTATACTTTTAAATCATCAAGTACGGCAATCGTGCTTTCTTTGAATCCATAAGGTGAACGGTGTTACGGTTAAGTGACTCTAATTGAAGATATTGCATGGGTGTCTAGGTACAGATAGGCTGAAAAATTTGGATTTCATTACAATGACACATGCAGTTGTTGTTGTGTGTTTTTTTTCTCTCCAATTTTGTTGGTTTCTTTGTTTGCTTGATTGCTTGATGTTGTACAGTGCAATACACTGTTGATCCATGTCTTGGAAATCTACACACATCAGTCTCTTTTGGAATACCTTAACAGACCTGTTGAGAGAGAGAGAGAGAGAGAGAGAGAGAGAGAGAACACAAAACTCACCTCTTTATTTGTGTTGTTATCCTTTGACCTTTACATTATGATAAAGGGCATTCTCTATTTCTTGTTATTATTTCCAAACTGGTACACACACACATACACACACACACGCGCGCGCGCGCACACACACACACACACACACACACACACACACACACACACACACACACATACAAACACACACACACACACACACACACACACCCCTGTGTACTCGCTGTGGTGTCTCCTGCAACAGCCAGACGATGAAGAGTTCAACAGTCAGCGCCAGCTGCTGACAAAGGTCGGGAGTGATGACACAAGTCTCTCTTCAATTAGAGACGGAAGGAGTTCAATTTGTTCCGCCTTCCATTACGCTGCGGTCCAGACACTGTGACCCTTGATCAGTTCACTGTCCGTACGGCCATTTGGCTTTGGCACAGAGAGCTTTAACCATTTAATCACCTTCCATCTACATGAAAAGAATGCATGCCAACGCCACAGATCTATCCCCGTCATAATATATCACGTTAAGGGTCACCTTGACAACCTTACATTATCCACAACCACGACAGTCACTTTCACCTCCAACTCATCCAGACTTCCTGCCTGTCCTTATTCCCGATAAAGAAGCAGCTTTTCTAATAATAATAATAATGAATATTTATATTGTGCCTATTCTCGGCTAGAGACCAAGCTCTAAGCGCTTCACAATCAACACTCGTTTACACAACGGGCTGCCTACCTGGGTAGTGCCGACTGAAGAGCTGCCAGCTGGCGCTTCATTCAGTCGTTTCCCGTGTCATCCAGTCAGTATCGTTCAATATCGATCACTCATTTTCCTTACTTCCTTCATTCTTTCCATTTTCTCACGCAGGGTGCATGCTATGTGTAAAGTGTCATCCACACTAACGGCCAAACTGGCCTACTCTTCCGAAAGTTGGTGATGGGATTTGACGTGTGTGCAAGATGTTATGCGTGCGTTCACACACGGAACCTCGGTTTATAGTCTCATTCGAAGGACTGTATGGGAAATGGAGTCAGAACCAATGTTAACTCCGAGGGAAAAATCCCCCTGTACCGAAACGCCCCGGCGGAGGTTCGAACCCGCAACCCCAGGATCACCAAGATTACGAGTCCGGCGCTCTACCAACTGAGCTATTCCGGATCCTGGCTTTCTGTCACTGAGATTCTGTCTTTCCACCCGTGAACTCCACCCCAGCTCTCAGTCCTACCCTTTACTCCTACTCCGCGTGGAAATCATTATTTTGGACGATACCTCGGGCAGTGCGACGTCTGGGAAGCCGACACGAGGTTGACACCACCTCGCTTCTTTACTTCTTAGTTCACACACACACACACACACACACACACAGAGAGAGAGAGAGAGAGAGAGAGAGAGAGTGGAGGGCTAAGTAAAAGGACTGTGTGGTTGAGAGCATTGGAATTAGAGGGTACGAGTCTTGTAGCCTTTGGTCAATGTTAATAGAAGAGCGTCAAACAGTGGTTTTGTACTGAACTAGCCCCCCTGCAGCATGGTCTGCTGAACATTTCTCGCCGTACAGCCATTGTAACAAAATCAGATTAGTGCTTGTCCGAGTCTTGCGCTCAATCTCCAGCTTCCTCTGATGTGGGGAACTTGATGGCTTTGATTTTTTTTTTTTTTTTTTTTTTTTTGGTCCCACCGTGCGTGCCACCTCAGCGGCAGTGCACCCAAACCGCTCATTCCATCCACAGCCACAGCCCGGCCCGGCAATTCATATGGAGCAGTCAATGTCAAGTTGTCAAGAGGCAACCCACCGGAGGAGACACTGCGCTGCTAATGGCTTGGACTAAGCATTGTGATCCAATGAAGGACGCAGTTTTGTGGGCACTTGACCATGCCTCGTTTGAACATCAAATGGCGGATGAGACAGACCTTTGTCAAGAAATTCCTGATGCTCTATAAAAAGCTTTTTTTCGGACCTGTTAATTCCAAGTCCACATCGCCAAATAAAAAGCCAACAGAAACAGGTTAACCAAAACTTAGGAACAACATCTCAGTGACAATGGGTTTATCTCTGGACGTGGGCGGAGCAGGCAGCTTGCACATTCTCCCATGCGCAGTTTGTTGTGACGTGTCTTAAACGAAATGGCTTTGAAACAGCGGTGCATCGTTTTTTTATACTGCGTGTTTTCCCCGGAAAGTGTCATGAGACTTAGGCTAGCACGTGATTGCAATTTATGTCGTCGCTAGTTTCATCCCAAACAAAACCACTCCGCTATAGCTGATGAAAAAGAAGGCGAGACGTTCTGTAGATCTGTTTGTCGGCTTATTTATTGATCGTTTAAAGTTTCAATCAAGGACATAAACAAGGGCACACACACACACACCCCACACACACACACACACACACACACACACACACACACACACACTGTCAACCTCAGGTGATGTCAGTGGAGGAAGGACTAGCGCACAGCCCAAACACACTCACAGCTTGCTTACAATCTCATTCATATATCATGCATTCGTCACATCAAACCACTAGTAAATGTCTATAACTTTACTACACATGATCATAGAACGAAACATCAATGCATATGGAATCAAATGCAATAAAGACATTCTCCTTTCCTGAACTTCACAAAATCTTTATCTAAAACATCACTAACTAACCCGGGTATAACTAGATTTCTACTTACCTGGCAGTGATCTTAACTATTCACGAATCCACTGTCTTTTCTTTTCTTTCTTTGTTCTTTTTTCAACTAGTCACTTTTCACCACAACACACACAACTGCGCACTGGTGTTGGTCTACTTGCACCGGTCAACTGACTGCTGGCACCGGTCAGGCTGGACTGCAGATGCAAGTGGGCGCTGCCAATATGAGGTCCGAACCCCAGTGGAGGATAGAACCAGTGACTATCATCAACGATCTGTTCGCCTTTCTTTCTTCCTGCATAACGCATTGCACTCTCTCTCTGCTCTCTTCTAGTCTGCTCTTATCAAATGATGTTTGCTTTTCTTCTCTTGTTTCTTTTCTTCTGTTCTTCTTCATTAGTTACAACTCTCTATCTCTCTCCACATCTCTCCTCTAGTCCTTCCTCTGCAAGACTATCTCATGCTAATCTCTCAACTTGGTTCTCTTCTCTCCTCCCTCATCACTCTGCTTTTTCTCCTCCTCAGAGATACAGCTCAGACTCTCTCCCTCCTGTCCCTCTCTGTTTCGTTCTCCTCTCGTTCCCATCCCACCGTTCTCCTCCCTCCTCTCACATCCTTCTTAGTCCGTGCTGATCTCCCAAAAGGGCGAGTACCAGGGGTCATATTGTTACCCCCCTGACAACCGAATCATCTCCCACTAATTCCATTGGATATTCAAATCATGACAAGTCACGGCCCTACACACCTTTCTCGCGTGGTGGTCATCGTCATTAATTGATTAGCTAGATTTCACCCCCACCCACACACTACCTTCCCCCCTTCCCTACTTAACTGGCGCCGTGTGGCTTAAGTCGGGCACTGTCATGTAAAATTGGCCAGATGAGGCTGAGTAGGCGCCCCGACGGTCTGACTAACAATGACGCTGGTTCCACAAATGCCAGATGAGCCTGAGCCAGGCGCTACGACTCCACTCGCTAGACATGCGAGGCGTCGGTGCCCAAAGCGGCTTAGCCCTATAGCCGGACAGACCGACCTCCTGAAGCCTCGCCGCTAACTTAATTGCCGGACCCGACCCATGGCCCCGTCTATCTGACGCCTAGAAATGTTTGAGTTGAACTTAATGTCCGAACAAATTGGCTGGCGAACTCCACGAGTTTGGGTTGTTTCATTTTTGTCCGTGAACAATTTCCCCCTTGCCAAAAGACCATGCTCCGCATTGTTCTCAAAACATCGGTACAAAAAAAACAACAACCGATTTTGCTGACACAACACAGCTACAGCGTGCAAATTTTTAAAAATACTTACAACCAACGGATTTATAAATTATAAATTATATCATTAGTGAATACCAACTCCAATGAGTTATCAATGACGTGCGCTCTTGCGTTATTTCAACTCATTTTATAACGACCTCTGTGCGCACTTATCAATTTCCCCTACCTGCGATTTGCCACTCTCCTTTTCACAATTCTTATGAAAAGCACAATTTAATATGATCACGACATGACCTCGCTGAGGGAATCTCCATCCTCACTTATTGCCAATTATGCAATTACTACACAAAGGCGACTGTATGCGCCAAGCATAACTGAATTTACATGAACCAAATCCCACACAAATTATATGAACCATAGCCAACTGGGAATGAACCCATATCGCAATCAACCTAACTGTACTCAACCCATATTATCAACAAAGCACCCTGGATATGACTGACTTTCCTCCAGTTGCAGCTTGCTAGACTACACGGCTTTCTAAATAGTCAGCTCCGACATTCTGTCGACCTGGGAATGTACTGCACTCGAAACCTGTAGGCTGCAGTGCCATTTTTTGGGGGGGGCCGCACCGCAGAACCCGCTGTTTTTTTTGGGGGGGGGGGGGGGGGGGGGGGGGGGGGGGGGGGGGGGGGGGGGGGGGGGGGGGGGGCGCGTCTTGTCAGCTGTGGGCCTCCTGCAGGAAATTGTGAGTGGGTGTGATCTGTCTCTAATCAATCACGAAACTCTGCCTACAAGTATTGTGGAACTGTCTGCACGGCCCACACGACAGCTAAACACTCCTTCTCCACGTTTTGCGTACCGCCTTCGTCGCACTTAGTCAACTTCCGGTCCTGCGACGTATCTCACAGGGAACCTCGACCCCTTCATGCTCCTGCAAACAATAGCTGCACCTATCCCACCACGTGATGCATCTGTCCCGCCAACAAAATGGTTTTGACATATCTGTAGCTTCAAGATGGGACGGGAACCTAGTCTTTCCAACACCGTCGCAGTGCTTGCTCTGCAACGGTCTGACCATTCGAACCACTGCCGGTTTTCCCTGCCTTGACTAAAAATCACTGAGAGGACGCGTGATTGCAAGCAAAATTTGGGACAAACTCGCCTATAGAACCCAATAAAACCTTAGCAGACTCCTGACTTCCTGTTTTGGTCTTGGTCCTCTCTGAATTCATCATCTTCTGCCACCTTTCATCTTCCGGCTGCTTTGAGTCGCCTCCGACACAAAACCTTGGAAAACTCCAGGCTTGGAAAACGCAACCTGAGCACTTTGTTGGTCCTGGCTGTCAGATTGAGATGCTTGTCTCAAACCTCTCTAAAACTGCTCCTAGGCTGCCTCATATGCTCCTCCCATGTCTCGCTGCCTATCAGAATGTCCCCATCCCTGGAAAATTCAGCCACACCTTCAATCCCGCAATAGCTTCCTTCATCATCCGCAGAGATGCCTGCAGGGTGCTTTGACCCATCCCAACAGGGAGTAACTCCGCCACTGGTATAGCCCCATAGGGAGTGAGAAGCGGGGGGATATCGGCCGTGTGAGTCCTCACCTCAGCCTATTTGCCAGTAACCCTTGCTCAATCTATCCCCGGTGGAAATACTGGCTCTTGCTTGTGGCGATCTGAGCGAACAGTCTTCCATGTTTTGGAATGACGTCTGCATCTGCATCGACGTTGGAGCACGTCAGACGTCCTATAGCTCGCACAGAATCGAGCTCACCTGACGTTTTCCTCACTAAGACGACGGGTGGCACTATATTATGATTTGGACGGTCAATCACCCCAAGGTCGCAACATCCTGTTCTTACCTCCATCCTCGATCACTGCTTGGTGAGATGGGTATCGGGTAGCTTTCCATGTACGGGTTTCTGTGATGTTAACTCCACCGTACATTCGCTAGAGTTGTCCCTGCCCTGGTTTAGAACAGTCAGGGGACGGGGCCCTATACTGTTCTTAGGAGCCCCCAACTTCCTCCTGTCTCCCACTGGCTACCCTTCATACAGTGAAACATCCCTGTATACCACTCTTCTCCTGGAAACTCAGGCAAAAAAAACTAAAATCTCCCCTTCTTCTGCTGGGTCTCCTTCGCCTCCATCAATGATTGCTGACTGCGCCTAATGTGCTGAGTCTCCACGCTGAATATTGTTTGGGCGGAGCAAATTTTGCATGGAAAAGTTTTGAATTTCCCATTCAACTATCGATTCGTATGTCCTGACAACCTTTTCAATGATGGGAATGGCCCTTCCAATGCATCTGCAGCTTTGTTGCGAAACCGTGGGAAAGCAAGTAACAGGACGTGATCGCCCACCTTGAGGAAATTGCTTCCGGCTCCTTCCTGTCTTACTGCTTTCTTTCTGTCTTCTGGACGAGCCCTAGCCTCGCTGCAAAACTCCCCTTGCGACTTACATGTCTCCTCCAGCCTATTGCGTAGGTCACCACATACTGATAAGTGGTTTGGACCTCTGACTGGACTCCTGTTCTCCGGACCACAGCTCGTTGAGAATGCACACTGGTCCCCGAACTGTCCCCGCCCATACAGCAGCTCAAATGCAAAAGCCGGTGCTTGTCCTGAGGGGCTTCCCTGTAGGCAAAACAAGTGCCGGCTGGAATGTAGCGGTCCCAATCTCTGGCCTTGTTCCGCACAGAGCTTCTTGTAAGATGCCTTCAGCACACCGTTGAATCTTTCCACATGCCATTGCCCATGTGGATGGCAATGGGTAGTGACAGCTGTGTGATCCGGAGCACCTGTTGACCTCCCTCATCCACGGCCTGAGAGACTGTGACCCCCTGTCCACTGAGAATTTGTGCTGAGCAACAACCCACGCGAGAAAAGATGTCTACTCAGCCCCTTCAGCGACCTGTTGCGTATCTACGCCTTTCAATGCAACCAGCTTTCGGGGTATCTGGCGCGTAGTCCACAAGTGTCAACACATAGCCTGTGCCCACCGTGGACAGGCGCGATTGGGCAATCAGATCAACAGCCACCCTCCTGAATGTGTGTCAATTACAGGAGGCCTGTTTTAAGAGGACCTTCCCTCTTCACTCACCCCTCTTAGTGGCTGCCATTGCACACGTTCCACATGACATGCAGAAACGCTTGATGTCTGCGCATTCCTGGCGCAATGAAAGTCTCGAAATTCGTCAGCTGTTTTGTGGGGCCGAGATGACCCGCCATGAGCGACTCGTGACCACCTGACATGAACAGAGTCACGCTAACCTGCTGGTACCGGTCGGCGAACTGAAGTGGTCCCCTGGACCTTCCTTCCCCTTGGTGAACACCGTACAACAGGCCCGCCTTTCACAAGAATTCTGTCTGCACCTCCTCTAACCTCCTGAGTTTTCTCTCGCCAACGGCTCTGCCAACTCCCAAGACTTCACGAGCGAAGGGTCTTGTTCCTCAGCGCGCCCTAAACGCATCAGGCGACACATCTTATGCCCGACTTCCTTGCTTGAACGACTAACGGTTTTATCAACCTTTGCCCTCCTCCCTTGCTCCGTTCTGAACTGCTGGCGCCCGTTAGCAGTCAACAACGCAGGATCCCCCTGGATCCCTTAGCTACCTGAAATAGTTTCCGATATCAAATCTTGAAGGGTTTTCTTCCATCACCAACGCAGACAACTAGCCTGATGAAGTAGGGACGTACTCAAGTCTTAGCAACTGGAAACGCCTCACTTGGCCATCGATTAGAAGTACAGGTCTGATTTGCCCTGATCAAATCCCTTTATCGACACAGCGTGTTCGGACTAAACCGCATGAACAACCAGGTCCTCGTAACATGTTTCACCCTCTCTGGCCATCCACCCTTCGTCCACTGGGAACGAACCACTCAGCCTAGTGCCCTCTCCAACCCTGACACCCTGACTGCCCGTCCGAGTGCGACCATAGGCCTGCACTCCCACCCTCTTCAGACTGAATCCCCTTTGTTCCACTGCAGGTCGTTTCGCTTGACGACCCTTACCCACCTCTGCAAGGCTGCTGCCTTCTGAACCTCTTGCGAACAATCCCTCGCCACATTCCCTTCTTGTGACAAATGAAACACCTAATGTCCCTGTGCCCTTGCCTTGCGCCCCCCCCCCCGTGGCCCACCCACCACTGGTTTTGGCAGACTTTGCAGAAAACTCCCCGTAGTGCTCCTTGCGCTCTTCTCACCTGTGCCTACACCTGTTTCTCTCCCCGCACCGTAGTGCCCAAGCGTGCCGCTCTAGACCCTCTGCGAACTATCAACACTCTCCTGCTGTCTCTGGCTGTCTCCTTTCAAATGTATGGTTTAACCAGGCCGCTACCTGACAAAATCTGTTCCTTCCATAACTTAGCTCTTTCAACTCGGGCGAACCCCTTCTTTCGTACGCGCTCAACGTCGAACCCACTCTCAAAATAGTGATCTAAACGGGACCAAACTGCGTGGACGTCTCACTGCTTGTAATTTAGCTGATGCGAATTTCTTTCCTGAACCCCTCCTCTGTAGGTCAATCCTCTTCATCCATCAAATGATTTCCTTCCCACAGGACCCGTGAAATCAGACTGTTGTTCTGCTGGTAACAGCAGTAAAAACTGTAATGCCTTACCCGTCAGTAAAACGTCAGACAAAATGACTGCCCACTCTTCTGGAGCCAACCCTGACTGGTCGCAAACGTTTCGAAACGACTGATGTATTCATCAATCGAATCGTTCCTTCAGAGAATTTGGGTAACGTTGGGGTCGGGGGCATAGCTGCGCACAGAGTCCCTGGAAAACTGATCATCTCCGCATCCTCGGTGGTCCTCCCTTAGTATTCTGCACTTTCTCTAACTCTAATTGAACCTTTAATCTTTTCCGTTTTCCTGCGTTTCCCTAGCCTGATTATCACTAGCCTGAATCCTTAATCTTTCTGTCCTCCTGCATCAATTCTTTCTGTTTCCTGCGCGATTCCCTTATGTGTCTTTTCCTGCTTCTTCTTTCTGTTCCTGCGGCTGCTATTCTCTCTAGTTTCCTGCGTTGCGCAGCTTTAAGTCCTATCGTGCACTGCTAATGCTATCTCTACGGCAGACTCGGCGTCTTTCCCCGCGCGATTCATGGGCTCTTCCATCTTTTGTTGTGTTCAACATATGCACGCAACATCATCTCCTGAGTAACCTAAATCATGAGCGACGGCTCACATGAGTGTTCAATAGGGTGTTTCTTTCTTCAACCAGTATATGCTTCCTCGTCTTTTTTTTTTTTTTTTTTTTTTTTTGAACAAGGATTTTATAACAACGACAGCAAACTGGTGGTTACCCGACACGAGGGTGACGTAATAGCACAATCCTATGATTGGATAATATAGCTTGGTACAACGTAAATAAGTTTATAAGACGCGCACACGCCGTGACCCAACTATGAGACGATTATAGGCAATCTGTGCGAAATAAGTACTCTGGGGCTGAATGCCAACCTAGTCTTAACTATCTTGGAAGCAATGCAGCGCTAGTGTCTTAAAACTATCCCTTGGAACAACAGTAAGACAACTCCCTTGTCTGAGGATTACAACATACTGTGAATCCCACCCAGCTTCCCTCCTGAGAAGTGAACAATTATAATGAAATGGGGGCCAGAATATCCTGGCAGGCCTCGCCAATAAAATTGTCAACCTCCCGGTGATGTCAGTGGAGGAAGGACTACGCACAGCCAAACACACTCCACAGCTGTGCGTACAATCTCATTCAATATCATGCAGTCGTCACATCAAACCACTAGTAAGAGTCTATAACTTACTACACATGAATCATAGAGAACGAAACATCAATGCATATGAAACAAATCAAAATTAAACATTCGCTCTTATCCTGAACTTCACAAAATCATTTATCTATAACTGCAATAACTTACCGGGTATAAATAGATTTCTACTTTAACCTGGCCAGGGGAGATCTTAACTATTCACGAATCACTGTCTTTTCTTTCACTTTTCTTTGTCTTGCACTGCACTTTCACTAACACGACACAACAGCTGCTACTGCTGGCACTGGTGTTGGTCTACTTGCACCGGTCACGCTGGACTGCTGGCACCGTCAGCTGGACTGCTGAGAAAGTGGCGCTGGGCCAAGTATGAGTCGAACCCCCAGTGAGATAGAACAGTGACTATCAACATCGATCTGTTCGCCTTTCTTTCTTCTTCCTGCATTAACGCATTGCACTCTCTCACTCTCTCTTCTAATCTGGCTCTAATCAATGGACATGGTTGCTTTTCTGTTTCTTTTTTTTTTTTTTGTTTCTTTTCTTCTGTTCGTCTTCTGAGTTAAGCAACTCTCTCTCTCGTCTCCACATCTTCTCCTCAGTCCTTCCTCTGCAGACTATCTCATGCTTGAACTCTCAACTTGGTTCGCTTCTCATCCTCCCCTCATCTCTCTGCTTTTCTCGCCTCAGAGATTACACTCAGACCTCTCTCTCTCTGTCTCTCTGTTCGTTCTCCTCTCGTTTCCCCCGTGCTCTCCCTCCACATCCTTCTTATTCCGGTCTGATCTCCGAAAAAGGCGAGTACCATGTGGTCATATTTTTAGTACCCCCCTACACCCCGAAGTCATCTCCCTCTAATTCCATTGGATAATTCAAATAAGACAGTCACGCCTACACACCTTTCTCTCTGTGGTGTCAATCGGTCATTTAATTGATAGGCTAGATTTCACCCCCACGCACACACTACCTTCCCGCCACTTCCTTGTCCTACTTACTGGCGCCGTGGGCTTAAGTCCGTGGGCACTGGTCAGTGTAGAATTGGCCAGATGAGTCTGAGTTAGGCGCCCTGACGTCCTGACTAACAAGACCGCTGGAGTCCCACGAAATTGGCCAGAGAGCCTGAGCCAGGCGCTACGAACTCCTCTCGCTAGACATCAGGCGTCTGTCAAAGCTGCTTAGCCGCGTATAGATAGCCGGACAGACCGTCTCCTGAAGCCTCTCCGCTAACTTAAGTGCCGGTTACCCCTACCATGGGCCCGTCTATCTGACGCTAGAATGTTTGAGTTGAAGCTTATGGTCCGAAACAAATTGGCCTGGCGACTCCACAGTGGTTGTTTCTTTTTTGTCCCCCGTTGACACACACACACACACTACACTGCAGATTGCAAACGTTACCTGTCATAGAAAAGTTCGATGTACTATTGTCGTTCCGACGACATTTCATTGGTTTTTAAAAATAACACGACTACACATAAATAAAGAATTCCTATTGAAACCAGAATGGAAGACAAAAACGCACAAGTAACTAAAAACATTCACGCAAAAACGACAACATTAAATGCCTGTTGGATAACGAATGAGGAAAGGACGCAGATAGAGACATTTAGTCTTTATAGCCCGGATTTTGAAAAATAGGTATGTAAAAAGTATACATCGTACACACAGCACACATCACACACACACACACACATAATATATATATATATAGTATATATCTATATATATATATATAATATAAGTATTTGTTAAAGTAAGGGTATTAAAAAGAATGCTACAATTTGTTTCGGAACGCCTGCGCGGTCATCAGGATGGCTTTGGTTTGCCCCACCGCCGATGTTATAAGCGAGTGGGCTCAGACGTTTTGCGGTTGTTTGCACGTGCGGTTTGGTTGCCCACGTGGTTTTTTTGGGGGCTTTCCAGGTTTGTTGTTGAGCGAGTTCAACTAACAACGATTCCATTTAGTGGCCTTGCAGTTGTTTACTATTTCTGTTTATAGTGTTTAAAGTGCTAAGTGTGGTTTGCATAGTTATCATCCAGTTTTCATTTAAAATCATAGGTCCCCATTTTGAAACGATTGCTTGATATGATGCTCTCTTTAGATTTCCAGGATATATTGTAGCTTGTTTTTGCGTCTTTAAGTTCCCAGATATATTTGCTCATTCGTTTGGTTTTATATTTTTCTTTATTAAATGACTGTTTGTGGTTTGCATATCTGGTTTTGAGTGGTTCAAGTGATCCCTATGTATGTATTCCTTTTGCCTTTTCCTGATGTCCACAGTAGCCTGGTATACAATGTTGTTTGTGAAGCATTTTGTGTCTAGTGGGGCAACTGCTCTTTCTGGATGCAATTGCAAGATTCCTTTCTTCACCCTTCTTTGCTGTGTTTGATTTTCATTTTGTTGATCGTGCAAATAGGTTTTTTGGAGGTTGGGCATACATGAGTACGATAGTTTGACAGTGTGTTTTGTTGAATATTTTGGACCTGTTTGGTGTTCTTTTGAAATGAAGTTGTTGGATTTTTGAAGAATTCTTTTCCCTATGTTTGTTTGAGATGTCCCCGACGGTATTGGGGGGTTGTACCATATGATTTTTCTTTTCCGTATTTTTCTTGCTTTTATTTGTGTTGTTGTCTGGGTTGTATTGTAATGTGTAATTGTATCCACTATTTTGTTGTGCCCCTTCCTGGTAGTCTACTGCTGCATTGTTGAACACTCTCTCACTGGCATGACAGGTTTGACAGATCTCTTGTATATGCCATGGGGAATGGTCCTTAATACAGAATGGTGGATGTTACTTTTGGTGTGTACATAAAGGGTGGTATCGATGGTTTTCTTGTATGGTATTAATATGGATTGTTAGCAGCCAATGTTATGTCTAAGTAAAGTTGCACTACCTATATTGTTTGCTTCAATGGTAATCTTTAAGTAGTGGTTTTTGGAAGATTTTGCAATAGTTTTTCTTTCTTTTTGTTTTCGATGGTTCGTGGTATTGTTGTTAGGCAGGCAAGTCCATCGTCTTCGTCTCTGTATAGTCCGAAATGTTTTCCGGTTTTCCTTGAGTTGACAGCAAGAATAATCCGACGACCATTCACATGTTTCTGCACCATCATATGAACCCATGGGTTACGTCGAATGTTGAGTTTCTGTTGGTTTTTTCCTGGCCAGGTTACATATTTTGCATGTGTAAGTAGATGTTTTCTTGGTGTGAGAATGATTTCCATTTCTGACCCTGTTAATGTCTGTGTGGTTACTGCAAACGTCGGGCTTTTTGTGAGTAGTTCCTCACTATAGATGGGTAAAAGTCTACTATGACAAATGTGATGAAATACTGTATTACTTTGTTTATTGATTTTTTTTGAACCATTTGGGTAACTTCGAAGTGTGTGTTCTTCCGAGGTTGTATTCAGAGTGTTGATTTTACGTTCTTTATTATTTTTTTCCCAGAATTTTCTTGCTTATTTTGCCCAATTCGGATTTGGATGGGTTTATTAGTCTACATGTTGGATTGGTATGAAAATTAGGCTTGAGGTCTTTGAGTGTTATGAAAGCTTCTTTTGTTGCAGTCGCCTATCTATCCTTACACTTAAGGTCTAAAGCGCTCTGCAAGTTCTTTTGTTCTTTAGTGCGGATACTGTCATTGGGTAAAAAAAATATTATATTTTTTTTTTTTTTTTTTTTTGGTCGGGTTGCTTTTTAGTAGTTTTTTCTGATGTTTTTGGTCAAGGAGTTGAGAGTATTGCCTGTTGGTTCCATTTTGTAATAATTGCTAGTTTTTATCAGCCTATTCCACAAATATTTTTTTGTCATTTTGTATTTTGTTTTAATTTGTTTATTTAGTGTTGTCTTTGGAAACACGTTGTAGAAGATTTTTTGAATTCCGAATATGGTTATCATTCTTTTCATTTGATCCTTCAAAAGGGGTTTTTCATTTCATCTAAGGCTGGTGGTGATCGCCATGATTTGGAAATCGTAAGGTGGTTTTTGTCCTTTTTTTTGCGTTTGGGGTTCAGGAAAAAGAAGGCTTTCCCATCTCATATTGTGGATTGAACTTTCAGTTTGTGTCTATTATTTTTTTAGTATGGGGATTGCGGATTGGGAAAATATGGTATGTTTTTTGTTGACTGTGCTAAAGATTGAATTTCTTCCATTTTGAAATCTTTTAGGTCACAGGTGGCTCAACGTTAGGAGCTATATAAGATCAACATGGTTAAGAATACCCAAAATACCCCCCCATACGACGGAAAACTCAAAACAAACATAGGAAAGAATTCTTCAAAATCCTAAACAACTTTCATTTCCAAAAGCAAACAAAACTGTCCCCAAAATATTCAACAAAACACTGGTCAAACATCGTACTCATGGTATGCCCTACCTCAAAAAAACCTAATTGACGCCTCCCAACAAAATGAAATCAACAACAGCAAGAAGGGTGAAGAAAGGAAAGTCTTGCAATTGCAACCAGAAAAGACAGTGCCCACTAGACAATAAATGTCTTCACAACCACATTGTTATACCAGGCTACTGTGACATCAAAAGGGAAAAAAGTAAAGCATACATATGGATCACTGAAAACCACTTCAAAAAGAACCAGAGATGCAAACCACAAAACAGTCCTTTAATCAAGAAAAATCTACAACCAAACAGAAACTGAGGCAAATAATCTGGAAACTTAAAGACGCGCAAAACAAGCACAATATATCCTATCCTGGAAAATCATAAAAGAGAGCATCATCAAGACAGCAATGTTCAAAAAGGTGCAACACAATTTTAACTGAAAAATGGTTGATACTATAGTGCACACCACACTTAGCAACTTTAAATCACCTAAAACCGAAATAGTAAACAAAACTGCAGGCCACAAATGGAAACGTTGTTTAGTGAACCCGGCACAAAACAAAAACCAGAAAGCCCAAAAAAACACGTGCAACCAACCCGCACGTGCAAACAACCGCAAACGTGAGCCCACACGCTATATAACATCGGCGGTGGGCACACCAAAAGCCAATCCTGATGACAGCGGCAAGGCGTTCGAAACAAATTGTAATTCTTTTTCATACCTTATTTTAACAAATGTTGGCTCCCCCAAGGGGTCGAGCGCGTTCTGAAAATCATTTTGGGTATTTTAACCATTTTGATATCTATGATATATATATAAATATAGAGGAGAGAGAGAGAAAGAGAGAGAGAGAGAGAGAGAAGAGGTGGGGGGGGAGGGAGGGGGAGGGAGGGAGGGAAGGTGGAGAGAGAGAGAACGACCAATCAAACAGACGATCTATTTTTCACATCTAAACAAACGGTGTTGCATATCCAGAAATGCTACACGTTGCAAATTAATTAATGTCGGGGCCTTCCTAAATAACCAGAATCGAAGCAAATTAATCTACAGAAAACAAGGCTGGCACTTGTCGTTGTTTGAATGTGACAATATCAAAGAGAGAGAGAAGCGAGAGAAGAGAAAAGAGAGAGAGAGGAGGGAGTGTGTGTGTGTGTGGGGGGGGGGGGGATATTGAGAAAGAAAGGAAAAAGAGAGGGAGAGGAGGAGGAGAGAGAGTTTAGGCCAGACTGTTTTCATGAGTCATAATATCAGTTATAATAGCAGTGTCTTTTCTTTTTTATGAAATCCCAACCTGA
>CM031605.1:90322474-90324974 GCA_018398815.1 Conus ventricosus | reverse complement strand
AAAAAAAACCTTTCCCGGGATAAGTCCGATGGCGTCTTTGGCCCTCATCAAGGTATTGGTATGTTTCCCCGAATAAGAGGGTTTTTTTTTTTTGGGTTTTTTTTTTTATCCCATAACAAAACGCCCTTTTCTGACTTGAACTGCATGGTTTTAGAAAACCCGGAATGAAAAAAAAAAAAAAAAAAAAAAGGGGAGGGGAAAGTCAGTCGGGTAACGCCCTTGTTTTTTAAACTTGTCCGGGGGGGGGGGGGGGGGGGGGGGGGGGGGGGGGGGGATTGGGTATTCCCCCGGACGGGGGGGTTTTGGGGCCAAAGTTTTTTTTTTTTTAATCTCTGTCCCCTGTTTTGTGCCAAAATCGTGGCATTGGGACCCCCACCCGCACATTTCCCCCCGGGTTTCCCCCCCCCCCCCCCCCCCCTCCCCCCCCTCCCCGCCACCGTCATCCCCCCCCCCCCCCCCCCCCCCCCCCCCCCCCCCCCCAGCCCACCCGCAATCACAGGAAAACGGAAGAAGTGTAAGTCGTCAGAAGGCCATCAACCCCCGGAGGAGACACAGCACTGCTGCCGAGTCACTTCGGTGGTGTTCAGTGGCGCCTGTTCTGATCCAACATACGCAGGACACCACCTGCTAAGCCCTCTACTGACGACAATAATCAGCTTAGTCGCGGAGCCGGCGTGAGTGAGCTCCCCCTTTGGAGGATGGGTGCGGGGCAGTTCTACGGTGGCCCAGAATGTGGACACAGAACAGAAGGGCCGGGAGGAGGGAGGGGGGGGGGGGGGGAGGGGTGGAAGTGCTGGAAGGGATGGAAGACGGGTGGTCCAGATGGATGTTCTCATGAGGAAAATCACGGCAAAAACAAAACCAAAAAGAAGGCGGAATAAGGGCTGGCGGAACAAAGCCCCCCTCCTCCCATACTCCGCCGCCTACCTGCCTCCCCCTCCCCCCCCCCCCCCCCTCTCAAACTTTTCACCCACCATCTGTATGATATGTGAATGCACTCTCTGGCCACTTTTCTTCAAAACTTCTTTTTCCTATGGTCCAAATAATGCTGTTCTCCCAAGTTCGTGTTGAAGCTTATGTGGATCAAGCTTCGACGAACGTTAGGTTCGTGGGTATTGCATCGCAAAAAACTCGGCAGAGCAATGTCAAAGCGAAAATAGAAAAAAAAGAGTGTTGCATTGACGGTTCATAGAAAATTGAATGGATTAGCCCAAGGATTGCTGCAAGTGTGCTGAAAAAAGAGCATAGAAAGTTGTGAAAACTTCCGACAGTTAATGGGACTGAGACTCGAAATCGATATTACTTACACGACTGAATTGGTGTTTCCAAGAGAGGTGTAGGCGATCATAGTTGGGCGTAGGGGTGTGTGTTGTGTGGTGTGTGTGTGTGTGTGTGTGTGTGTTTAGTGTGTGTGTGTGTGTGTGTGTGTGTGTGTGTGTGTGTGTGTGGTGTGTGTGTGTGTGTGTGTGCACGCAGGCGTGAGAAAGAGAGAGAGAGAGAGAGAGAGAGAGAGAGAGAGAGAGAGAGAGAGAGAGAGAGAGAGAACTCAGAACTCAGAAGCAGTTTAATGTACTTCGGCCTTGGGCCACAATACAATGCAATCGGGAGGGAGGGGTAAGGGATGATAAATGGATTAAATGGAAGGGAGGGGGGGACGTCAAAGCAATGATAATAATATTTTCATCTTGAAAGGAAAGCTTGGAATCCAAATAAGAGTACGAGACTGCACGATTATCACACAGTTTAACTTGTTACACAACCAATGCCGTTAAGAGTAGTGGCATCTGGGGCAAATTAAACTACTGAATTGGAGCGAGTGAAACAATACATCAAAAATAAATAAATGTAAATGTTCAACCTTGAGAAGTCATTTTCTTCCTGATATTATTAGCAAGAAACACGTACCTGGACAAATTATGCCTGTGGGTGGCATTATTTACTTTAAGCAAATCAGCGAGTCGTAAAAATTTACAATCTCCCAAAAACTTAATAACAATAATATCAATACAAAATAATCACAGTCATAGCAATTATAATGATAATATTACCAACACAAACTTCTACTACTAGTGCTGCTGCTGCAACTGCTACTGATACTGCTATTACTACTACCACGACAACTACTACTTCTTCTTTTTTAGGAGCACAAATTCACAAAAATTTGAAGACATAATTTTCAGATGCACTAATTCCAAAATATACACGCTTGTTTCTTTTTCGCAGTGCAGAGAGAGAGAGAGAGAGAGAGAGAGAGAGAGAGAGAGAGAGAGAAGAGAGAGAGAGGAGAGAGAGAGAGACGGGACAGACAGACAGACAGACAGACAGACAGATGGACAAACAGACAGAGGGACAGGGAGACAAAGAGACAAAAAAGGCAGACACAGACAGATAGACTGACAGACAGACAGACAAACAGACATACAGACAGACAGAAATGCAGACAGATAGGAAGACAGACCGAGAGAGACAGAGACACAGACAGATAGACAGACAGATTAGA
>CM031605.1:90309974-90314974 GCA_018398815.1 Conus ventricosus | reverse complement strand
CCTTCGGCCCCTCTCTTCCCTTTCCCTCCCCCCCCCGGCCCCCTTTTTTTGTTTTTTGTTTTTTTTTGTGTTTTTTTTTTTCTTTTTTTCCCCCTTATTTTCTCCAACCCCCTCTCCCCCCTCTTTTTTCCTCTCCTCTCCTCTCTCACTTCGTCTCCCCCCTTTCCTTTCTTTTCCCCCCCCTTTTTCTCTCTCTCTCTTTTGTATTAAAAAACCTATGCATTATTTCATATCACACAAGACACCACACACACACACACACACCACACACACACACCACACACACACACCACACACACACACACACGTACACGTGATCTTCTTCTTCTCTTCTTCTTTTTCTTTTTTCTTCTTTCCCCTTCTTTTTCCCTTCCCCTTTTCCTCTTCTCTCACTCTCTCTCTCTCTCCCTTCTCTCCTTCTCTCACTTCTCTCCTCCTCTCTTCCTTTTCTCTCTCCTCTTGTGTGTTTTTTTTTTTTTTTTTTTTGTGTGTGGTGTGTGGTGTGTGGGTGGGGGCGTGCGTGCTGCGTGCGTGCGGGCGTGCGTGCGTGCGTGCGTGCTGCGTGCGTGCTTTCGTGGTGCGTGCGTGCGGGGTGCGGCGTGCGTCGGGGCCGCGCGCGCGCGCGCGTGCGCGTGTGTGTGGGGGGCCTAAGCCCTGTCAAAACTCAAAATTCTGTCTGTCCATCTGTCTGCGTCTGTCGTCCTCTCTCTTTATATTTACTACAGGCCCTTGTCTCACCACAGCTGTGTACCATCACAGTTTTATCGCTTCGGGTCATAAGGCATTACAGACCAAAAAAAAAAAAAATATTTAAGTATAGCTCTGCAATATTGCCTGTCAACCCAAAATGTTTTTGTGTCGTGAAGGATGGAAAAAGGGGATAGAAGAAGAAAAAAAAAAAAGGGGGGGGGGGGGGGAAGGGGGGGGGGGGGGGTGCCGAGGGCGGGGGGGTTGGACAGAACGGGGGGGAGCGAAAGCGAAGGAGGGACAATTCAAGAGAGAGCGAAGCGAGAGAGAGAGAGGAGAGAGAGAGAGAGAGAGAGAGAGAGAGAGAAGAGAGAGAAGAAGAAGCGAAGAGAGAGGAGAGAAGAGAGAGAGAGAGAGAAGAGAGGGAGCGGCGACGAGGAGAGAGAGAGAGAAAAGAGAGAGAGAGAGAGAATTTTATTCATTTAATTTCCCCCCATTTTAGGACCCAATCATCCAAATCATTTGCAACAAAGAAATAAAATACATTAAGAAACAAAATTTTTTTCAGTTTATTCCCTTTTAAAACCAACCGAAACCCCTAGGGGGCCCAAACAAAATGTCACTTCGGGTCTAGGGCCTATTAAAAACTGCACTTCGAGAATCATAGGGGCCCTATCAGGGTTGTCACTTCGTTTTAAATCATAGGGCCATACAGAACGCACTTCGATGAATTCGGGGGCCCAAACAGGGGTGCACTTCGTTGAAGTCAGGGGGGCCCTATCAGGGCTGCACTTCGATGAAGTCAAAGGGCCTATCGGGCTGTCACTTCGTTGAAGTAGGGGGCCCTATCGGGGGTCACTTTGTTGAAGTCATAGGGCCAATCAGGGCTGTCACTTCTTTTTAAGTCATAGGGCCATTCAGGCTGTCCTTCTTTTAAGCATGGGGCCATATCATGGCTTCACTTTTGTTAAAATCATAGGGGGCCCTAACCCGGGCTGTCACTTCCGTTGAAGTCATGGGGGGCCCTATAAAGGGGTTTCACTTTGTTGAAGTCATAGGGCCATATTAGAACCCTGTCACTTCGTTTAAATCAAGGCCATATTAGGCTTCACTTTTTGTTGAAGTCAAGGGCCCTATCAGGGCGCACTTTGTTGAAATCATAGGGCCTATTAGAAAAATGTCAATTCGTTGAAGTCATAGGGCCATATCGGGCTGTCCTTCGTTGAAGTCATCGGCCTATCAGGACTGCCTTCGTTAAGTCAAAGCCAATCAGGCTGTCACTTCGATGAAGTCATAGGCCAATTAAACTGTCCTTGTTTAAGTCATGGGGCCATATCAGGGCGCCTTCGTTGAAGTCATGGCCTATTGAATGTCACTTCGTTGAAGTCAGGGGGGCCCTATCAGGGCGTCACTTTTGTTTTAAGCATAGGATCACATCAGGGCTGTCACTTCGTTGAAGTCATAGGATCACATCAGGGGCTGTCACTTCGTTGAAGTCATAGGATCACATCAGGCTGTCACTTCGTTGAAGTCATAGGGCCATATCAGGGCTGTCACTTCGTTGAAGTCATGGGGCCATATCAGGTTGCCATTTCGTTGAAGTCATAGGGCCATATCAGGATTGTCACTTCTGTTGAAGTCATAGGGCCATATCAGGATTGTCACTTCGTTGAAGTCATAGGCCATATCAGGGCTGTCACTTCGTTGAAGTCATAGGGCCATATCAGGCTGTCACTTCGTTGAAGTCATAGGGCCATATCAGGACTGTCACTTCGTTGAAGTCATAGGACCATATCAGGGCTGTCATTTCGTTGAAGTCATCGGCCATATCAGGGCTGTCACTTCGTTGAAGTCATCGGCCATATCAGACTGTCACTTCGTTGAAGTCATAGGCCATATCAGGGCTTGTCACTTCGTTGAAGTCATAGGCCATATCAGAACTGTCACTACGTTGAAGTCATAGGGCCATATCAGGGCTGTCACTTCGTTGAAGTCATAGGGCCATATCAGGATTGTCACTTCGTTGAAGTCATAGGGCCATATCAGGATTGTCACTTCGTTGAAGTCATAGGCCATATCAGGGCTGTCACTTCGATGAAGTCATAGGGCCATATCAAGTTGTCACTTCGATGAAGTCATAGAGCCATATCAGGGCTGTCATTTCGTTGAAGTCAGCTCTCAAGAAACAGGAACAATCGCAGCATAAACGTTTTATGTATACTAATAACAGATCTGTTATTTGTTTATTAATTAGAGTCCGAAGTAAGTTTACTCGATAACGACTTGGATTTCTGTCATATCTGTTATGCATATTGCTTTAGTTCATCTTCATTTCATTGATTTTGCATACTAAACAAATCAAATGAAAGGGAGCTAGTTTTTTGTAGTGGTACTTAAAGTATACTAGTTTCCAAAATTTAGATGGGAAGAATTGTTCTTTTTTAATGCTCTCACGATGTGTGTCTGGGTTGATATTACGTTCATTGAATTGCTTTTGTGTAAAAAAAAAACTAATATATATATATATATAATATATATAATATATTATAATATATATATATATATATTATATATATATATATATATATATATATATATATATATACAAAATCTATCACTTTCTGAACATGAAAATTCCATTTCTGCTAACTAATATATCATTCTTTATTTGAATCCCCTTTAAACCCAGCTAGAAACTGATTTTACCTCCCCGAATACTTGGTTTACCCCCCCGCAAAAGGCCAAAATTAAAATATTAAAACTCAAAATTCGAGTATCAGATGCCCAACTTGTCTTATTACAAGAATCTAAATCAAACAATGTTATACGTTCTTTTGAGGTAATTTTGACTGATCCATTCTTGTCACCTCTAACCACAGTAATATTCAACGACAGAACTGAGAGAGAGAGAGAGAGAGAGAGAGAGAGAGAGAGAGAGAGAGAAGAGGAGAGAGAGAGAGAGAGAGAGAGAGAGAGAGAAAGCCAGCCAGATAGACAGATGGATACAGAGATAGAGACCGAGACAGAGACAAAACTGGGTAGGCATTGCGTTAATGGCTTAGGCAGAGCCGTCAGTGACGGGCGAAGAAGCCTGAAGAAAAGAGACCTTAAGAAAGGGTCTTAGATCAGAACATCTAACTGAGTCACTGACCGACCTCCGAGACCCCCCCCCCCCTCTCCCCTTTCTCTCTATGTGTCTGTCTCTGTCTCTCTGTCTCTCCGTCTCTCTCTCTCCTCTCTCTCTCTCCTCTCCCCTCTCTCTCTCTCTCTCTCTCTCTCTCTCTCTCTCTTCTCCTCTCTCTCTCTCTATCTCTATCTCTCTGTCCCCTCTGTGTCTGTCTCCATCTCTCTGTCTCTCTGTCTCTCTCTGTGTCTTTCTCTCTGTCTCTCTCCCTGTCTGTCTCTGTCTCTCTGTCTCTCTGTCTCTCTGTCTATCTCTCTGTCTCTCTCTGTGTCTCTCTCTGTCTGTCTCTGTCTCTCTCTCTGTCTCTCTCTGTCTCTGTCTCTGTGTCTCTCTCTGTCTCTCTGTTTGTCCCTCTCTCATTCTCTGCCTCTCTGTGTCTCTGTCTCTTTCTGTATGTCTGTCTGTCTCTCTCTGTCTCTCTGTCTGTCTGTCTCTCTGTCCCTCTGCCCTCTCTCTCTCTCTGTCTCCCTGTCCCTCTCTCTGTCTCTCGGTTCCTCTCTCTCTCTCTCTGTCTCTCTGTCTTTCTCTCTCTCTCTCTGTCTCTCTCTCTCTCTGTCCTTGTCTCTCTCTGTCTCTGTCTCTCTCTGTCTCTCTGTGTCTCTCTCTGTGTCTCTCTCTGTCTCTCTTTCTGTCTCGTCTGTCTTTTGTTTGTCTCTGCCTCTCTCTCTCTCTCTTTCTCTCTCTCTCTTCTCCCTCTCTCTCCCCTCTCTCTGTATCTCCCTCACACACACACACACACACACACACACACACACCACACACACACACACACACACACACACAAAACACACACACACACGCACGCACACACGCACACAACACACGCGCGTCTCTTTGCCTACATCCCTCCCCCCTTCCCCTGGCCCTCTCCCCTTCGCCCTTTACTCCCCTCCTCTTGCAGCCTCACCCCTCCACTAGCTTCCTAAGACAACGGATTCTGTGGGATTATAGAGATGGAAAGAGCTTCTGTTATCTAACTCAAAATAGCTTTTCTTGGTTTAGTCTTCTATGTTCGTAAGGTTTAATAAGAAAAGGATTTCTGTCTCTGTCTGTCAGTCAGTCTGTCTGTCTGTCTGTCTGTCTGTCTGTCTGTCTGTCTGTCTGTCTGTCTGTCTGTCTCTTCTTCTTC
>CM031605.1:90292474-90297474 GCA_018398815.1 Conus ventricosus | reverse complement strand
CCTCGCCTCTGCCCTTCTTCCCTCCCCTCTTGCCCTTCTCCCTCCCCTCTGCCCTTCTTTTCCCTCCCCTCGTTGCCCTTCTTCCCTCGCCTCTGTCCTTCTTCCCTCGCCTCTGCCCTTCTTTCCCTCCCCTCTGCCCTTCTTTCCCTCCCCTCTGCCCTTCATCCCTCCCCTCTTTCCCTTCTTCCCTCGCCTCTGCCCTTCTTCCATCGCCTCTGCCCTTCTTCCCTCCCCTCTGCCCTTCTTCCCTCGCCCCCCCTTCTTCCCTCACCTCTGCCCTTCTTCCCTCACCTCTGCCCTTCTTCCCCCTCGCCCCCCTTCTTCCCTCCCCCTCTGCCCTTCTTCCCCTCGCCCCCCCTTCTTCCCTCCCCTCTGCCCTTCTTCCCTCGCCCCCCTTCTTCCTCACCTCTGCCCTTCTTCCCTCGCCCCCCTTCTTCCCTCCCTCTGCCCTTCTTCCCCTCACCCCCCTTCTTCCTCCCCCTCTGCCCTTCTTCCCTCGCCCCCCTTCTTCCCTCCCCCTCTGCC
This sequence comes from Conus ventricosus, assembly GCA_018398815.1. NCBI lineage: Eukaryota > Metazoa > Mollusca > Gastropoda > Neogastropoda > Conidae > Conus > Conus ventricosus. The sequence goes on along the minus strand of CM031605.1, from coordinate 90,296,949 downwards.
CTTCTTCCCTCGCCCCCCTTCTTCCCTCCCCTCTGCCCTTCTCCCTCGCCCCCCTTCTTCCCTCACCCCCCTTCTTCCCTCCCCTCTGCCCTTCTTCCCTCCCCTCGCCCTCTTCCCTCCTCTGCCCTTCTTCCCTCGCCCCCCTTCTTCCCTCCCCACTCTGCCCTTCTTTTCCCTCCCCTCTGCCCTTCTTCCCTCACCTCGCCCTTCTTCCCTCACCTCTGCCCTTCTTTTTCCCTCGCCCCTTCTTCCTCCCTCTCCCTCTCCTCGCCCCCCCCTTCCTTCCCTCCCCTCTGCCCTTCTTCCCTCACCTCTGCCCTTCTTCCCTTTCCCCCACCTTCTTTCCTCGCCCCCCCCTTCTTCCCTCGCCCCCCTTCTTCCCCGCCCCCTCTTCCTCGCCCCCTTCTCCCTCGCCCCCCCTTTCTTTTCCCTCGCCCCCCCCTTCTGTCCCTCCCTCTGCCCTTTTTTCCCTCCCTCTGCCCTTCTTCCCTTCCCTCTCCTCTTCCCTCGCCCCCCCTCTTCCCTCCCGTCCCCTTCTTCCCTCGCCCCCTCGCCCCCCCCTTCTTCCCTCGCCCCCCCCTTCTTCCCTCGCCCCCCCCCCTTCTCCTCGCCCCCCTTCTTCCCTCGCCCTCCTTCTTCCCCCCCTCTGCCCATCTTCCCTCCCCTCTGCCCTTCTTTTTCCTCTTCCCCCTTTTCCCTTCCCCTCCCCCCTCCCCTTCTTTCCTCGCCTCTGCCCTTCTCCCTCGCCCTGCCCTTCTTCCCTCCCCTCTGCCCTTCTTCCCTCCCCTCTCCCTCTTCCCTCGCCCTCTGCCCATCTTCCCTCCCCCTCTGCCCCTTCTTCCCTCCCCTCTTCCCCTTCTTTCCCTCGCCCCCCCTCTTCTTCCCTCGCCTCTGCCCTCTTCCCTCGCCTCTGCCCTTCTTTCCCTCCCCTCTGTCCCTTCTTCCCTCCCCCTCTGCCCTTCTTCCCTTGCCTCTGCCCTTCTTCCCTCCCCTCTGCCCTTCTTTCCCTCCCCCCCCCCTTCTTTCCCTCGCCTCTGCCCTCCCCTCCCTCTTCTCTTCCTCCCCTCTGCCCTTCTTTTCCCTCGCCTCTGCCCTTCTTCCCTCCCCCTCTGCCCTTCATCCCTCCCCCTGCCCCTTCTTCCCTCGCCCCCCCTCCCTTCTTTTCCCTCGCCCCCCCTTCTTCCCTCGCCCCTTCTTCCCTCCCCTCTGCCTCTTTTCCCTCCCCTCTGCCCTTCTTCCCTCCCCTCTGCCCTTCTTCCCTCGCCCCCCCTTCCCTTCTTCCCTCCCCCCCCCTTCTTCCCTTCCTCTGTCTTCTTTTCCCTCCCCTCTGTCTTCTTCCCTCGCCTCTGCCCTTCTTCCCTCCCTCTGCCCTCTTCCCTCCCCTCTGCCCTTCTCTCCGCCCCCCCCCCCTTCTTCCCTCGCCCCCCCTTCTTCCCTCGCCCTGCCCTTCTTCCCTCGCCTCTGCCCTTCTTCCCTCGCCTCTGCCCTTCTTCCCTCGCCTCTGCCCTTCTTCCCTCCCCTCTGCCCTTCTTCCCTCGCCCCCCTTCTCCCTCGCCTCTGCCCTTCTTCCCTCCTCCCCCCCTGCCCTTCTTTTCCGCCTCTGTCCCTTTCCCTCCCCTCTCCCTCTTTCCCTCCCCTTCTTCCTCTTTTCCCTCGCCTCTGTCTTCTTCCCTCCCTCTGCCCTTCTTTTCCCTCCCTCTGCCTTCTTCCCTCCCCTCTGCCCTTCTTTTCCCTCCCCCTCTGTCCTTCTTCCCTCCCCTCTGCCCTTCTTCCCCGCCCCTTCCCTTCTTCCCTCGCCTCTGCCCTTCTTCCCTCGCCTCTGCCTTCTTCCCTCCCCTCTGTCCTTCTTTCCCTCCCCTCTGCCCTTCTTCCCTCCCCTCTGCCCTTCTTCCCTCCCCTCTGCCCTTCTTTCCCTCCCTCTGCCCTTCTTCCCCGCCCCTTCCCTTCTTCCCTCGCCCCTGCCTCTTTTTCCCCTCGCCCCTGCCCTTCTCCCGGCAGCCCCGCCCCCCCTTCTTCCCTCCGCCCGTGCCCTTCTTCCCCCTTTCCCCTCCCCTTTCTTCCCCCTTCGTCTGCCTCACCTCATCCTGATTCCTGCCTTTCATCCTAAAGGCTTCCATCACCCCCAAATGATCGTAAATACCGGTAAATGACCGGTTAAATGACAGGGAAATTACTGTAAATGTCGGTAAATGCGATCTTCACAGTTCCCATCCCCCCTGATGTTTATGGAACAACTCTGTAGTAGGCTTTAAACAAGAACTTCGAGACATCTGAAGTTTAGCTGAGATCAAATGAACAAGACACCACTTCTTACTTCTTTATGTAAATCATCCCTTCATTTGTTTCCTTTGCGTGGCCATTTCATCAACATTTATCATAAGATCTGAAAATACACTCATTTTCTCTGATAAGAGTCCCCTAGCCTTTTTTTTGTATTCAAACGAATTGCTTTATTTTATCTAAAACGAAATTGCTTTGTTATCTACGTATTTATGTGTCAGATGTCAATCTTTCAAATAATCATTACCCCATGTTGGAGGTAATTGTTATGAGCGAAATACTGGTAAATTGTACTGGAATATAGTACTACACATCACCACACACACACACACATCAACACACACTCTCTCTCTCTTCTCTCTCCTCTTCCTCTCCCCCTCCCTCTCCGACACTCTCTCTCCTCTCTCTCTTCCCCCAACTATCCTCTCACTCTCTCCCCCTCTCCATCTTTCTCCTCCCCTCTTTCTCTCTATCCTCTTCCTCCCTTTCCTCTCGCTCCGTCCCTCCCCCTTCTTTCTTCCCCCTATCACACACATTTCACACACACCACACACAACACCACACACACACACACACACACCACCCACACATCACACACGCCACACACACCACACACACACACCACACACCGCACTACACACTGGTCACAACCTTTTCATCTTAGATAACCACACCCTCTTTTTCCCTCTCTTTTACCCCCCCCCCCCCCATCCCATCCCTCCCTTTTACAAAAAAAAGTAACCTTCATCCATGATTTCTCTCTGTAAAAATACTCACCTCTTTCTTCTCTTTGCCTTTTCCCCTTTTCTCTTCTACTTCTCACTGGTTTTAGTTTTAGTTCTGTCTTGGTTTTCTCTCCCTCTTTCTCACGTTTATCCCCCCCTCCCACCCCCCCTCCGCCCCCCCCCCCCCCCCCGCATGAGAAGGCCCTATCCCTGAAACGTCTGGATAACAACTCACCCAAAGACCAGCTACCACATCAGGTCAGTTTGACCAGTTTCCCCCTCTTATACAGTCATAGGCACAGACGGAAAAAGCAAGGGCGACAAATCCGTACCTTCGGAAACCAGTGAAACGTTTTTCAATATCTCATAAACTTCCTGAAACACAGACTGGATTGATCAGGAAAAAGTCAATGCACCAGAGTAAGAGCTCGATACATTTACACTATACAACTAAACCTTGAATGGAGCCTCCTACTACATCCGGGTCCTCACTTTTACAGGACCATAAATTAAAGGAGTTTGGAATGTCGGGTTGCCGTGCCCTGACATAAATGGTGACCCTGCTTTAGTTGCAGCTATAGCTTTTGCCGCCTGTTAACCTCGGACCTGTCCTTCTTGCCACCATTCTCAGGTGTTTATAATAATATAATAATTAATAATAATGAATACTTAATAGCGCCTATTCTCGCTACAGACCAAGCTCTAAGCGCTTACAATCCACACTTCGTTTACCAACGGGTTGCAACTGGTAGTGCCGACTGAAGAAGCTGCCAGCTGGCCTTCATTCATCGTTTCCCCCCTGCATCCCGTCATATCGTTCATACATCACCATTTCCTACTTCCCTTCATTCTTTCCATTCTCCCGCAGGGTGCATGCAGTGTAACGTGTCGTCCATACCACGGCCAAACTTGCCCACCTTCGAAAGTTGTGAGGATTACGTGTGTGCAGATGTTATGCGTGCGTTCACACGCGAACCTCGTTATATCTCATTCGAAGGACGTAATGGGAAATGGAGTCAGAACCAATGTTAACTCCGAGGAAAAATCCCCTGCCGAAACGCCCCGCGGAGGTTCGAACCCGCAACCCAGGATCACCGAGGATTAAGTCAGCGCTCTACCAACTGAGCTATTCCGCTCATCACTTATCTTCTACTGCATTGGATAGTTTTTTAAGGCGAAAAAAATCATCTTCCACCAAATTTTTTCTCTTTTTCTAACTCATCTCCGTGCCATCTGGCAGCGACCCCCTCCCCCCACCCCCCCCCCCCCCCCCCCCACGTCCCTCATTCTGGCTCCCCGTCTACAACGACACCGCAGCTGGTCTCATCACAGCCCCAGCACGGGTAGTCCCCATTGAAAGTCGAGGTCGTCATGGGGCAGCCATCACAGGAGAGACTGCACTGCTGCGGGTCACTTCAGTGGCGTTCTGGAGTGCCTGCTGTGATGCAACATACGCAAGGACCCTACCTG
>CM031605.1:90229974-90249974 GCA_018398815.1 Conus ventricosus | reverse complement strand
GACCCTAACCCTCACTCTGATTTTGACCTCAATTTGATCCTGACTTTAATTTTAACTGTTAATTCATTGATAAACTGCGCTTGCAGTAGAAGCGCAACGGGGTGGTGGAAGGGGCGCAGAGAACGGGGAAACACCGACTCTAACTCACTTGCTCCTCCACCGAGTTTTTGGGCGAAAGTGGCCTAAAAGCCGCCTTTTCCTGTTTTCTGACAAGTAAGACTTCAATAACCAAAAATAACGATTATCTACAAACAAACATACTGAACAAACATAAAGTAAAAAATCCTGCTTAAATCTAGAAATTATGTATGGCTTGACCGAGACACTGTGCACACAGGCCTAATTTCAGGGTTCGTGGATTGTGGCAGGGCGTATCAGGTTACAGTGGTTCGTGCGGCAGGGAACTGCTGCGGGACCACGCAGCGTCGCACACCCGATGGCAGGGCGTATCAGGTTACAGTGGTTCGTGCGGCAGGGAACTGCTGCGAGACCACGCGGCGTCGCACACCCGATGACGAGACGGCTTGTCAGTTCTAGTCATGTTGACTGCGCATAAGCCTCTTATCAAATCAAGTGCCGAGCTTAAATCACGTGACACTTTGTGTTGTGCCCACCATACACAGCCGCCGCCATTTTAAATTCGACCGGTGGGCTGTAAAGACGTTTCAGAGAGAACTTGTGTGTGTTTAAAAACATGGCGAGTCAGGGAAGTGATGTTTCAATGCCTTCTGTCAGTGCTGGAAGTGACACTAATATTACTCAAGAAATGGCTGAAGTGTTGTTATCTTCGCAAGGAAAACTTTCTGATCAACAGACCGATCTTGTGAAAAAATACATTGTTTATCATGAGGCCATGGCAAAGTTTTTGACAAAGAAATTGAGTGGCGAGCCTTGTTCTCCTCCTTCAAAGCCAAAAGGAAGCATTTTGTTTTTGTTTCTTCAACAATTATTTAATTAGAGTAACTTTGAAAAGCTTTTAACTTTTGAAGAAATGATTCTATTCAAAAAGCTCCAAATGTTCAGTGACTGGTGTACTACCTAGTAGTTCAGAAAACTTCTCCACCTTGTGGTGTTTGTGACACAACGGCAAAGCAGACGACACGGAACACGACTCGGGCTGGGCCCAGACAGGGCTGGTGTTGTTACTGGCTAATTATAGTGGGCGTAGCACTGTTCGCTAACTGCCCTCCGACAACTGCTCTGCAAGGCTCTCAGTGAACGCCACAAACACATGACGTGGGCTTAAAAATAGTAACGGTTTTGCAAAAACTAGGCCAATCAGGCGGCTTCGCCTGATTGACCTACAAAGCCCTCTCTAACGTGCGACTGTAAGACCACAGCAGGCCTACTGCTGACGTGGTTGGCGCAGTGTGGTCTAGTGGCATTGGGTGTTTGTTGTTTGTTTGTTTGTTTGTTGTTTGTTTGTTTGTGTTTGTTTGTGTTTGTTGTTTGTTTGTGTGTGTGTGTTTTGTCCTACCCCACGCATGCACACCCCCCCACCCCCCTCCACCCGCCCACCCCACCCCCCACCCCACGCATGCACACACTGACGTGGCTCTAAATATAGTAACGATCATGCATGTACGGTTTTGCTGCCATATGACATTTGCGCCTGCCCTGCTTCGGCTGTTTGATTGTTTAAAAAACGCAGTGTGCCTGGATAACGATTTTTGAATGTTCTGGCAAACAAACTAGATAGGGTTAGGCCTTGTGTGTTTGTTTGTTGTTTGTTTGTGTTTGTTGTTTGTTTGTGTGTGTGTTTTGTCCTACCCACGCACGCACGTCCCCCCCACCCCCACCCCACGCACGCACGTCCCCCCACCCCCACCCCACGCACGCACGTCCTCCTACCCCACCCCCCTGTGTACACCACACACACTCCTACCCCCAAGTCGCCCCAAGTTCTTAATTAAGTTTTTAATTAAGTCACCCCAAGTTCTTAATTAAGTTTTTAATTAAGTTACTTCAAGTTTTTAATTAAGTTACTTCAAGTTCTTAATAAGTTCTTGATTAAGTTTTTAATTAAGTTCTTGATTAAGTCATCCTTTAAGTACAACCAAGTTTGTATTCAAGTTATCTTATAATTATCAAAAAATACAATCTATGTTTTTATCTTAAATAGCAGATGTCTAATATAGTACACACACGCCTCAAAAAACGCGTCATCGTTGAGGATGTCTTGCTCAGCGTTCTCTGCATAGATCTTAATGAAGGCCTTACATCCTAAGCAACCGCATTGATTACAATTCTGGTCTATGGAAATGTCTTTTATAGACTCCATGTCTTTATTTATTGACTTTATCATTTTATAATACGCCATGATCTATTTTTATTAAAAAAATTTAAAATTAAGTTCTTAAAATATTATTCCATTTGAAATGGATCAAAATGATGCTTTGCTGTTGGCGGTTTTGGCGTGCAGTTGTGTTCGGCTTCTGTATTTAGCGGTGGAGATTGTTTGGGCTCTTGTTTTTGCCAGCGTTGTTTATATATTTTATAACCGTAATAACTGCCCCCAACAGCAGCAATGGCGCCAAAAATGGCAACAGTTTTAAGTTCAATATTCCATGAAGACTTTGGGGCTGTAGGTCTTGTATCACATGGAGTTTTTATAGCCGGCATTGAATCAACTTGTTCTGGCGCTGGCGGTGTTATGTTTTCATGATGAGTTATATTCTGTAACATTAATTTTTTTTGTCTGTTCCACTCTGCTAATTTTTTTCCTGCTTCAACACGCCCAGGATTTTTAATGGCCTCCACCTGATTCAGCGTTTTCTGCTGATTTTCTGGCTTGGTTACTTTCTCCACCTGATTCAGTGTTTTCTGATTCTGCTGATTTTCTAGCTCGTTCATTTTGAAGGGAAATAAAATCTATATGATTAAAAGTTATTAATCCCATGATTAATGGCGATAACAATGTTCCAAATCTGTAATACAGATCACACCCTAGAGACTCTAATGACTTTGTTAAAACTGGATCCTGCGTTAAATCATACATAAAATCCTGTTCAGAATCAATGGGCGCAAATCTACTAACTAGTTTAGTGTACAAACTAAGAACCGTTTGCCCCACACTTTTCACCATTCTAGACCCTAGCTGCGCTTCATACCTGTTATGATACTTTAAAATGTCTTGTGGCGACATCTGTTGAATCTGTTCAATGCTGAATTCAGTTCCGAGGAACTGTTTTGTTTTTCCACATGCTGCTAAAGAATACAGCCTCTCCTTTTGGGGCATAACAGCTTGGCCATCAACTTGGTCATTCATAAGTTCGGGAAGGTTTAGGCCGCCTTGTAGCTGTAGTAGATCATCACTGTTCATGTTTTTTATTAAATTATAATTATTTTATTTTATAAAAATGAGCACCGAAAAAACTGTTACCAACCTTGTATACCATTCTGCTGTTATTGGAGGACTAAGTGTAGGATACTCAATGCTTGGTAAAAGCCTGTTAAAAATAAAACCAGCAGATCTTGGCAAACTAGACTTTGAGGATTCAGCAAAGCTGATTGCTATCATTGCAGCTTCGTTTGCTACGAAAGATTTTCTAGTTAAGCAAGGAATAATTCCAGACAATATAAATATGTAAGAAAAAATACATTTATAAAAAATGGCTTCACTCGCAATAATGATAGGCGGCGCTGTGGTGAATGCGCTTGCTTTTAGCGGAAGTAATTTCGCATTTAGTAAACTGGGGAATGACGGCGAGAGAAAAAGACATAACAAAGCTATGGAGCAACTAGCAGCTGCACAAGACGCCTATGAAAGGCAGAGACTTGAGCAGTTAGATTTTATTAATGACACACTGAAAAGACAGGGGCATGCAGCTTACACATTTAAAAATGTTGATCAAGCAATAAAACAATATTATCTTGTAACAGGCAAACCAATCGAGACATTGCCCCCACCAAAATTCAGTGACTTTTATCAACCATCAGAAAAACAAAAGATGCAAGAAATCGGGTTTATTGTCGTTGGTATGACCGTCGTGTATTTTGTTGCACATAATATTGGCTGAATAAAAAATGAACAAAATCTATTATTCGCCCAAAGGATATTGGAAGGGCATCACAGCAATTAAAAAGCTAAGCCAAGCAGCGGGAGTCAGTGAACAAACAGCAAAAGAATGGTTATCTAAACAAGCGATTTGGCAAATTTATTTACCTGCACCTAGACGAATACAGAGACCACACTTTGTCAATACAATACCAAACGACACCCATCAAATGGATCTTCTATATTTACCCTCTGATAGGATTAGACGAAAAAGATTTAAGTACGCACTCACAGTCATTGACATAGCTTCAAGATACAAAGATGCGGAACCATTAACACAAAAGAGTGCTTCTGCTGTTGCTGTTGCCATACAACTGATATACCAACGAGGCCCCTTAACTTTCCCTCGCATGATTCAAGTCGATGATGGAAAAGAATTTAAAGGCCAAGTGAATCAATTTATTGTTAAAACATAGAGTTACCATTAGAAGAGGCATTCCGGGAGTTCACAGATCACAGGCTTTAGTTGAAAACTTAACAAACAGTTAGCCGAAAGACTTTTCTCCTACCAGTATCACAGAGAGCTGATTGACAATTCTCGCAACACAGAATGGGTTAGAAGACTGCCCTCAGTTTTGCGCGCAATGAATAATGAAGAATTTAAAGGGCTAAAGCCAGTACAAGCAATCAAAAGAAAAACAATAAATGTTGCTGAAGACTCCAGTACAACCAGCAAACTATTACCGTTTGGTTTGAAAGTAAGGTACCTTTATTTACCGGGGGAAGCAGAAGGGGACACTCGCATCAGGGCAACCGATCCAGTTTTGGAGTGTTGATCCATATGAAATAAAAAGAATTGTAAAAATGAATCCGCCCGTGTATTATTTACGAGAAACTGACACAACAAAACAACCAGCTCCTCAAAGATCTTTTGTGAAAGAAGAACTGCAGATAATCCCGCCAGACACAGTTCCGCTTTAATTAATTTACGGTTCTCCAGTGCCCAATTGCATATGAAAACTCTGGTTTAACAAACACCCGTTTTGTGTTTGTTCTATCTAATGACTTCTTTGTTACAACTGTTGTGTTGATCTCATGTAGATTAGATCGCAGTTTTACGTTGTCATGATGAAAAGTCTTATTGCCAAACAATGCTTCTTTGAAGTTGTCATGTGATATGTTTGACTGCACAACGCTGCGAGATATTCCCTTTGCTTTCTTAATGATTTTCTCCTGGCTCGAAATACTGTACATTTTTGACCTTAACCCCACATACTCCTTGATTACCTTTCCAGATAATTCATCCTTCATCTTTCCTAAAACCTTCTTGTTAGTAATTGAATGCAAAGGCGAATCTTTAGGATAATCAGATGTATCATACCATCCCGCATGTCCTTTAGCTACTTCCATTTCCATGTCTTTATAGATGTCTTCAGTAGGGATATCTATAACAAAACTGTCTGTATCTGTGTAAAGTACTCTGGACTCAGGATACGAGGCTTAAAGTAGTCATAAAGAAATTCTAACATCAAAAGCTTTGATAATTCTAAAACAGTAAACCCAATAAATACAGGTTTGTCCAATTTGACTTTCTTTTTTTCATCATTATGCCAAAAAGCTGATCATGAAATCTTCTAAAGTCTTGATAATTAGGTTTTGAAGTCAGCTTAAATTGCTTCGTTCTCTCTGGTGACTAATCTGACATCTTTGCGCTTGTGCGGATTCTCTCATAGTCTTTCCAAAACAGCTGTTGTTCATCAGCTTAAAAAAGTCTTTTTCTGAAGCATCTGTGGATTTAGTTCTGAGGTCAGTGTTCTTCATGATGTATGGTTTTCATGAACTGTTCTTGATCAAAAGCAATTATGCGATGAACAGCTGTTAACTTCAAACCATGTCTTAAATAAAATTGCAGAAGTCTGTAATGACAGACATAATTTTTTTTGCCTCGAAGATTAGGCACAAGTTTAGGCGGCTCTCTTGGATCCATCTTTAGACTTTCTGCTGCTAATGGATAGTCATTATGCAGGTCATGGAGTTCGTGAGGATATTCTAAGTCAACTTCTAGAATTTAAACCCCGCTGCTGATCAGGCGTTAAACTGCCCAACCACTTTAATGCCTTTTGAATATTATTCGGATTGCTGCCTGTGTACATTTTAAAGTTGCGTAATGGAAGTGATTGCGCCATTGCCCATCCATACAGATTGTTTGCATCTAAATACATGAGATAGTTAGACCTTTTACTTGGATCATAGTCGTCCAAGTATTTGTTGTTTGCTTTACAGTAATGATGCGACGCCATACTAATTCCCCCACGCAATCCGTTTTCAATCATCTGAATCATTGGTAAATCCGACAATAAATCAATCTGTATTCCTGTAAACTTTAAGAAAGCGTCCCAGCTCATCCCGGGTGCAGAAATATAATGCGCAGGATCCAAACTGTAATGTTTCATGCAGGTCTTTCTATAATTTTCAAAGACGTCCGCCAACAAACATACATCTGCCCTCAAGTATGAATCATGATAGTCTCCATCGTTTTACAATCTAACTTCTGCCACGCATCTTGAGCATGCTGGTAATCGAGTCGCTGATGTCCTTTCCTCTAAGACTAGAAAAGAACGCGCCTTTAGGCGGAAGTGTATCTTCGTCAAACCTTTCCCAACTGTTCATGTATTCATAAGGGTAAACACCCTTTCTAACAAGAGTTGAGTCAAAATATTTTTCCGTTATTGGGCAGGCCTTTAAGGACATAGCCAGCGCCTCTAATGAGCCCATCATGTGTTGCATAGAGTCGTAGAAAGACATGTTATTTAAAGTGAAACACATGTACTTTTCTGATGACTGTGCAATGCATGACACCCTGAAGCATCGTCCACTGCTTTCATTATAAGATGAGAGTCGTAACCTCGCAAGTTGTGAAAGAAGATGGGCAGCTTCCATGTCTTTGGTTCAAACTTAGTTGAAGATTGCATTTACTGTGCGCTGCTCCTCTGAACTTTCCACTAATGTGATCATGGTCTCTTACTGTTGGATTCGCTGCGTCTGATGAGAGGCCTAAACCACAAATCCAACAATGTGTGGCTGAGTCATACTGTTGTTGGTCTTCAGGCGTCATTATGATTTCAGATAAGTTTAGATTATTAGAACAGTCATTACGCACTTTCTGCATGCGTTCTAAGAAGTATTTTGCAGCATTAGGCCCTCTATATAATTCTGGCTTTGAATGAACGCCATCCGACCTGACAACGATGAAAGCAAATGAACAAATTTGATGATTACTCATTAAGACCGTTTTTCGAAGTTTTTGTGGCGCTGGCCCTTCATAAGGAACAATGAGTGATTCAAAGTCTGCGTAAACAACATATGGTGAATTTTGCATCCGTTTCCAGTTCTTAAAACTAACTTTAGATCCGGGTGGAGGTGTAATTAGTTCCGTATTACAGTCTACAGAACTTTTACAATGTTTCTTATGTTCGCTCGCGGCTTGAACAGATGGCCATTCTTGTTAAACATTTTCTACAGAATTCTTGTTTATGGCCCAATTTTTGAAGTATGGCCAATAATCTACTCATTGTGCGTATCAATGTGTAATGCGGTAGCCCCGCTGGTGAAAACATTAGTAGTAAGTCAACATGATTTTTGTCTGGCTCGCCAATCGTTGGACTGTTCTTGGACACTTTAATTGGCACCAAATTTGTTTCCTCATCCCATGTGTATACATTAACAGTTATTGGGTTGTTTTGTTCTTCAAACTGATCAATTTGGTCTACACTAACGGGAAAGGATATTCCATTGAAGTTAAGATCTTTGGCGTATTGCCGATAGTTAGTCACTCTCTCTGCGTTTTTGCGGGCGTGATGCAGCCTTGCAAGAACACACCACATAAAACATTTGTTGTCTGTATTCTTTATGTTTAGAACTGCTCTTTTTGCAACTAATGCTGGAGGTAGTGGAATGTAAGCCTTACCAACAATCGGCGCATACTTAGCCTGTTTTAGTCTGATCTCTAAGACTTCGCCCTCTGACCAACCAGAGCCTCTCATTTGGCTTCTCAGCGGCAGCGTCAAACTGTGCAAGCAGTTCGTCTGCCCAACCGGTGTTAAGTCGTTATGAGAAAGAATAGTCTGTGTTTAGTTGAGACCCAGACTTCTAGATTTTCTTCATTTATTGTTATATAGTCGATTAAAACAGCTAACATTACTTTAACTGGCGGGTCTATTGTTAGTTTTACTTGGAACTTGAGAAATAGCATGTACAACGCTTGCCTGTACGTTTGTTGGATCAATGACTTCTAAATCAATATCATTCAGTGCTCTTGATAAACGCTCTATCTCAAGCATTCCTTAAAAAAATTCGTCTTGCCCTTCATATATCTTAGCCATGTTGAGTTTCTTTTCTAACTCAAAATATTTATTTAAATTAAAAAAAATAATTAATCAGAATCAATATCAACGGTCTTTTTGCGCTTGGACTCATAAACTAAAGTATAAACACCCTTCGGTGTTGTTACTGTGAGCTGTTAAACAGAGTTTAATGTCTCGTTTACTTTTTTTAAGCATTCCTTTTTTATCTGCTCGGGTCTGGCTGTTGAGAAAAACTTGTCCTCGCCTTCTTTGAAGATCAAACTTTTGTCTTTTGTAGTCATCAAAATCGCCTGTAAACGATTAAATTCTTCATCCGTGATGTTTGAGTCAGCTAGCGCTTTATTTATTATCAGCTTGAAGGAACTAAGTTTAGCTGTTATTAGTTGAACCATAGCTGTGTGCTTTTGGAGTTTAGTTTTTAATTTTTTGCCGGCCGCACTTACAGCTAATGAACACAGGCCGAGAGCTAAAGACAAACCTCCTAGAGGTAAAGCTGCGGGTGCGCCTATGCCCGTTGCTAAGAGACCAACACTCGTTCCTGCTGATAGAGCACTTATAGTCGATGCCCCAGTATTAAACATATGTAAACAGCATTAAAGGCAGCAGAATACCTTCGTTTAGTTTTGCTGTATTTTGAAAGGTCTTGCTCTAGTACTTGCTGCATTTGCGTAATGTTTGTTAATCGAAGGTTTTTATGCTAGGGTTTTCTACTATCTCTTCTTTTGGCGGCGCTGTAGGCACATCTGGATAAACCTGAACAGACATGCTTTTTTAAATAAAAAATAATTTAGTATACTACATCTTTTAATCTGTTATTTACAATATTCAGCTGCGCATCATATATTAAAAACAAATGTACATTAAGCGGTTTATCGCTTCTTCTTCTTTATCAATTTTGGATGTTTATTACGTCTCTCACAGTTCTCCCGCTTCCATGCAACTGATTATCCTCTGTTGACCTTAGGTCAATCCATAAACCGTATTTTGTTGTTAAATAATCATCAAGCCTAACATTGTGAAGATGTAAATCTTTAGACACAAGGTCTACTGTTGGATTTCTACACCTCCCGCCTCCAAACAGTTTTCTTATTTCATCAAAATGCTGATAAGGTTTAAGCCCGCTAGCGTAAATTTGGTTAGGACTACCCTCAATCGAACATTGTACTTTCGTTATTTTTGGATTAAAAAACTTTTCACTTCCTCTTTTGAACGGTTCTTCATCTTCGCACAGCAATAAAAATACCTTTAAGCGATCTTGCTGCGACGCTAAAACTAAAATTCCATATAGTGTCTGCCCTGCTTCTGGGATATGTTGTATGATGAATCACTCTTTCGTAATATATTGGGAAATGTGTCTCATATTGGTGCGCAATCAGCTCTGCTAAGAAAGGTTGCTAACAACGTCAAACTCTAACGAGATGTCAGAAATGCTGTACTTTGCTTCGGTGTCTGATGATTTGATAACGCGTTTGTATTCATTAAAAGTTAGTTCATATGACAATCTGTCTTTTAATGCTCCTTGAAAGTATGGCGCATGCGCTTTTAACAACTCAAAATCTAAGGGGATGGAAAAGCGATTTCCATACCAAAATTTACGGCTACATACTTTTTGCCGTCTTTAGTATCTCCACGCCTATTCTATGTTTTAGTGCTTCTCATTTCGATTCCTTGAAACGCAAGATCAGCCCTTTCATTCCCGGTTAGCCATAGATCAGAATAGGTTAAAAATATGTCTGCATTGTGTAAAGAAAATATTTCTTGCCCTCAATTTTTAAGAAATTTTCTTAACGATTGCCCGTCCCAGATTCTGTACAACTGTCCTGTTTGGGTCTGTTGTTGAATCGAGCGCTATTTTGAAAGTAAGACTGCAGAGCCTGGCACAATCAATTCATCCGCTCCTAAGTCTGAAATTTGACAGTAAGAATTTGATCTGCATCAATAGTAGATGGATATTTGGAACAATAATATTCCGTTTATTTCCCTTCACGCCATGGGGCTCTTTCAGTTTTCTATGCGGGTCAAGAATCGAGCCATGTGCTTGTTGTGGCATTTTTATGAAGCAAAATAAAAAGTTAATTATTTAAAAACATGGCAGGAATTGAAGGCGAAGAAGATTATGATGTTTTTGATCGTGGAGACGACATGAGTGAAATGATACCCTTTGACACAGCATCGCTCAACGCTCTCATTGCAGCGTGAATTAACAGCAAGTACGGTCGAAGCATTTTACAAAAGTTTAGGCCAAGAACCTCCCGAATTTATAGACCCAAATGATTTGAATTAGAAGATTGGTCATTTGTCTGTAAAAAACGATCAAGGGCAACTTGTTCGGCTTACAACTAAACCCGACCCATCAAAGTTTTTAGCCAAGAGTACAATTATACAAAGACTCAGTGTGAAAGATCAAAATCGCCTTGGCCTTGTTAGACCGAAATTAGATAGGGATGCAGTTGCTAAACTTCAAAACACGCTGCAGGAACTCCCAACAGCTAACCAAATACAAAACATGGAACTTAAAGAATTAAATCAATCGGCAGATGAAATAATAAATGCAATAGAAGCAGAAACCAGTTTTTCAGAAGAAACAGCGTTAAAGACTATACACGACTCACCGCTACCCATGCGAGAAATAGCGGCCCTTGATCATGCTTTAAGAACCATCAGAGGCGAATTAACAAACAATTTAGCAAAACTAGGTGAACTAGATGGGCATATAAGAAGAGAAAAAGAAAAACTCGTTGAGGCTGATGACGCCGACTTAGGGCATGATATTAAAGAAAGAATAACCCAAAGACTAAAAGATCTTGAACAAGAAAGATCAGCAAGACTAGAAGTGCTAACTACTAACCGAGACCAATTACGAACTCAAGTGAATAGAATAAGAGAAAACTATCCGAAAAATTTTATATGAAGACACAACGCTAGCAGAACGAATAAAACGCTGTTTAGAGAGCAAGGCGTCACATTAGCAAGCGTTATAACTGCCTTAGGATTGCAATAAGTACACTGGTGATGGCTATTACAGGCGGTGGTGGAGGGCAAAGTTCATTACCACCGCCGCCATCGCCTGATAAATCATGGGTAAAAAAACAGCTTGATCATCTTGCAAGTTTATTAAAAAAATTAGCTGGTAAGCCGTGGACGCTTTACCAGGAATATTGGGGAGTATGTCAGCTGCTTTTGTCTACTGCAAGCAAAGTAGTTTGGCTTTATGGCCGAGCACTTATGGGCATTAGTTTCTTGTAATAGTTGGGTTACTATTTAGTAAGATAAAGACCAAGTAATCCTATGCCAGTTAATCCAAGAACAAGCGCTGTCTTTTCATATCATGGTCATCGCGAACAGAGTCCGCGAGCTTTGCTGAGTCTTCAATGGCTTTGGGGGTTTGGACTTCGGGATTAGATGACTTAATCTTGGGTGTTATCTTATTGTTTTGTAATATTACTGGCCCAGAATTTATGTCGTTTTTCCCAACCTTCTGTTCATTGCCTGCTATAAGAATTTCATTATTATAGTTTATTATTATTCCTACCTGGAGTCTGAGGTCAGAAGGCAGCATGTATAAACCAGTGCCAACAGCAAAAGTCACTTTCGATCTTGCGTATTGTAAAACATTTTGGTACCTTTTAATACTTGAAGGCAAATCAACTGTAGAATTAATGGCGTCCTCTAAATTTGCTAAGTATTGTTTTTGCGCGTCAAAGCCAGTAGAAGGATCAGTTATGCTCGATCTTGCCTGTGCTTGCGAACCTAGCAAACACCAAACGTAAGTAGAATAGAGTCGTTTATTCGTTCTATTCCCGCTCTAGTTAGGCCCTTAGAAGTGTCTAAGATAAATGTTGTCCATGCTGTTTTATGCTCTTGCTCTATGGACCAGGGCCCAAAATTTTGAAAGGAGGACGCCAGTCATAGTTATACTTTCTGTGCGTGCCCCGAAAATAAATGACGCCTAGGCCATGATTAAGATCCAACTTTTGTCTAAAGTCTGTCTTGATGTTAATATTGAATTCGTTACAGATCCTTTCAAAAGCCTTCATGTCTATTCTGTTGCTGAATGGATTAAACGTTTGTCATTTGGTAATGGAGCTTGCAGTTCAGTCCAAAATACGTCTGAAGGTGTAATAAAAATGAAATCTGTACACTGACCTCACCAAAGGATCATGGTAATTTAAATGATCAGCATACGACACTCCACACCCAGTTGATGCGCAAAACACAGCAAAGTTTAACTGGTTCTGATAAAACTGCATCGATGACTAAACCACGCTTTATGGATGTGCTCTTTTCAATAGGGGGGTTAAGATAGCTCTTCAATGGAGTACTCACCTTTTTATGAAAAGAGGCAGTCTGGGTCACAGCAATGTCAAGAGTATCAGTTTGCTATATTTTTAGGATTGTAGTGCGGCCCCCACAGAATATTTTGCATCAGTATATTTGAATGCACTCATTTTTAATTTGTTTTAAAAAATGTTTGTAACAATAACAACTCAAGACCGCCCTTCGTTTTTAGAACATGCTATTAATAACGAATGCGAAACCAGAACGGTCGCGCTCCATGAAATATTCTACAAAGTCGTATGGTTTAATATAAGCAAAGCCAAGGAGAATAATAAGATTCTAAAAGTTACCAAAGCAGGGACCAAAATTAGCCAGTTAATAATACCTGATGGTTATTACGGGTTTTGCTCACTAAAAGAAGCAATGAGTAACTTTGACATTACTCTCAAACTTAACAATGCAAATCTAAAACAATGTTAACATTCAAGCCTGAAGAAGTATCTTACTTTTTTGATAAAGAGCTAGCTAAAATGTTAGGCTTTACAACTGGCAATCTACCCACTTATAGTTTTAGTGCTGCGCCAAATGAAACTACTTATGAGGGGGAAAGTCCGCTCGATCTTGCATTACATTCATTACCTAATGTTCATTTGGAATAGCTGAGCACTGATGAAAACTTATATGATGGAAGGCCTTCAACTGTTTTTAAGAGCTCTTCCTTCCGTCAGGGAAAGCTGCATATTGCGATTATGAAATTATACAATTCCCTAATTTACAGTTTAAAAGATTAGTTTGTGGGAGGGTCGGATCATTTAATATAAAAATCAAAGACAAAGCGGGAAAGTTGTGAAATGTGATAACCTGCACATTGTTTTGGAAATAAAATCATAACTTACTAAAAATAATGTCGCGGGGGCCAGAAGAACCAGGAGTTACATTAGCACCTGTGAGGTGTATAACTTTAGAATTAAAAGACCTTGCAGACGTTGCGGACTTTGAACAGAACGGTGAGATAGGCGCTTTGTATGGTTTCGAGTACACTAAAGATGGTGATTATAAACGCAAAGAGGTTGGCGACACCAAAAAGTTTCCTAAACTAGAACAGCTGCGCAATCTAGAAGCAAATAATGTTGGCCAGTATGAATATAAAATAGTTCGAAAGCCTGACCTCAAATGGCACTTAGAACCATATTTAGAAGGGAAATAAAATTTGAATTCATAAGCCCATTTACATATTTTAGCCGTCAAAAAAGTTTCAGAAAAGCATTCAACTCTGGCCCTTTACATGTAAGTCTTATGCCGGACGACAATAGTCAGAAAGAAATTGAAATAACGCCGTATGGAAAAAAGCAGTACATCCTCCACAGAAAAGAAACAGTTGTAAAAAAAGCTTCTACAAAATACAGTTCTTTCCAAGCAGAAAATTAGGAGACACGTTCACAATAATATTTGAAATTTCTGTCTTTAAAGATGTGGAGAGGGATGGGGTTGTGGCGTTAGTGATGACCTTATAAAAGGAATTAATATTAGCTGGCAAAACTTAGACGTTAAAACGTCTTAACGTTGTTGTCGTCGTTCTTCACAATGGCGAGGATATTAAGATCATAACAACAAGCAACAAAATCATGTTGACTAAATAGAAACAATCTTACAGAACTGAATTGGATTAATCTTACACATTTAGGCCTCGTAGGGTTTTATTATACTGAAACAAGTTTTAACAGAGAGTATGATAAAAATAATAACTGGATTAGATTAAATTCTTCTATAAAACCATGGAGCAGTTAAACTTTATGCCAAAAACTCCTCATTGCTCATTGATTTGTGGGCATACTGGTTGTGGAAAAACAATATATTATCCTCAACCTGTTACAAACAGTTTATCGTTATAATTTTGATCATATTGTGATTTTCTGCCCAACACTTAAATGGAACAAAGCATATCATAATAGAAGGTTTATATGGACAGATGATGACATATTTTTAGTTGATCCCAGCAATAAACTGAGTGAATGTTTAGAACACTTTTATAGATTGTTTGAGGGAACGCAGACGCTATTTATTATAGATGACTGTTCAGCAGAAGAGACATAGTTAAAAAAAGAAAACTTTGTCAAAACTAGCCTTTAGTGGAAGACATGCGGAATAATGTGTGGATTTTATGTCAGAAAATATAACTCAGTTTTAAAAGACTTTAGAGAACAATTAAAGACTGTAGTGTTATTTCACATGAAAGACAGAGATGCATTTGAATGAATGTTTGCGTGAAAATGATGTTATTGAAAATGACCAGGAAAAACACAGGATTAAGCAAAAACTGAAATCTGAAAAGTTTAGATAAATTAGTATTAAAAACGGACAATACCTACACAGTATGTTTGTTTGTAATATCGTATTTTTTGGTTATTGAAGTCTTACTTGTCAGAGAACAGGAAAACACCGATTCTAGGTCGCCCTAGCCCCGAACCTAGGTGAGGGCTAGGGCGAGTTAGAATCGGTGTTTTCCTGTTCTCTGGCGCCGTAGTTTTCTGCTCCGTTCTCCGTCGGTAACATATAAACACGTCCACATAATCCTGCTGTTTTCCGTGTGGCACGTGCTCCACATGTCATGACACTGACACACCCTGCCGTCCAGGTCATGGGATTCAAAGGAGTGTCGTCCAACACTTCCTCAAAGACACCGAGCTGATCTGGAGGTTTCAGTCTCACACGAACTTCACTTCTTTGTCCAGCTGTTCTACCCTCCCATCCCTCAATCACTTCATCCTTCCACGCACATCTCTCATACAACTAGCTAACCCTTAACCTCTTCTACGTGCGCTTGACCGCAGGACTGGGAAGTATAGCATGAGTTTGTGTCCCTTCCTCCTGCATCACACCGGCCTTGGAAGGGACCATCATCTTACCAGATTCCCCCCAAATAGCTCTGTTGGTTGCCCTAATGTGGGCAAACATGTGCTGCAATGCCATCTACTGATACAGTCAAAGGAGAGGAGTCTACAGTCTTAAAGCAAAACTTGGCAACACAGCATGCTATTTCTGTTGCCAGATTTGAACACTGACCATTACAATTATGGGATGATTTCAGGTGGAATGGGTGTCGAAGTGCAGAAAAAGAAGAGTTCAGGGATTACGGAGGGAAGGTGTGTGTGTGTGTGTGTGTGTGTGTGTGTGTGTGTGTGTGTGTGTGTGTGTGTGTGTGTGTGTGTGTGTGTGTGTGTGTGTGTGTGTGTGTGTGTGTGTGTGTGTGTGTGTGTGCGTGCGTGCGTGCGTGCGTGCGTGTGTGTGTGTATGAGTGTGTCTTTCGTTTGTAAGTATGTATGTGTTCTTTGGATTTAGATGTTCCCACTCCCTTCCGAGTACAGCCATTTCCCTGTATCGTTGTTTCAGTCATGTTAAAATGCTCACAGATTCGGCATTGGCTGGTTCTATGTCAACACGTTCTGGAAATGTTTTAATTCCGTGTCTCCTAAAATAGAGGTTTTGTGAACGTTTGTAAGCTCAGGTTTCAAAAGGTCTTGCCAACATTAACTACATTTTCCCTGCTGCAGCAGACTTAGGTTAGATGGCGTTGTGGTATGCTACTGTCTTTACACAACACATAGAATGAAGTTATGAATGAATTAACAGAAGTCATCAAGTGTGGCGGCAGTGCACTGCTTGAACATCTGCACAACCTCCTCTGTCAGTGCTGGGAGGAAGGGGCAGTACCTCAAGACATGAGAGATGCCAATATTGTCACATTATACAAGAACAAAGGCGACAAAAGTGACTGCAATAACTATAGAGGAATATCTCTCCTGAGCATTGTAGGCAAAGTATTTGCAAGAGTCGTCCTGAACAGGCTGCAGAGGCTCGCTGACAGAGTGTACCCAGAGTCGCAGTGCGGGTTCCGCTCGGAGAGATCAACCATCGACATGGTCTTCTCCATCAGACAGCTGCAAGAGAAATGCAGAGAGCAGCACAAGCCCCTCTTCCTGGCCTTCATTGACTTGACCAAGGCATTTGATCTTGTCAGCAGAGATGGACTCTTCAACGTCCTAGCGAAGATAGGCTGCCCACCAAGACTTTTGAGTGTGATCCAGTCCTTCCACGACGACATGAAAGGCACAGTGCAGTACGACGGCGCGACATCAGATGCCTTCAACATACGCAGTGGAGTCAAACAAGGCTGTGTCCTCGCTCCCACCCTCTTCAGCATCTTCTTCGCCGTCCTGCTGAAGCACGCCTTTGGGACATCAACTGAGGGTGTCTACCTTCACACCCGATCAGATGGCCGACTGTTCAACCTGGCTCGGCTGAAGGCAAAGAGCAAAGTACGGGTAGTGACCATCAGAGACATGCTGTTCGCAGATGACGCTGCTCTGGCCACCCACACCGAAGCAGAGTTACAGAGTCTGATGGACTGCTTTGCAAAGGCTTGTGATGAGTTTGGCCTGACAATAAGCTTGAAGAAGACGAATGTGATGGCTCAGGATGCTGAACAACCCCGCATCACCATCAACAACCATGATTTAGAGGCCGTTAGTCAGTTCACGTACCTCGGTTCCACCATCACCGACAACCTCTCTCTGGATACGGAGATCAACAGAAGGATTGGCAAGGCCTCTACCACCCTGGCCAGACTATCTCAGAGAGTGTGGAACAACAGCATGTTAACTTTGAACACCAAGATTGCTGTGTATCGAGCCTGTGTGCTAAGCACTCTCCTGTACGCCAGCGAATCCTGGACCCTGTATGCCTTACAAGAGAAGAGGCTAAGTGCCTTCCACATGCGCTGTCTCCGGCGCATACTCGGGATCACATGGAGTGACCGCGTGACAAACAACGATGTGCTTGAACGTGCAAAGATTCCCAGCATGACCACTCTTCTCCGTCAGCGTCGCCTCAGGTGGCTTGGTCATGTGCGTCGAATGGACGACGGCAGGATCCCCAAAGACATTCTGTACGCAGAGCTTGCCTCTGGCAAGAGAACAACTGGAAGACCACAACTCCGCTTCAAGGATGTTTGCAAGCGCGACCTGAAGGCTCTCGACATCGACACCAACACCTGGGAAGAGCTTGCTCAGGACAGATCCAGCTGGAGACACACTATGAACACTGGGCTGGAAGCTGGCGAAGAGAAGCTCCGGAAGCTTGCCGATGACAAGCGCGCACAGAGAAAGAACAAGCAGCTGCTGCCAGCAGCTGACTCGGCCTTCAAGTGCACCAAATGCAGCAGAGACTGCCACTCCCATGTGGGCCTATACAGCCACAGCAGACGCTGTATGACCAACTGAAACATTCGCAAAGGGCGCAAATCCATCGTCTCCCGAGACTAACGGATGCCAACTATTAGAATGATTCCTGCAAATGCCTGCATCCTCAACTTCTAACACACGTGTTTAATCTTCACCTCCACAATGTAATACATGTTTTATCTTCACATCCATAATTTACTACATGTTTTATTATTTTCACCTCTATAATTCAATACATTGTTTATCTTCACCTCCTTAATTTGATGCATATTTCATCTTCACCTCCATGATTTGATGCATGTTTTACCTTCCCCTCCATAATCTAATACATGTTTTATCTTCGCCTCCATAATTTTGCACATGACTAAAAAAAAAAAGAAAAAAAAAAAAGAAAAAAAACCCCAACACCAGAGACACGTTGGTGTAGAATTATCCGCTCCTTCCCCAACCTCCTCCCTCACTTCCACTTTCACCACCACCACCACCACCACCATCCCTCCCGTCATATCTGTCATGTCCACCTTTGTGCTAATAGAGTGACATAACCATGACAAAGATGAAGAATTTCTTTCTCTCCATCTTGACGAAGAGGTCCCCCCCCCCCCCCACCGTTGATACCTCCATCACCAGCTTCATCAATCCCCATCCTCCACAATCAAGGCAATCATCTTCACCTCCGAGACATCCAAGCTTCTCGCCTGTCTGCAATCACCTTCACGTCCATGACATCCAAGCGACTCGCCTGTCCTTGGTCCTGATGAGGAGGAGGCTTTTCTGTCGCTCAAACCCCCCCACACACCACCCCCACCCAACTCTTAGACCTCCTCTCTCCTTTCCTTCCGTGAGGAAATCATTGTTATTGTGGACATGACCCGAGGCAGAGCGACTTCCAGGAAGCCGACACGAAGTTGACACCACCTCACTTCCCCGCTTCTTGGTTCAGATGGCCTTCTCTCTCTCTCCTCTCTCTCTCTCTCTCTCTCTCTCTCTCTCTCTCTCTCTCTCTCTCTCTCTCTCTCTCCTCTCCCCCCCCCTCCTCCTCTCTCTCTCTCTCTCCTCTCTCTCTCTCTCTCTCTCTCTCTCTCTCTCTCTCCTCTCTCTCCTCTCTCTCTCTCTCTCTCTCTCTCTCACACACACACACAAACGCACACACGCAGACACACACATGCGCGCGCGCTTGCACGCACGCAAACGCGCACACACGCGTGTGTTCTTGATGACTATGATTTTTTTTTATTTTTGGAGGGCAGGATTTTAAAAAAAAGCTGTAAAGCGTATTCTTTAACCCTCAAAAAAGATACTTTTGACTCGACTTGACCTACCTCTCTCTCTCTCTCTCTCTCTCTCCTCTCTCTCTCTCTCTCTCTCTCTCTCTCTCTCTCTCTCTCTCACACTCACACACACACACACACACACACACACACACACACACACACACACACACATCTACACGCAAAATCACACACACACACACACACACACACACACACTCACTCTCTCTCTCTCTCTCCTCTCTCTCCTCTCTCTCTCTCTCTCTCTCTCTCTCTCTCTCTCTCTCTCTCTCTCTCTCTCTCTCGTAGGTCTAGAGACGTATAGCCCATGCGACAAATCCGTAACTTGGGCAAAGCCAGTGGACGCTTTCACGAGAATCTCATAAACCTTCCTTAACACAGACAGACTGGATTGACCATGAAGGAAGTCAGTAATGCCAGAAGGAAGGAAGCGTCCACTATGGTACTACTATATAGTACTAGACCACTGAATGGAAATTTACTACATCCAGGTCCTCAGCTATACTGGGTACTATAAATTAAAGGGAAGGTGTAGGACTGTTTGGTTACCATACCGTAGATTTAGATAAATGTTAGCGAACCGCCCAGAGAACGTGGACAAACGAGTTACAAGAGAAAACACGACGCGTTTCGACCTCTTAGGTCTTCGTCTGGTGCTACTTAAACGAATAAAACAACGAAAATTCACTTAGCTTTGGTCGCTTCAGATCGCTCAGGCTTCAGCGCAAGGAAGAAGGCGTTGAATGAGAACGAGGCTGTTGGAAGGGAAGTAGTGAGCGAGTCAAAGTCGTAATGATGATAATATTACTGATAGGAATACTATTAATGG
>CM031605.1:90214974-90217474 GCA_018398815.1 Conus ventricosus | reverse complement strand
AATCGAAGACAAGACAGCACATTACAGCCCACATTGGGAAAGCAAAACAGCGCTATCTGGGGTTCTGTCTGCGTAATGGCTCCGTCCAGGGCCTGCAGTCTGAAGAGGGATAGGGCAATATACTTTCTCTGCATCCCAGTTTGTGCAGTTTCACTCACGCAGGATTTTGAGGATTGGTTGGGTGTATGAGAAAGTGTATGTGGGAGGGTGAGGGAGATAGGGTTAGAGGAAGGTAACGGGTACACGAGAGAACTAAAGTTCGTAGGCTAGACATGTTCACTGAAGATGTGTTTTTCTTTGAAGACGTTTTGAAGAAACATGCGATTGAGAATTAGATGACGTTGTCAGCACGTATGTTATCATTGTTCCAATGGGGCCAGGCGATCTGAGACTGCTTGGATGAGGTGAGAGTTCTGAGTTTATACAGTTATGGATAAGCAAGGACGAGGATACAGATTTAGGTTACATTAGGTGGGGATAGGAATACGATTAGAATCAAGTTAGGATTTGGACTCGTTTCAAATATCTTGAAATAAAAAAGATCCAAGTATACGTGCACACATACACATACACTCACACACATCTTTCCCTACGCTGCAATCCAATTCTCTTGCTTAATAACCCACCTTGTTTCTTGCCGCCCTATCAATATTGGAACACGAACGATTTGGACACACAAAGGCTGTGCTAAGTGCAATGCAAACTGGCCAAGAGAGAGAGAGAGAGAGAGAGAGAGAGAGAGAGGGAGAGGAGAGAGAGAGAGAGAGAGAGGAGAGAGAGAGAGAGAGAGTAGAGGAGTAAGAGAGAGAGAGAAGAGAAAGAGAAGAGAGAGAGAGAGAGAGAGAGGAAGAGAGAGAGAGAGAGAGGAAGAAGAAGAGAAAGCAGACACAATTGTTAGAGCGAGCGTATTTAATCTGATATATCAGACTAAGAACTGGACACTGTCAGCTGCTCTCCCACCTCTATCGCCTGAATATATCGCACACAGATGAGTGCCCATGCGGTACTGGCCCACAAAACCCAGCCCACGTACTTCAGTCCTGTCCCACTTTCGACAGTCTGCGGCGTGAGGTTTGGCCCGGTGCAGTGGAACTCCAAGAAAAGCTGTGAGGAACGGCAGACTCACTCCGACGGACCGCTGACTTTGCCCAAGCTACCGGACTTTGTATCTGATCAGCATGACCAGCGAACGCAGAAGAAGAAGAAGAAGAAGATTTCTCACACATGACGCCCAACAGTGGTCACAATCAACTTGCCCATGAGGACGAAATGCAATAGCAGAGGGTGGACAAGGTTTGTCTGTGTCTTTGTTTGTTCGTCGTGCTGCTGCTTGGCTGAATAAGGGGAAAGGGATTGTATGGTGGAGGAGTTGCCCAGGGTGGAGAAAAGGGGGTGGGGGTGGGGGTGGGGGGTGGAGAGAGGGGGAGCTGAGCTTGGGGTGATAATCAATTCCTTCAGAAGGAATGCTACCTAAGGTTCTCTGTGCAGAAAAAAAGGTCAAACAAGAAAACAACACAAGAGAGAGAGAGAGAGAGAGAGGAGAGGAGAGAGAGAGGAGAGAGAGAGAGAGAGAGAGAGAGAGATGAGGAGAGAGAGAGAGAGAGAGAGAGAGGGGGGGGGTAGAACTGAATTCAAATGTAAAGAAATCAATAGGTGCAAGATTACTTCTGAGTTTCGCAGGAATTAGATGTACCGTCTCACTGTTAATTTGGAAAGGACTTTTTTTTTTAAAGGAAAAAATAAAACAAAACCAAAACCAAAAACAAAACAAAACAAACAAAAAAACAAAACACAAAACAAAACAAAACCGTTTCTCTGTTAAACATAGTGTGGGTAGGAGAGGAAAGAGGATAGATATGGGTGGAAAAGACAGACTCAAAATTGATCAATGTGCGTATGGTGTTCTATGGGCTTGTACTAGATAATATTGCTTCATTTGCCGGTTCGATGACGTGGGTTGTCGGTAATAAAACGAATAGGTTTCTATTGAAAATGGGATGAAGTTTCAAGTTCTTTTCGTGAAAGTCTCCGTCGATCTTCTTTCTCTTCGTGTACTATTATTCGTCAATCTGAGAAAGCAATTATTTCATGATACTCTCTCTCTCTCTCTCTCTCTCTCTCTCTCTCTCTCTCTCTCTCTCTCTCTCTCTCTCTCTCTCTCTCTCTCTCTCATTTAATTTGAGACCTGACAAGTGTTTTTCTGCCTCACCTTGTTGAGATGCTGGCAAGGCATCCATTAAATCCAGTTCATGAGATCCTCATCCAAACTCTTTCTGTTTCCTTGCTCATTTCCTTATGTAGCTCTAACCATTACCCACGGGGGACTATTAGCTTAGATGATGTAGCGTAGTAGTAGTGTTTATCCCTCGATCACTAGAAGCTAGCCTTGAACCCACCTTGATTGTATTCTCATTCTATAACCTCCTTTATTAACCTCATCTGAATCCTCGTCCTTACCTTTCCATGACTGCATTAAATCACAACACCCGTTTGAATACGA
>CM031605.1:90197474-90209974 GCA_018398815.1 Conus ventricosus | reverse complement strand
ACCACTTCTGTGTATTGCCATCCGTTGACAGAGGAAGATGACAGTATGCTACACACAGTCTGCTTACAATGACAGAATGCTACATACAGTCTGCTTACAATGACAGAATGCTACATACAGTCTGCTCACAATGACAGTATGCTACATACAGTCTGCTTACAATGACAGAATGCTACGTATACAGTCTGCTTACAATGACAGTATGCTACATACAGTCTGCTTACAATGACAGTATGCTACATACAGTCTGCTTACAATGACAGAATGCTACATACAGTTTGCTCACAATGACAGTATGCTACATACAGTCTGCTTACAATGACAGTATGCGACATACAGTCTGCTTACAATCAGAGGACTGTTACGGCATGGAGGTCAGCACAGAGACGTCAAAGGTCATGGTCAACAGCACGACTAACAGCAGTGCCAACATAACCATGAATGGTGAGCCCCTGGAAGAAGTGACCAGCTTCAGGTACTTGGGAGCAACCCTGTCCAAAGATGGCACCTGCGCAGCAGAAATCCGAATCAGGATCAACTCCGCATCAGCAGCGATGGCCAGACTGAACAGAGTGTGGAAGAGCAACATCAATTTCCACACAAAATTCCGGCTTTACAAGTCTCTAGTGGTCTCGATCCGCTTATATGGTTGCGATAAATGGACACTGATGGCCGAAACAGAAAAAAAGAATCCAGGTGTTTGAGACCAGGTGCTTGAGGAAACTACTCCGCATCTCCTACAAAGAACACAAGACCAATGTTTATGTGCGGAACCAGGTCACTAACCTAGCTGGGCCCCACGAACCACTTCTGGCAACCGTCAAACGACGGAAGATGGCATGGTTTGGCCACGTCATTCGTCACAACACCCTCTCCAAAACCATCCTTCAAGGTACCGTTGAAGGAGGGCGCAGACGACGAGGACTGCAGAGAAAGAGCTGGTCCGACAACATAAAGGACTGGACCAAAATGACCATGCCAGATCTCCTCAAGACAGTCACCAACAGAAGAGCCTGGAGAGAAACGGCGGCTGCCTCATCACGTCCTCCCAACGACCCCAGCGGTCAAGGGACTGACTGACTGACTGACGTTTCAAAACGGGACGACTGAGGGTGGAAAATGAAGCAACATTTAAAAAGAGAGGGGGGTTAGTTACCACCAAGGACACAGACAAAGAAATGTGTGTCTAGTCCTGTACTCTGTTTGTCCGTGTCCTTGGCGGTAACTAACCCCCCTTCTTTTTCAAATTAGAGGACTGTTGGTCACAGTGCATTTCATCCTGTTACCAATTTGAACTTTTTTTTTCTTTCTGAAATTAGGAAATTATTAGGGGTGGAAGTGGGAGTTTGAGTGGATGAATGAAGACTTTAAAGGTCTACTTTAGAGGTTTTCGATAATTGGTCAGCTTATGCAGAAATATGAAATGTTTGATAAATTGATAAAACAAACATCCGATTCTCTCCGATCACACGAAATCGATCCGCGAAAGTGGGCATTTTTACCTGTAATCAGGAAAACGGGAGGTAATCAACTAAATCTTGGCATGGCTTAACTACTCTTGGATGTGACGTCACATGATGGACTGGCCGTCAGCCGTGACCTACACAACAAGCCAACGGCGACAGAAAGCGATTCTGATGGTTCTTGCACTCCCGATCGGTATTTAATTTATCATGTAAAAGCAGTGACTATGATTGCGACAGCCAATGTAACTCTGGGATGTTTCTGCAAGGCCTTTACCTTATCAGTGTGAACGCTAAGTTCTTTTTACCACGTCAGTTCAGCTGGACCACGGAAACGAGCTATTCAGTTCCAGCTGGACGCCCGAACACATCATTCCGAAGGCGTACGGACTTTACCGAAGTCTCGAGGGAGGCTACCGACTGACTTCTTGATGCGATCACGCGTGGACGGCGAGCGGAGATTCTCCTTCCTCAAGCCTTAACGTGTTCATTCAATTTAACAAGTGTGATCTGTCCATAGATAAGAACAGAATAAACGTGCGACTATCGTACTCATCTGTACGAGCTTACCACTCCGCCTTCAAAGTATACGCGCACAATGCAGACGAAGTTTTTGATCCACTCGAACGGACTCGGCAATTGTCGGAACAGCTCGTTTCCGTGTCCAGCTGGAACTGACGTGGTAAAAATAACTTGGTGGCCCGGCATGGTTGCACCAAAGATAGTTCTTTGGTTGCACCAACCGAATCCACTTCTTTCGAGTATCTGGATCAGATGGAAATGTGTGCAAAGAATATCCGTCTCCTGCTGACTGCTGCACACGCCTACAGCACAATATGTGCCACCCCCTCATGACATTTTAGGCTGTGGGGGATCGCAACTCGTGTTGATTTCACTTGGCGTTGGCTTGTGTGTGTAGGTCGCGGCTGACGGCCAGTCCATCAAGTGACGTCACGGTTTTCGGTCTACCGCGCGGGGTTTGAACAGGTGTGCAAAACTCGTTTTTTATCTATTAAATTCTTCCGGCGACTTTTTTTTTAAAATGAATACCATACTGTAGTTTATATGACATGTAGACCTGTTTTTAACAAATTATCGAAAATCTCTAAAGTAGACCTTTAAGGACAGGATAAGGACATGTGGTGTGTGTGTGTGTGCGTGCGTGCGTGCGTGCGTGCGTGCGTGCGTGTGTGTGTGTGTTGAAATGGGGGTGGGGTGATCAAAGTGGATCACAGGGGAAAGCGATGGGGTAAGAATGTGTGAGTATGAGTTTGTGTGTATATATATATATAATATATATATATATATATATATATATATTCAATTATAAACAAAGCTTGCTCTTATGTCTTAGATTGAAGAAATAGGGGGGAAGTAGGGGTGCTCGGTTACTAATCCTTGGAATTTATTAGTTTTATTATATATACATACATATATAATATATATATATATATATATATATATATATATATATATATATAATATATATGTTGTTGTTGTTGTTGTTGTTTTGTTTTACGTCTTTCCACATTACGTGATATTAGACGAAAAAAAAAAGAAGAAAAAAAAATCGGAGCTGGGGAAAAAAAGGTTAACACAACGAGTCAAAAGAATTAACTTATCTACAACTATAACACAAAAATAGAATATCCACTTAATCAAATAATAAAAAAAAATTTAAAAAAATAATAAAAAATGAAAATTAAAAAAAAAAATCTACACACACACACACACACAACCAAACAAAAAGAAAAATCAAACATATAACTCTTCTGTTCTGTCTCACCACTGACTGTTATCGATTATAAGTATTTGCCTATTGGACTTTTAGCTAAGTGCAAAAAGAAAAGATATGTTTCACTTGCTAACAGGAAAACATTTTGAATAGGCTGTACAGACGTATTTGGAATAAATTTTTTCATTAAGTTACACACAAGAATGTGATCAATTGAAATGCTATGACCACATATACAATGTATATTTTTGACATAACTTTGTTTTCAAACAATCCAATTTCCATCTACAGATCAAGGAACTTATCTGACGTCTACGGTAAATGTTTTGGTCGTACTTACTTAACATTCCATACATATTTTTCATTTCATCGTTTAAAAACCAAAACACCCACTTTCTCTTTCTATCAAATGAAAATGAGAAAATTGTACTTTTTCTGCCAAAGTATAGCACTCTTGCACTGACATAGAGAAGTTTAAAAAATGCGAATCTGATGATCGTTTTGCTCCTCTCTTTGCTAGAACATCAACCTTTTCATTATACAGTGAACTCCGGATGTAGTGAACGCCGTATGTACTGATAAATCGGCTGTACTGAAGCAAGTTTTGGGTCCCGGTCCCAACTGTTCATATTCTTTGTTAATTTTAGCCGTTGTAGTGATATTTTAAAATCCGGATGTATCAATATCTCCTGTTGTAGTGACGTCATTTTCAATTTCCGGGCAAGCCGGGCTCCGGTTGTAGTGATTTTTTTTTTTTAGAGTAATCTCCCTTCTCCCAAAATGGCGAAACGCAATGTGCTTTCTTTAAAACGCAAAATCGATTTATTGAAAGACATTGAAACAAAAAAACAAAAAAAACAGAAAAAGGTGGATGTCGCTTCTCAGTACAATGTTTCTCAGGCAACAGTCAGCTCCATTGTGAAAAATAGTGAAAAGTTGAAAGAAAATTCTATGGCGGTAAGGTTAATGCTAAGAGGAAGCGTGAAAGACTCCCACATGAGCCGAAAGTAGACAGTGCGCTGTTGAGTTGGTTTAAAAAGGCAAGGGCCAACAACATGCCTGTCTCTGGCCCTGTCTTGAGATTTAAAGCGGAGGAGTTCGCTGAGGATATGGGCTTGTGTGACTGGACATGTTCTGAAGGTTGGGTTCGGCGCTTCACTGCTCGACACGACATTACATTCAGAAAAATAAGCGGCATCTAGGGATAATAAGGGATCTAGTCAGAGAGGACAGAGATCAGGTCAGAGATGGTCACACGTGGGAGGGATCGAACTGGAAAGGAAATCAGAAAAGGCAGAGATGAGGCCACAAAAGCCATGGGACAGTTTGAATTTGATGTCAGATCTCCAAAACCCTACGCCAGTGAATGTTTATTGCCAGAATGATAATGATACAAGTTGGGACTTAAAAATTCAAGGCTACGAACCAGGACGTCAGCTAAGTTTTACCCCAACTGGATCGTGCTGGCGTAGAGAAACAAGCCAGACAACTGGGCTTGCCTGATCCTTTGCCGTTGCCTGAACGTCAAGCAAATGGGACATTGGGTGAACCGTTTCAAGTAAACACTGTCATTGGCGATGGAAATTGCTTATATAGAGCCCTCAGCTTAGAAGTTTTATGCACACAAAACTATCAC
The DNA here is from genome assembly GCA_018398815.1 of Conus ventricosus. Taxonomy (NCBI): domain Eukaryota; kingdom Metazoa; phylum Mollusca; class Gastropoda; order Neogastropoda; family Conidae; genus Conus; species Conus ventricosus. The sequence goes on along the minus strand of CM031605.1, from coordinate 90,205,140 downwards.
GAGCAATTCAGTTGCTGACATTATGCTTCAAAATCAAAGCACCCTTGAAGGGTACGTAGGAAGAGACATTGGCGATTACATTCTGGAGCATACCCTTCCGTTGCGCACTTGGGAACTGATGCAGAGTTTTATGCTGCAGCGACACTTCTCCAGACAAGTATTGTCGTGTACACATCTGTGAATGAGGCCAGGAGGGAATGGATCCAGCACCTGCCTCCTCTTCTCGATTCCTTCAATTCAGTTCAGCCAGGAAATCATTTATTTGAGAAACCTATGCGGCCACTTTGAGCGCGTTGTCAGCGTTCGTTAAGCTCAGACACATTGACTGGAATTAATCAATAAGATGCCGTTACACAATGTATCTTTATTGTTTGCTGCTCAATTTGCACATTGGTAGCATTGTTTTTTGTCTCAAACACTTCGACCAAAAACAATACTCTTCAGACTCGATACATGTATTTACTCACGCATATTATATGTGCAGACTCGTACACGCACATATTGATTTCAATTCATGAAAACATACCTGAACACTCTGATTTCCAAAACTTTCCCCCCCCCCCCTGATCTTCCTTAATCTAGTCCGTATTGACATAACTGAGCATTTTTGTTTGATTTTTTTTTTCACACTTGTGTTTTATCAAATTCACATGTCTAGTTGATTTTTGCGCATGAGGGTGAATGTGTGGTGTGTGTGTGTGTGTGTGTGCGTGTGCGTGTGTGTGTTTGCGTTCACGTGCGTGTGTGTGTTTTGTTGTTGACTTACAGACTTAATGAGAATTAAGGGCTCAATTCAGTACAGACTTGACTTTCAAATTTTTTTTGGCAAATATGTGTCCCATTTTAAGATTTCCTTACTTTTTTAATTAACGTGCCTACACAGCTTGTAGAAAATTAAAAAGCATTATTCTTGCTTAACAGCAAATTATTTTTAGTTGAATATCATTTCATCCATTGAAAATTGAAATTGTTTGAATCAATGAATAGACATGTCAGTGTTTTGATCCAGTTAATCAATATTATTTTGGACATTACTTTCTTTATCATTAAAAAATTGAATGGTTACTTATTGTATTTGTTAGCTGATGTTTGAAATTTTAATCCAAAGGAATGGATATTGTTTGTGTTAAACAGTATTTACTTGTACTTCTTTTTCATTTCACGCTGATTAAAGACTAGTTTACTTTATAACATCTGACGATTTTGCTTTTAACCCTTATTTCTACCTCCCAAACAGTAGCCCTCCCCATCTCTCTCTCCTCTCTCTCTCTCTCTCTCTCTCTCTCTCTCTCTCTCTCAACACACACACAGATTGTTAAGGCTCCTTGGTTGAACAATTAAATATTAGGACGGGGTACATTAATTTAAACAACACAGGATACTGACATCGGCCGATCAATCGCCTGGCAGGAAAGCTGTTGGATTGCTGATTTAAGTTTGGCAACGACTACGCCTGGGATCGAACCCCAACCCCAACGTTAAAAGCATGGTAAAATTGACATCAGACGCACCAATAAACAAACAAGCATGAGAAAGACAATACGCCACCTAATCTTTTGATCTGAGAGCATAAAGGAAGAGAGGGAAAAATAAAGATTTTGGAAACAAAATTCGTTTCTTTCATGTTTCCTTTTATCACGATTTTGCTACGTCATCGTATGGTTAGTTAGCGTCACAGAAGAACACTCGCAAGCCTGACAAAGACAGCAAAAAACGTCACAAAACGAAATGTATCTAGTTTCCAAAATCTCCTTATTACTGCCTTACAAGGCACAAGTGGATTTACCCAATGTGCTGGATGTAGCGATAAAACCTTGAAAAATATTACTACAACCGATGTGCCGGACATAGTGGTAAGACCTCGAAAAACATCATTACAACCGGAGTACCGATGTATATAGTGATAATCCGGATGTAGTGATAGGAATTTTTGGTCCCCAGGGACTTCACTACATCCGGAGTTCACTGTAATATAACCCACAGTGGGAGGGCACCCAAAGAAATGTTATTTCGGTGTCTCTGACTGAGAGGAAATGTACTAAATTATTTATTTCAGTGATCATCTCAGGTCGAACATTTAATTTAAAATTCTTCATTGCAGTAAGAACTGACTTGGAATCTACACATAAAACAACTTTAATTAAATTTTGAGGGTAATCCACAACAAACTTTAAAGCCATAATTATAGCAAATAACTCGGCCGTGAATATAGATTTTTTTTTTCCGAGATAATAAGACTTTTCTTTGTTAAGGCCTGGATAATGTATGCTGCACCTGCATGTTCATCGATTAATGATCCATCAGTGTATATCTTCAAATGGCTGGAATAGTGATCATGCAAATGCATTTTTATATTGGATAACAATAAATTAGTATTTTCAGCCTTTGTTAAATCTGTATGCTCAATATCAAAATGTGCTCGTATTAGTTTCCAGGGAGGGACAGGAGACACAATAGATCTTTTGTAATAGATGTTAGTTTGATATCTGAGGATTCTAAAATCGAGGAAGTATATGTTCTAAGAGTCGTTTGAGATTATATATTTTTAGCCCTTTTGGGAAAATCAGTGTCTGATTTAATATTTATTTCAGGGCCTAAATTATTGTCTATAGAAGAACTTCTTATCACAAATTTGGTGCATGCAAGATTCCTATATTCTTCCAGTGGTAATATCCCAGCAGCACTGTATGATTTTGTACAAGAGGCATGGACTGGTAGTCCCATGGCTATCTTATATGCTTTGGAATCAATACTTTGAAGTTTATTCAGTAAGTATTTGGGTGCACTGAAGAACACCTCTTGTGCATACGTTAATTTAGATCTAACCAGTGCGGTAGAAAGGTGCAAAAGAGTAATTGTGCCCTGAGCCCAAACATGCTTGCTAATAATCTTTAATAGATTTAAATTTTTTCGTGCTTTTGTTAGAATATGCTCTATATGAAAATTCCATGACAACTTTGATGTTAAATGTACTCCAAGGAATTTAAACCATTTTTGTATATTTAAGGGGTATGGCGGTTGACTTGAAATAAAGGCATATTAAATGGATCAGATCCAGTATTAAATAAACCCATCATGTGTTTTTTTTTCAGTTGGTATTTGCAAACCATTTTCAGTCATGTAAGCAGAAAGGGTATTTAATTCTTTTTGATATAACTTTTTGATATAGTTTTGTGATCTGACAGGTGTACATTTTTTTAATGTCGCTTCATCCATATGCATATGTCATCTGCATATTGGACTAGTTCTATGTTCTTAGTAATTTTTGTGGGTAAATCGTACATCAGAATTTTTAAAAATACAGGGGCAATATCAGACCCCTGGGGAATGCCCATGTGTAATTTTCTTCTTGTAGAGTAAGAGTTCCCTCCCTTTTTGTTCTAATATATCTATTTTCTAAGAAGTCTTTAAGAAAATCATAAAGGTTTCCTGATAATCCGATCTCTTTTAGTTTTTTTAAAGCAAACGAGAGTGCCATACTTGATCAAAAGCTTTAGTGATATCAAAAAAAGGTTGCTAGTAAGCATTTTCTTCTGGAAAACTGGTGTTTTATTTTGAGTGGTAAGTTTGAACCAAATGTTCAATAGCACTTTACCCTTTCGAAAACCTGCTTGGTTTGTTGGGATAACTTTGTTCTTTTCCCAAAAGTAGTTCATCTATTTAAAACAATTGTTTCATAAAGTTTACAGACATGAGAAGTTAATGAAATAGGTCTGTAAACTATCTATACTCTCTTTCAGTTTACCTTCCTTGTGGTCGGTACACTACTGATTTTTTTCCATATTGTGGCAAATGACCTGAGCTCCAGCATTTTTAAAAATATTCTAAGTAAAATGCTTATCCATTTGTCGGGAAAAATTTTTAAATCATTTTATTTGAAATGGCGTCAATCCCAACAGCTTTTTTTTTTTGTTTGGGAAGGAATCTATGGCATCTTTCACCTCTTGTAATATAATTGGGGCGTTGATGTCGCTTGTGTCATTATCAGACACATCATTAAAGACATAGGTAGATTCTTTATTCTCTCTGAATTTTCTTTCGTTTTCAGACAACCCCTCAAACCTGCTCACTTTAGAAATGGTCGACAAACGCTTCTGCTTTGTCTGTGGATGATGGTAAATTGTTATGTCAAGAATGATAGGATATTCTGGGAGTTTGATTCCATTTTTTATCGTTTTTATTCTCTTTCATACCAATTTATATCTTTGTGATCGAGTGTGTTCTTTGCAAAAATTACCCCAATAATCCTTTTTGGCTTGTTCCATAATCTATTACTATGATATTTGAATGCTATTTCCTTAAATTTTTATCTACCGTTTTCTTATCTTGACTTTTTTTAGTGTGCACGTATCCTTGAATAACCGTTTTTTTTTTCTTTGACCTGCTTACGCAATCTTCAGTCACCAGACATTACGAGATGTTTACCCCTTTAGATCCCTGATTCTTTCAATTTAGGAATACAAAACCAGACCTTTAGAACAAAGTACAAAAAAGGTGTCTACATTGGTATCAATATCATCATCTGGGGACAAGCTTATGTCTAGATCTTAAGTGTACTGTAAAATTGAGACCATTTGGCGTTTTATAATCAAAACTTGGGATTGTATCATCTGGTTTTGTGTCTTCAAAATAAGGGACTGATTAATTTTAATGAGAATTGGTATGTGATCACTCCCAAGAGTTTCACTACACGTTTCCCAAGCACACGACAAAGCCATTTTAGGTGAAACCAAAGTTAGATCAACAGCAGAGGGCATGTGTAGATACATCTGGAACTCTGGTATAAGAACCATTTGGTAACATATGTGAGTCTAAACATTTTCGACAAACCTATATATGACCTGGTTGCATTCTTTTCCAGAAAGGAGAATGAGCAGTTTAAAAATTCCCCTCCTACTAACCATTTACCCTTATCATTCTTGATATTTTTCATGCATTCAGTATTAGCTTCACTGGACCCTTAGGTAATATCAGAAGCACAGTTTACTGTTAAGGAGTCCGAAAACTGACAGTTACAGCACATGAAAAAATCCCATGTAATCCACTAGGCACAGGGGATTGTTTGTCAAGTACTGTAGCCAGTGTGAATATAGATTGCACAATTTACTTTATCACCATGTTTTTTCTGAATCTTTCTACTGGTGGATAGTAGTACTGTTCCAGTCTTGGTAGTTTGTTCTTGCTGACATTAACAGACTGGGTAAGAGAACATGGAAAGGGGGGGTGACACCCCAAAAAATTTACGTAAGCAGTCAATATTTTGAACAGAGAGAGCGGCAGTTCCACTGCAGTATCTTACATTGTTGTTAAATTTCATGTTTGAAAAAAAGGTAACTAGACAAATAAAAAATATGTCGCTTTAACACAATTGGAGCCCTTTGTACACACAGCGTAGGCTGGTATGCTACATTCGTTCCGAACGAAAACAACAAAAAATGTCCCCCAGTTGTATAAGACATTGAACCTATTGGGGCCAGGCAGAGCCGTAGAAGGAATTCTCATGGAAGGGTGGGGGCCAGGTACCGGGGACGTCGCGCCCGTCTTCCCGGGGGCCCTTCCCAAAGAGGTTCCTCAGATGCCGGCCAATATTGCCCCCTAGGATGCTGGCTCCTCTAGCAGTTGGATGTAGCCCATCACGGGGGTTGAAGCGGCGGCTTGTAGGTTGGAGTGAGTGATGAAAGTGATGTTTTTATCATCATTCAGCTCTGACACCAAAAGTGCGTTGTACAAGTCCCCTTTGATATTGAGTTCGGGGGCTGATGTGGAGCCATCTTACTGATTATGTTTGGGCAGGGTCAGGGTTTTCTTCTTTGATGCTCCTCACGCACTTTGCCATTCTTCCGGAACTGTTTGCGCTGATTCTGTTTCTAGGTCCTTCGATCCAAATGTAAGAGTAAAGCATCAGGAGGTGTCTTGACGGATGCACTTGCTTTGACCACTGCTGGTTTGATGTCCTTTTTTTGTTCTTGCATTACTCTGAAGCACCTTAAATCCGTAGGATTCCCCAGTCTGTGTTGACTTTCTTATGACAGGGTCATCACATATAAAATGTTTGGGAAAGGCCCCCTAAAGTTGGACTTGGTTTTCTCTGGACTTGACCTTTAAGTCATTTACGTTTTGTTCGTGTCTGGACCTCACCTGTAAGTCACTTTACGTTTTGTTTATCTCTGGACACGGCCTTAAAGTTGTCATTTTCTTGCACTGCTCCTTAGACTTTGGCTCGTGACGCAAAGAAGTTTTGACGTCATTTTTTTTTACGTCAACATTTTTTTCTTTTTTTTTTTGTAACTTCCTGTCGGCCTACATTTCTGTTCTGCTTCTTTTCTGGTTTGTTTACATTGACAGACAGAGCATCTGAGGAGTCATTTTCAACGGTGGAGAACTCTAGCTACCTCTGCATAGGACAGGTAGGGGAAGGGCTCTGTCTGTTTGGCTTATGTCAGTGAGTCCCTTCCATCCCAATTTTTCAGCAGAGATCTTATTGTTCCCCTAGACTCGTCACTTTTTCACACAGAGAGGTGATTTGCCTTCGATGTTAGCAAAGGTTCTGTGTGGTAGGTCTACTCACGGAGGGTTGATGTCTGTTGAAGCGTTCTTGTTTCCAGGCCCAGACGTCAGCCCATCCTTCCCCAAAAGGAGAAACTGAACGGCCCCCTCGAGTCGGAATTAAATTTTATCTCTTCATTATTTCTGTTGCTTGCCAGCACATTCTCAGTGCATCCTTTTGCACACAGAAAGGTATGCAGCTTTTCTTGATCCCGGTGTGGTCTCCTTTTCTTTGCTTTTGACGAAACATAGCAGCATACACAGCACGAAACTATCGGTTGCTGTCTGCAGGCGCCATCTTGTGTGTCTTCAAAAAAAAAAAAAAAAAAAAAAAATATATATATATATATATATATGTGTGTGTGTGTGTGTGTGTGTGTACTGGTGAGTTGATTTAACGTGGTGACAGCCCTGATGTGGCCCTTTGTGGTCGGCTGGGCTATAAGCAACATTATCTTATCTTATCTTATGTGTGTGTGTGTGTGTGTGTGTGTGTGTGTGTGTGTGTGTGTGTGTGAGTGAGTGTTTTTTTCTGAGTGGGTTTGAACCTGAAATCCCCATGCGTAATCCTTGGCACTGAGCTGCCTACAGCTGTGGATTGAAGGAAACCTCTTTTGTTCTTCGAACAGGATTACATTCTCAATAAAGTTGGCTGGTAAATTTGGAATCAAAGATTTAAAGTAGACTTCCCAAAACATTTCTTTGCAATTATTAAACGCACGGTACAGAAGGTAAAGTGCTTTCTTGCCTTTGTTACCATGTGTTCTCTTCCAAGATTTATAGTAAGTGTGAAACCCAGCAAAAATGGCCTCCAATTCCTGAGAGAGAGAAGAAGAAGAAGAAGAAGAAGAAGAAGAAGAAGAAAGAAAGAAAGAAGAGAGAGAGAGAGAGAGAGAGAGAGAGGAGAGAGAGAGAGAGAGAGAGATTCCCCAATTTTTTCCTTTTTTTTTTTTTGCATCCTCTTTCAGCTACCTCCATTGCTACACCCACTTTCTCCTTACCTCTCTCTGAGCCCTCTCAGAATATCGCCCACAACAAAACCCCCAAAATAAGATCAAATCCTCTAAACGCCCTCTCTTTGTTGTGAGAGACAACAGGGGGGGATCAGTGGAGGGGGAGG
>CM031605.1:90189974-90192474 GCA_018398815.1 Conus ventricosus | reverse complement strand
ATCCACTGTTCAATAATTTGTCCTATAATATGCTTCGACATTCAAATGACTGTACTTTGAACAGCTATAGTAAATTATTACTGAACATGTGCACTGCGTTAGATTTGAGCATTTTAAATGGCGTGTGCAAAGGCGACTATGAAGGTTGCTACACATTTATATCTGGCTCTGGAAGCAGTGTCACAAACTGTTTCGTACTCTCACGTGAACTTTTATGATTTTGTTTGATTCTTGTGAATTATCTATAGCTGACCGTATTGATTCCGACCATTTACCAGTGACAGCATGTGTTGTTCTTGCCAAGGAATGTTCACCTGATAAGTGGATGCAAAAAGAGAATTTTGTCCTACACAAACTTGTCTGGGACGAGAGGTGTGCAGCTACATATACCAGTATTTTGTGCAGTGAAGAAACACACACAAAAATTGATATTGCAATTGATTTGATTAATGTTAACGTAAATAATGCTCTTAAAGTTTTAAATGATTGTATAAGAGAAAGTGCTGGATCCATGATAACATGTATATCATTGAACAACAATGGAAGTTCATGTAAATAGTTTGATATAGAATGTAAACTTTGTCAAAGAAACACTAGACGATTGTTGCCGATATTTCGTCGCTCAGTAAAATTAGAAAAGAAAACAGAAACAATAATCGAAATGAAAAATGAATATGTAATTGCCAGACGTGAATATAAAAATTTACTACAGCGGAAGAGGAAACAATTCAACAAAACTTTACTAGATAAACTGGTAACGACATTCGGAAACGAAAAAAGAATTTTGGGACGTTGTTCATAACGCGTCCTTCAAAAGAAAACAGCCTAAAAATAATATATCAGTCAACTCCTAGTTTCAACTCTTTAAAGCCTTGCTGGAGACGGATGCTGACAACACAGTAAATGAGTATTCAGCTGAAGTTGAAATGGAAGGCTATATGAATCGTCCGATCTCTAAAGATGAAAAATTGCTAGCACTTAGAAAACTATTTTTAAAAAAAACATAAAGCAGCTGGTCCCGATGGCATTATTGCCGAGCTTTTTAATAATTCGAATGATCAAGTTGTATACTTCCTTCCATGGGACGTAGGAAGAATGAATACACGGAGTTTTTGAAACAACAACAACAACAGCAGCAACAGCAGCAGCAGCAGCAGCAGCAGCAATAATAATAATAATAATAATGTATAATACTTATAGAGCGCATTTCTTGTTGTACAACTCAATGCGCTTACATCCATTTGCACTTATTCATACAATATTCATGCACACAGCAAAAAGAAAATACACAATTGCAGACGCACCTACATGCATAAACTGCCTCACCAAACTAGTTGTGGAGAAATTTAGGAGAGATCTAGTCATCTACAGAAGAGAATAGGCCTTTTTGAAGAGGTAAGTTTTGAGCTGAGATTTAAAAGAAGAAAGAGTAGGCTGATTACGAAGGTCTTCAGGGAGGGAGTTCCAAATAGAAGGTGCTCTAAAACTGAAGGCTCTTTCGCCAACAGATTTCAGAGAACGCTTAGGGATTTTCAAAGTTTTTGTGAATAGCAACAACAACATCAACAACGCGCACTTTACATAGATTTCACCATGAAATTATCAAACAGTATTGTCTATAGCCATGTATGACAAACACACACAACACACACACACACACACACACACACACACACACACCACACAGAGAGAGAGAGAGAGAGAGAGAGAGAGAGAGAGAGAGAGAGAGAGAGAGAGAGAGAGATTGTGTGTGTGTGTAAGTGTATGTGTGGGGAGAGAGAGAGAGAGAGAGAGAGAGAGAGAGAGAGAGAGAGTGAGAGAGAGAGAAGAGAGAGAGATTGTGTGTGTGTGTGTGTGTGTGTGTGTGTGTGTGTGTGTGTGTGTGTGTGTGTGTGTGTGTGTAAGTGTATGTGTGGGAGATAGATAGATAGAGAGAGAGAGAGAGAGAGAGAGAGAGAGAGAGAGAGAGAGAGAGAGAGAGAGAGATTGTGTGTGTGTGTAAGTGTATGTGTGTGTGTGTGGGAGAGAGAGAGAGAGAGAGAGGAGAGAGAAGAGAGAGAGAGAGAGAGAGAGAGAGAGAGAGATTGTGTAAGTGTATGTGTGGGGGAGAGAGAGAGAGAGAGAGAGAGAGAGAGAGAGAGAGGAGAGAGAGAGAGAGAGAGAGAGAGAGAGAAAGAGAGAGAGAGATTGTGTGTCTGTAAGTGTGTGTGTGTGTGTGTGTGTGTGTGTGTGTGTGTGTGTGTGTGTGAGAGAGAGAGAGAGAGAGAGCAGAGAGAGAGAGAGAGAGAGAGAAGAGAGAGTGAGAGAGAGAGAGAGGAGTGAGAGAGGAGAGAGAGGGCCTCCTACTGTTTCGTTACATCCTCTTGTTCAATCACCCCCTCCCGCCTTCCCCTCCCACCGCCCCCTTGCTTACCACCTTATAAGCGTATACGTAGGATTGAACCATGAACCTAGATGCGCAGTGAAAGGCCAAAGCAGACGCATCGTAATCAAACAGGCT
>CM031605.1:90129974-90154974 GCA_018398815.1 Conus ventricosus | reverse complement strand
TAGTGTTGACTCTCTACATTCCTCTCAGTTGCGTACTACGTTGTGTAGGTAGCCTGAAATAGGTTCTGTAAGCAGAGCGACCGGACTCGTTATCTTGGTGATCTTGGGTTTGGGGTGTGGTGGACATCTCCGCAGGGCGCCTTACGGTACAAGGGGGTCGGTTTCCCTCGGATGGTCAACATCGGTTTTGCTGTCTCCATTTCCCTCTATACTGTCCTTCGAAAATGAGAACTATATTATGCTGGCTTAACTCTGGCCACACACACAGTTCAAATCCATCACCAGCTTTCGGGAAACGCCTGCCAAGGTCAGTTTGGCCCTCCTTGGTTTAATGGATGACACGTTACACATAAGCATGCACCCTGCGTGAGAATCGGAATGAATGAAGGAAGTGAGGAAGGTAAGGATGGTTTAGTGAACAATATTGGATGGTGATACAGAGCATGACCTGATTGAAACGCCTGTGGCAGGTTTTAATGTTTGGCACATTCCCAGGTAGGCAGCCCGTTATGTAACGTGTGTGGAGGTAAAGAGCTCTAAGGGCTTGGTCTTAGCTCGAGGATAGGCGCTATTTAGCATCCATAATCATTGTTTTTAAAAGATTAGACTTAGTAGTTGTTAACCTTACACTTTGGTATGATGTCGAGATATCAATATATTGCACTTTTCTTTCTAACTAGTTTTGTAATTTTGTTTTCGAAACGAACCAGACACCAATTTCTTCACTTAATAATATTCGTACAGTGGATCTGCGACAGTATTCTGGGGGGGCGCATTCTAAAACTAACAGAGTACGGCAATCCTTTATGGCTAGGAGTAGGTCGTTTCCCCCATTTCTTGAGCACAGTTACTTCTTGTTCTTACTTGGGGTTCTGCTTCTATGGATCTGTAATATCTTATGGTTTTGGCAGTACATAAAACCACTTTCAGTTTTTCCCCCTTACTGTTGTTGGTGCCGTAAATGTCACCAACATTCAGAGGTCGCCTTACAACAGTCGCTTACGGTCTTTTTCAATGTTTTTTGCAACAACAACAACAAAAATAAAAAATAAAAGGTGTGTACTGAGAATCACACAATGCTAACTTGTGGTGTGTTAAAAAAGTGTCCGTACATTGTGACTAAAATTCATGGTCAATGTTCAGACCTTTTTTCCATGCATAGGCCAGAGAGTCAGATATAGGCACGGTTATCTCAAGATTAAGATTAAGATGGCAACAAAACAACGATTTCACCACCACCAACACCTCACCCACCAACTACCATACAGGAACAACAAACAACATCTACAACACCATAGCCTATTATAACATCCTATAACAATGGTGATGATGATGATGTGATGATGTGATGATGATGATGATGATGTATGCGATGATGATGATGATGACGTTGATGATGATAACGGTGTACCGCTGCTACTGCTGCTGCTGATGCTGTGATGATGTGATGCTGTTGTTGATGCTGGGATGATGATGATGATGAGGCTGATGCTTTGTTGTCAAGGTTCAAGTCCAGACTCCCCCGTTCCCAGTTTTGGACATAGTGTGTTACTGTCACTTGTCTGCAGAAAACGATACTACCCCTACGAGTATGACAAGTGAGTGGTGAGAGAAGAGAGAGAGATGAGAAGAGAGGAGGTGAGAGAGAGAAGGGTGGAGAGGAGAGGAGAAGAGTGAGAGAGAGAGAGGAGGAGATGATGAAGTGAGAGAGAGAGAGAGCTGGATGAGAGGAGAGAGGAAGTGAGGGAGGAGAGAGAGAGTGGAGAGAGAAGAGATGAGTGAGGAGAGAGAGTGGAGAGAGAGAGAGGGGATGAGAGGAGAGGAAGATGAGAGAGAGAGTTGAGATGAGAGAGAGGAGAGGAGGATTGTGTGAGAGAGAGTGAGAGAGGAAGAGAGAGAGAGAGAGAGAGGGAGAGAGAGTAGAGAGAGAGAGAGAGTGAGAGAGAGTGATTGAGAGAGAGGAGAGAGAGGAGTTGAGAGTGGCGGAGTGAGAGAGAGAGGAGTTGAGAGTGAGAGAGAATGAGAGAGTGAAGAGAGGAGAGAGAGGGAGTGACGAGAGAGAGGGAGAGAGAGAGTAGAGAGAGAGAGAGGAGAGAGAGAGAGAGAGGAGGATGATGAGGAGAGAGAGAAGAAGAGAGAGAAGAGGAGGAGAGAGGAGAGAGATGAGTGAGAGGAGAGATAGAGCGAGAGGTGAGAGAGAGTGAGAGAAGAGAGAGAGAGAAGAGAGAGAGAGGAGAGAGATGACGGAGAGAGAGGAGAAGAGAGAGGAAAGAGAAAGAGGCGATGAGAGAGGAGAGAGAGAGAGGAGAGAGAGGATGAGAGAGAGGAGAGAGGAGAGAGGAGGGAGAGAGAGGAGAAGAGGGAGAGGAGAGAGAGAGGAGAGGAGACGAGAGGAAGGAAGAGAGGATGAGAGAGAGAGTGAGATGAGAGAAGAGAGGAGAGAGTGAGGAGAGATGAAGAGAGAGAGAGAGGAGAGAGAATGAAGAGAGGAGGAGAGAGAGATAAATGAGTCAGGATCGCCCACAAACCATAATATCCTTATAATGTACCACCTCAGTGTCTCCAGGAGTGAAACAAAACTCCCAGTGTATGCACAAACCCGTAATGTGACGGTGACGGTGAAAGACAATAGAGCCGTCACGAAGAGACAAACAGACAGCAGAATTGGACAGTGAAGACAGGGCAGACAGAGAGACCAGAGGCACGACAGAGAGAAATGGGTCAGGGAAGGACTCACTTTCACGGAAGAAATGGCAGATTCAGATCGAACACAGAGAATGGACTGAGACAGACACACAGGGAAAGTGAGAGGAGTGACACACACAGAGACAAAGGACAGAACAGACACAGACGGACTGACAGACAGGACAGACGACAGAGGACCAGACAGACAGTAAGAGATAGACAGATCAGACAGGACAGAGAGAAAACGCAAGAGTGACAGAGACCGACCGACGACCGTCCGACAGACAGAGACACAGACAGTGCAGAGAAAAGGGACCTGTTTTCTAAACAAGGATGAACTTAGAGACAACAATGAGCCCTAACGTTGTTTTCAGAGCAAGTATCAAAAGCGTTACAGAACTTCCCTGAACTTTCTCTCTTCTCTCTTCTCTCTCTCTCTCTCTCTCTCTCTCTCTCTCTCTCTTCCTCTCTCTCTTCTCTTCTGCTCTCACACGCCCCACGCACAGTCCATCCCCTATATCCCTCCCCCACCCTTCTTACCTTTGTCCTGTTCCTCTTGCCCGTTCTCTTGTATTTCCTTTCCTTTTTTATCTTCAGCACGTCTCTAACGAGAGTTATGAGCAAGAGACAGGATTCGGAGCACATAGATGAGGACACGATTTTTAAAAAAAACAACCGCGCGCACACACACATGCTTTCATGATACTCGCAGAATGCATGCACGTACACGCACACCACACGCACAACACACACTCACACACACCAAACAACAACACACACACCACACGATTCTTGGTTCTTCCAATCCGTACTCTGTCGCAGTGCGTGAAAAAGAAAACAGGAGCATTAAAGGATTCGGGGTTGGGGGGGGGAGGGAGGGGTGGGCAGCGGGAGAGGACACATGTCTGATAATTATACGCTCGCTCGCACGCACACACGCACCTTACGCACGCCGCGCACGCACGCATACACACACACTGACACAACACAGACAGGCAGACACACACCACACACACAACACACACAAATATATTTTTATATATATATATGGAGGTGGAGTCTAAGAAAGAACGAGAAGAAAGAGGGAGGACAGGCGGTGGGAGGACAGAACAAAGAGAGCTAATGGTGAAAGGAGAAAAGAAATGGTTGGTGGTGTGGATGAAATAGAGAGGAAAGGCAATATAGGACAGGAATGGAAGACACAGGCACAATAACAAAACACACAGGACCAACACACACGACAGACACCACACTCTCACGAACACTCACACTCACACAAACACACACACACAACACCACAAACAACACGCACGCACGCACGCACGCACAGACACACACACCACACACACCAACATTATTAAATCAAGGATTTGTTGCGCTAAATCATGATTTTACATGACATGCATAAATCAAGAAAACAACAACAAACAACACAGAGAGAGAGAGAGAAAGAGAGGGAGAGGATTAGGGAGAGAGAGGAGGTAGAGAGAGAGAGAGATGAGAGAGAGTGAGAGAGAGTGTGAGAGACGAGACAGAGACAGAGACAGAGATAGTGAGACTAGAGACAGAGAGAGAGAGAGACAGTGAGAGGAAAGAGAGAGAGAGAGAGGGTGAGAGAGAGAGGAGAGAGAGATTATGAGAGGAGTAAGAAAGAGAGAGAGAGGAGAGCGAGAGAGAGACAGACAGACAGACAGACAGGACTGACGACAGACAGAGGATTTCCAGTCTGCAGATAAAGTGTTCATAATTGACAATTGCATCTGAAACACAGTGAATCATGATTCAAGACCGTGGGTGTTTTCTGTCGCGCCACTTAAACAAACAGACGGGGCTGTATGTCATCTTCATGCAAAGCTTCGGGTAAACGTTTAGCTGCGGGCTGTGTTTGTTGGCGGGTACGTGCGTGCGTGCGTGGGTGCGTGTGTGCGGCGGCGTGTGCCTGAGTGTGAAGATGATGGAGTGTGTGTGTGTGTGTCGTGTGTATGTGTTGTGTGTGTGTGTGTGTGGGTGTGTGTGTGTGTGTGTGTGTGTTGTGTGTGTGTGTGTGGTGTGTGAGAGAGAGAAGTGAGAGAGAGAGAGATGATGAGCGAGAGACATGAGACAGTAAGACTGCAGACAGACGGACAGACAGAAAGAGACAGACGAGCAGAGGAACAGAGGAAGAACGACACGGACACCGACACAGACGAGAAGAGACAAGACTGTGAGAGTAACTGAGAGGGTTAGAGACGGCTAGAGCAGTTTGAAAATTGTTTTTGGCAGTTTTAGAAATTGTTTTTGCGGGCCGGGCTTCGAGAGTGTCTCTCATCTCTACCTCTACGCCATCATGGGCAAGAGTAGATGATGATGTGAGATGATGATGATGATGATGATGATATTTGTTTAGCTTAAGGGGGGATCAGTTCGTGTTTTCAGGACAATTTCACGGGTTGCTCACAGGTTCTCCTCTTCATTTGCCAATGAAAATATTTTACAGTGCGCATCTTCAATGATTACATGTGTGTAGCAGTTCAGATTTGTAGTATTTTGTCTATTCAACTTTGATATTTTCTTCTAGGATTCTGTGTGTTGTCTGTCTGTCTGTGTGTCGTCTGTGTGTCAGTCTGTCTGTGTGTCAGTTGTCTGTGTTGTCTGTGTGTCTGTGTGTCTGTCTGTGTGGCAGTCTGTCTGTCTGTCTTCTCTCTCTCTCTCTCTCTCTCTCTCTTCTCTCTCTCTCTCTCTTCTCTCTCGCTCTCTCTCTCTCTCTATCTCTGGTCTATAAATGAGGGTATACTCTTACGCCGTGGACCTTTATATATATATATACACTTAATCAGTGAAAGTCTGATATTGCCACTCCAAATCTTCCTACTTCTTTCAATAAGCTCTACGCACCATATCAAGTGCCCACCTTACAACCAACCATGTTTGTTTTTTTGTTTTTTTCTCATCCATTGTTGTCGTCTGCATTTGTTTTATCATCGCGCTATCTAAACAAAGAAATGCAGTGGACACTTCTCGAAATGTATTCACACTTTAAAGTCGTTATAAAGTACGAAACGTACACCCAACTAAAACGTCACACACACACACACCACTCCACACACAACACACACACACACACACACACAAAACACCACACACAGAGGAGAGAGAGAAAGAACGCGAGACTGGAGGAGAGAGAGAGAGAGATGGGAGAGTGAGAGAGAGTGATGAGGAGCGAGTGAGAGCGGAGAGAGAGAGAGAGGAGAGATGAGAGAGAGAAGGAAGAGAGAGAGAGAGGAGAGAGAGCGAGAGAGACGACTGAGAGAGAGAGAGAGAGAGTAGCTGAGGGAGGAGAGATGGGAGGCGAGAGAAACGCGAGGGAGAGAGTGGGGGGGGGTGGGGTGGGGGTGGAGGGATGTGAGAAAGTTTTCATGTTAAAAGGAACTTGGAGCCTTGGATAAGGATTCCAAGCGGCGAGCACCACGCCAGAAAACTTGAGTGTCCACGAACGCAAACGTGCGTTTTTCATTGTCCCTGCAAGCGGGTCTGTGAGGGACCAGGGGACATCCTGACCACAGAATGCCTTTCTTCCTGCCGCTCCTATTACTCCTCCGGACGCACGAGGTGTGGGGTTTTCCATCGTGCCATCTAAGAATCACCCGAGACAACGTTTTCTTCAGTGTGTGGAAAAGGCCCTATTCTGGTGAGTACATACTGTTGGCACAGCAAGCGTTCCTTCCAGTATTCATTATTTAAACACTGCAAGATCACGCAAGAAAAGCGCATAACTCAGCTCAGCGTTTACCAGTCCCCCCCACACCCCCACCTCTGCTCCTTCACCGCCTTGCTCTCTATATACTCCCCTCGCCTTCCCCCTAACACCCCCAACCCACACCAACCCCCCCCCCCCAACCCTGGTCCCTTACCTTTGTCTTCGCTTGGAGCAGTGTTTGTTAGTGACTCGGGGCTGTAGTTGTAAATCTTCACCTAGTTTTTCAGGTTTACATATAATATGCGTTAGTTCCAGAGACAAACATGTAAAGATGTTTCCCCAATGCCACTTTGGGCAATTCTGGAAGACTGTGGAGGGGGGAAAAAAGTTCTGATTAATCATGTTTTGATCCAGATCACAGCAAAAAAACAAAAAAATTGACGTGTTTTCACCTCCTTTACGCTCGTTCACATTTTGGACATGCTTCAACTGTCTACGATACTCACTGTTCTTGGACATGTTTCTACTCTCTACGTTGTTCACTGTTTGGGACAGTTTCACATCTCTACGTTGGTAACCCATTTTGGACATGCTTCCCCTGTCTACGATGTTACACTGTTTGGACATGATTTCACCTCTCTAGCTGTTCACCATTTGGACATGCTTCATTTCGATGTTCGCTGTTTGGACATGTTTCTTCTCTCTCGTGTTCCCATTTGGCAATGTTTCACCTCTCTACGATATTCACCTATTTGGACATGTTTCTCTTCTACGTTGTTCACGTTTGGACATGCCTCACTGTTTGGACATGTTTCACTGTTGGGACATGTTTCCTGTTTGGGACATGGTTTCCATGTTGCGGACATGTTTCACTGTTTGGGACATGTTTCAGTTCTTTGTTCCTTGCCCTAATCTCCCATGCTACTTACAACATTGCACTCATACCACGCATTCCAACTCTCTCTATCTACAAGCCACACAAACACACACACCTCAACACACGCGGTCGCGAGCGCGCGCCCGCGTAGCGCGCGTGTGTTACCTGTCCTTTCTCTGCTGGTATGTCTTGTTTCTCTCTCTCTCTCTCTCTTCTCTCTCTCTCTCTCCTCTCTCTCTCTTTTCTCTCTCTCTCTCTCTCTCTCTCTCTCTCGCTCTGTCTGTCTGTATGTCTGTCTCTCTTTCTCTCTCTCTCTCTCTCTTCTCTCTCTCTGTATATATATATATATATATATATAGTATATATATATATATATATATTTATCTTATTTTTTGGTTTTGTCAGCACCCAATGTTCGTTCTTCAATGCAAATAAAGCTACAGCGTAAGATTAACAAAATAAATAAAGCCCAGAAATAAATAATAAATAGATGCACAAACAACAAATGGTTGATTTAATGATAGGAAACAAACGAAAACACAATTTTAAATAAAATTCTAAAGTCTTTTCATTATGTAATTGCCCTTTCTAAAAACTGTTTTTTGTCCTCCAACCGTTGTCTTCCAGGAAGAGAAATTGAGACCACCCCAAGCATACGATCTTTTAGCTCCAGCGGCGATGGCCACATCATGGCTGTTTGCCTTGCTCAGACAATCGGCAGACTGCTCTCCCACAATGCCGACAGATCCACAGGAATCTCCGCCCTCTTTTTCCACATCCGGGATGTGACTTCCATTCCGCAATATATCCGGTCCTGGCGATGAGAAGGTGATGAATGGTGTTGTGTTTCTGTTCTTTGTGGACGAATACATCAAATGTCTTTTCCATGTCTCTGTCAGGAAGGAGCTGAATCAGAGCCAGACGTTTGTACGGACATCAAATCTAAGATGGGAGGAGGGACAGATCTGGAGTCACAGAGAGAGTAACATTATGAAGGAATGTTGTTGTTGTTTGTTGTCGTACCCTGTCTAAAAGACTCCAGGGATCATCCAAACAGCCGAAGTACTTGAACACTATGGTACAAATGCATCAGCTGGGGATGAGAACATTACGTGTGTGACCGTTTTTGATTACCCCGCCACATGGGCAGCCACACTCCGACTTCGGGGGATTTTAGAGACTGATGTTATGCTAGGAGCTTGTCACAACTGAAGACAATCCCCGCATAACTATGCAGAGCATACCAACATTTTGATGTAGCCTTGGTGTTCTAGCCTATGTCAATTAGCCTGACACAGCCTTAAGCCAAGGCAGATTATGAATGAATGTTTTACATGCTGTTCATGACTTTTAATTAAAAGATTTTACAAAGTAACTCTACATGTTAACATAGACAAACGCATTACAAGACAAGACATGATGCGTTTCGATTTTCTTAGTTCTTTTAAGGCAAGATGAACGACATCCAGGACAATATAAAAGAAGAACAAGCAATCACTTATCTTCTCAAATTTGTTACAAAATGCTGTTTATATACAAATAGATGTTTTCAGGGAATTAACATTATTCAACAAAAAGCAATACAGTTTAGCCTAACACATCACCCAGCAGTATTTTGTGTTGAATCCTGGTGAGAGAATTCCAACGCCAGTAGATTTATTATAGCTAACAGAAGGTTTTATATAAACTATTAATATTTTGCTCATCTGCCATTGATCAGGCAATAATGACATGAGATCACTTCACGCGAGGGAAACCTATCATTAGGCAGCAGACTGACCTGCTGGGCGGCGTGCCAGGCACTGCAAGAAATGGGAGTTTATTTGTGTGCCCCTCAGTTCTGGTGTGTTTCTGACCAATATGGAAATACCCTGGCAGGACAACGGTTTCTTTCATGGTCTTCAGTTGGAATCTTATCACGCATCATCAATACATTCAGCCGCCACCCTCCCTCCCTCTCTCTCTCTCTCTCTCTCCTCTTCTCTCTCTCTCTCTCTCTCTCTCTTCTCCTCTCTCTCTCTCTCCTCCTCTCTCTTTTCCGGAACTGAACGAAGATAATGCGCTTGATGTCAACACAGATGAGCAACTAAGAGAGTACACCTAAAATGATGCTGCCAAATTTACACACGGCAGTTTGTCAATCACACGTGGAGATGGATACTTACCCGAATGTATAGGGGCTAGGAAATGGACATCCTTCGCCTCGTGCTTCAAGTTCCCTCAGTCAACACAGAGATCTGGCGCCAACTCTCAATGCACGCTCTGTGCATTGACTTGAAAGCAGTTTGCACACAGTGAGCCATGGTCATGGACGGTGGTAGCAGTCCTTGTTGACGTAATGAAAATCTGCCAGTGAAAGGGTCAATGTGAAAGAGGCGGCAATATGCTGTACTGACTCAGTGGACTGACAGGTGAATTTCGTGGTAAATTACTCCGCAGCCCACCGTGCATTGAAGCCATGCTGAACGAATGTATTTTTCATATGTGCTTCGCTATGACAACAAATAATTTTGGGATAAATTCATGGTCACTTTAAAGACTTGAGAGAAAAGGACAGACTAGAGCAAGCCTGTCACTGATAACCAAGAACAATTCTTCTTTTAACGGGTCTTTTAGAGTCAGCAAATCAGATTTGATATCCCAGTCACAAGCAGGTCTATATGAAGGAACAGACCATATTCCACTTTCAGTTTGACATAATAGCCTCCCAAAATCACAGAGAGACAGCGACAGAAGACAGAGACAGAATGAGAGACAGAGACAAAGACAGACAGACAGACAGACAGAGAGAGGGGGGGGGGGGGAGGTGACGGTAGTGCAGGAGGAGAGTGAGGAGGCGAAGAGAGACACGCTGGCGGGGGGAGGGGGGGGGGGAGTGAGTGGGGATGTCGGGAAAGTTTTCCCATGTTAAAACGAACTTGGAGACTTGAATGGATTCCAAGCGGCGAGCACCACGCCCCAGAAACCTTGAGTGTCCACGAACGCAAACGTGCTTTTTTCATTGTCCCTGCCAAGCGGGTCTGTGAGGAGACCAGACATCCTGACCCACAGACATGCCTTTCTCCTGCCTCTCCTCTACCTCCTCCAGGGACATATGAGGTACTGGGGTTTTCCAGCGCCGCCATCTAAGAATCACCCGAGACAACCGTTTTCCATGGAAAAGGCGTATTCTGGTAGTAAACACTGTCTGGCCCAGCAAGCATTCTCCCTTCCACGTCTTCAATATTTAACACTGCAAGATCACACAGAGAAAAGCGAAGAGCTCAGCTCACGTTTTACAGGTCTTTTCCTTCTCCCCCCCCCCCCCCGCCTCCACCTTTCACTGCCCTTCTCCCTTTGATCGCCCACTCACCATCCCCCCCCCCCTGCTCTTCTCTCCCACCCACCCCCTCCCACACCCCTCATCCTTCCCTTCGGAATTGTATTTTATTCAGATAATTGTGTCTGTAGTCAGAATCTTCACCACGTTTTTTTTTTTCCTCTCCCAAGTTCGTAGACACCAATCTATTCAGAAAGCCATTTCTCTTGCTGAGATTCATGCATTGTTGTTTGAGAAATACATGGAAATGCCTTTCCAAAATACCATTTGGGGCGATTCAAAAGAAACAGGAGGGAAACAAGTCCCTGATTGAATATTTCGATCCAGATTCTTGACCAAAAACCACGATGGTCTCCGTTCAGGCAAGTTTCATTCCTCTATCAAGCTCAGATGAAGTCGGTTCAGTAGTTGTTCTGTCATTTAAAAATTAAAAAAAAAAGATTTCCTTGTTCCTGTCTCCTCACCCATGCAATCTCACAGACATTGTACTCATGCCTCTCCTTCTGGCTGTCCATCTCCAGCCAGAGCTTGGCTGTTCCTGCCACTGCCTCGGCACTGGCAATCCACAGGGAGCAGTCAATGTCATGTCATATGGAGGCGACTCATCAATAGACAATGCACTCCTAACTATCACGTCTTCTCATAAAACAAATGTTAGGTAGGCACTTAAGGTCTGACCAGCGTGTTGGGCTAATGCGTAGGTCAGACATCTGCTGAGTCGCAGTCATCAGACCCTCTTCTTCAATTGCCTCATCTTTGTTGTTAATTCATTTATCCATTAGCTTCAAATCATGCGTAGTGTGGTCTCAAAACTTAGTGGATGTGGTGGGTATATGGACTAGTCCACACGCAGTGACGCCTCCTTCATGAAACTGAAACTGAAACATAAAACAAAAATCAACGAATGTCCCTCTAAACAGGGACGCTCACTCATTTTAGTTCATGAAACCAACTCAACAGCAGTGCAGAATATACTTTGACAGGTTACCTCATGACAACCCAATAGTAATAGCTCAGTTTGAACTGAATGCAGGGACTCTGGCAGGACCAGTCTGGATGTTGCTGTGTCGAGTGGAGCCAGGCTGAGAGGAGCAAGAGTGATACTACCATAGGGAAGCGGCTTCAGAGAAGGTGAAGGCAACAATACAAAAAAACAAATATATCTGCAGTAACATGAAGCAGCCTATTGGATGATTTACCACTTTATGCCTATCACTATCATGATTTGTAAAGACTTTGAAAGCAGCAATGCGCTTTCTGCATTTTCTTCCTGATGTCAACGCTCCTCATTAGGTATTGGACTCTATATGTTAACGTCAGGACGGCATCTTGGCGTCTTTTTCCTGTTCACGATGTTTATGTCTTAAGCATATTAAAATCAAACGTTTGTAACAACATACCATTCCCGTTTGCAAGTTTTCAGTCCTCGACCACGTAACGTTCGTTTGATGCAACTATTTTGTACTTGAAAATAGCGCGTGTGCAGGCGGACACGCGCGTGCGCGCGCGCGCACACACACACAACACACACACACACACACACACACACACACACACACACACACACACACACACACACATTTATACTTACCGGTCCTTCTCTCTGTCTCTCTCTTTCTCTATGTCTCTTTGTCTCTGTGTATCTGTGCATCTGAGTATCTGTGCATTTGTCCTCTCTCTCTCTCTCTCTCCTCCTCTCTCTCTCTCTCTCTCTCTCTCTCCTCTCTCTCTCTCTCTCTCTCTCTCTCGCTGTCTCTTGTCTGTCTGTCTGTCTTTCATTCTGTCTCTCTGTGTTATTTTTTAATGCACCGTCACCATTCAGCCTTCGTTCCCCAAAGCCCAAAACAAACCCACTGTGACCAGATTAATGAAGAAGTCCAGAAATAGATAAATGACTAGATAAACAAAGCAATTGATTACTTACGTAAATAAACGAAAACAATTGAAAACAACCCTAAAATAAATTTCAAAATCTTTTCATCCATACAATTGCCATTCTAGCTATTTTCGCTCTTACAATCGCCTTCCAGGAAGAGAAATGAGACCACCCCAAGCAAACGATCTTTTCAGCTCCGACAGACGATGGCCACATCATGGCCCGTTAAGCACTGCTCAGACATTCGGCCAGACAGCTCTTCCACAATGCCGACAGATCACAGGGAACCTCTCCCCGCCCCCCTCTCTCTTCTCCCACATCCGGGCACTGTGACTTCCATTTCCGCCAATATCCGGTCCTGGCGATTGAGAAGGTGACTGAATGGCTGTTGTGTTTCTGTTCTTTGTGGACGAATGCATCAAAGTCTTTTCCATGCCTCTGTCAGGGAAGAGAAGAATACCGAGCGAGCAAGCATCCAGCTAAGAAGAGGGACAGGTTTGGAGCTGGAGAAGGAGAAACAGTATCAATGTTTTACATGCTGTTTATAGATTTTTTTAAGGTAATTTAAAGTTACCTCGCCGGTTCACGTGGTCAAACAAACTACAAGACAAAACACGACGCGTTTCGACCTCCAATGTCTTCTTCGGGCAAGATAAACAATATTCAGGACAATGAAGGCGAAGAATGAGTAGTTAATACTCTTATCAAATTCAGTGTAGGATGCTGTTTATATCCAACTAGATTTTCTTTTCAAATAAATGATATAATGCAATAAAAAGCGATACAGTTCAATTCAGCATGCCACATCACGCAGCAATATTTTATTTTCAATCCTGGTGAGAGAATTACACTGCCAATAGATTTACTGCTCTAAACTTAACGTGTTATACAAACTATTTCTCATTTGCTCCTCATTGATCAGACAGCAATAACATGTGATATGATTGAGGGAACGTCTCAAATTGGCAGTAGACTGACCTGACTGGTGGTACGCAAGTGTGCTGCCAGAAATGTGAGCGTGTTTTCGTGGTTCCTCAGTTCTTGGTGTGTTCAAACCAATACGGTAAACCCCCCCCCCCCCCCCCCCAGTACGACAACCATTTCTTTCTTATTATTCAGGTGGAATTTCATAACGCATACTAAATACATTCAATCTGGTTTCGGCCACAGCAGCCCATGTCTTGGGATTCTCTTTCTACATCTTTCGTTGAGTTCAAAAGTAGCAAAACGCTTTGACATCTTGGACCCGTCCGTTCTGCTCGTTGCTGTCTGAATTGGGTTGCTACGTTGTGTCACTGCTCGGTTATCCTGCACTCAATGTTACAAATGTGTTTTGCATTAAATCCACGCCGATCGTGCTATTTACTGCATATGAAGAAAGCGACGGTATTGCCGGATAAACCTTGGGATAATATGAACATGTAAATTTACTCCAGCAAGCAAAGAAGTGGATGCCAGATGGCAACAGTAACGTTTAAAATTCCAAAGATAAAGAGAAATGAGAAGCATCAAACGAGGAAGAAGCTTGACATTCAAAACAACCACGACCTGAGTAGCCAAACACATCCATGATGAATCACTCAGTATTCAACAGACAGAATCCGATGCAGGAGAACGAAGTTTTACACACACACACACACACACACACACACACACACACACACACACACACACACACACACACACACACACATACAGACACACACGCGCGCGCGCTGGTGCTTTCTCTCTCTCTCTCTCTCTCTCCTCTCTCTCTCTCTCTTCTCTCTCTCTCTCTCTCTCTCTCTCCTCTCTCTCTCTCTCTCTCAGCAAGAAGATAGCAAGCTTGACTTCAACAAGGATGACCAACTAGAAATCATCTAAACATCTAAAACGACGTTGCCAAATTTACAAACGGCAGTTTGCCAATCCAGCTTGGAAATGGATACTTACCAGAACTTACGGAGGCTAGAAAACGACCAGCCATGTGCCTGGTGCTTCGTGTTCCCTCAGTAAACACAGAGATCTGGCGCCAGCTCTCAATGCACACACTACATGTTGACCTAAAAGTAGTTCACACACAGCGAGCCATGTTCGTGGACGGCCGAAGCAGCAGTCTGTGTTGTCGTAAATGAAATTCTGCCAGTCAAAGGGTCAACGTGAAAGAGGGAGTACCATGTTGTGCTGACTCTGTAGCCTGACAGGGCCTATGTCGTGGAAAATCTCCCGTAATCACAGTGCGTGGAAGCCGTACCGATCGAATCTGTTTTTCGTATGTGTGTCGCTATGACAGACACATGCTTGTCTTGGATAACTTCACGGTCACTTTAAAAGACTTAAGAGAAATGGACAGACTGTCACCGATCATGTGAAAAATGCTTCTTTCAACGGGTCTTTTTAGAGTCAGCAGATCAGAGTTGCTACCCCAGTTACAAGCGGGCCTATATGAAGGATCGGACCGTATTCCACTTTCAGTTTGGCAACAAACCCCTCTAGAAAACACACTCAGACACACTTGATCAAGGAATGAATGACATCTTGTTTCTGTCTTCACCATTCAAGCGATGGAAAACTGGTTGTCATTTTTCAAAGCTGGTAGGTAAACACATTCTCAGCAAGTGTTGAACAAACACTATTGACATGTTTCTTGAAATGGTTACAAGAGTAAATATTGAATTTCTCAGTGATGGCCATGAGTCACTGTCTCAGCAAGGCAGACAGACATGACTGGTGGTGAGAATGATGTCACTGAAGTTCAGGTAGCCCAGTTGCTAGTTAAAAAAGGATTCCTCCCTCCCCCATGTGAAAACCACGCCCAAAATGTCATCACCACTGTCTACAGGAATGAAAAACAACAACGACAACGACGACGACGACGACGAAGACAACAACAACAACAACAACAACAACAACAACAACAACAACAACAACAACAACAACAACAACAGAATGTTACTCAATCTGAACAGATCGTATGAGAAAGTCACTTTCCATCATTTCAAAATAGAGGAAAACACAGCTCTTAGTCAGTAGGTATTGCTTCATGACAGCAATTGATCACAAGGGTGCCCATAATTTCTTCCCATTCATCATCAGCATAGACAACTACTGAGACTTAAATGGAAAGGACAAGGGTATGAGTTCCATCTACTTCCTCATGGCAGGCACAAGCACCTGAACAACTCCTTTAACTTTAAAAAAACCTCTTTTTTTTTGCGTCACCCGGAAATAAGAACACACAACCGCAGCTTTTCTGAATGACTCGTTGTAGAATGACAACACATCGAAAGATTACCTTGTAAATATCAAATTAACTTTAACAATGGTCAGCCAGTTAGGATTTCGTACACATTCTTCGAAATCTGAACTGGAATCCAATAACAAACAAACAAACAAACAAACAAACAAAAACACCGCTATTTCAAGATTATCATTAACTTGACTCAATCATTCTCATTTCAATGAAGACAAAAATTGTCACCTGAAAAAAAAAGTTCGCAGAATTGCTTAGAATGACATAGCTGAGCTTCTCGGACTTAGACCCGGTTAACTGGAGAATTGCTGACTTGAAAAAAGGGCCAGATGGGGGCGTCATTCAGTATCGAGGTCAATCTTCAAAGAAGAAAAAAAAGGAAAAAAAACACAAAAAAAACATTCCACTGGACGAAAGGGGCAAACAAATTACAATCAGGAGTCTGGATCAGGATCAGGACATGTACGTTGCTGGAACTTCCCTTGGTCATAATAGCAAAGGAAAAAAGTGAGAGTAGCCCGTTCTTAGTTTTTTTGCTAAAGCCCTCTTCAGGTAAATAAAAACTTATTTTAAAATGTTGGTGTATTTCCTTTTTAAAGACGTTCCGACCCAATGAAACTGATGTCCCAACGGCCATCCCCGAGTTCCGCTCAATGGGACCCTGTTGCGGCGTTTCATCAACCTAGGCTATCAGGATCAGGATCTTATTCTAAGATTGACCTGTATGGTTAAAACATCTTTGTTGCAATTTAGTGCAAGGATGGCAACATAGTGACTCTGCTGATTGTTGCAGAGAATGCTGCCACACAGCCTGCCTGGACGATTTGCTCGTTCAGTTCATTCCAGTCCATGACGAGCTGCACGAAGAAGAAGCGCTGGTTCTGCTCGGTGCTCGACTCCGGGACTGCATATCCACGGTTGTTGATTCATGTGAATTTTGTGACAATGCTGTTTGTCACGAAGCCATGAAACATTTTTGGACGGATTTGACTCGTTCCTTTTTTTCTTTTCTTTTTTATTGTTGTTAAAAAATTTCTCTGGCGCAGTGCTGGAAGAAGTCCTTCAATGATCTTATAGAAGGTGACTAGTCTGTTTTTTCCTGCGCACTTAGAGGGGTGGTAACTGGAATTGAGTCAGCATTCGCGTGACGCAACCCGGGTCTCTGGACCTGTAGGCACGCTTGATTAATCTTGAATTTACAAGACAAGACACGACGCGTTCCAACGTCTGTGGTGTTCTTCAAACAAGATAAACAACATTCAAGACAATAAAAAACGAAGAATGAGCAATCACTTTATCTTCTCAACATGGACGGAAAATTTTGGACATTGAAAGACAATGTCAACGAAGCTTGTATAATACTACCGTCAGGGGACTGAAATGTCCTGATGATACTCTGTGGTTAAAATAAAATTATGTGATTATCGTCTGACCAATGGTAGACGAGAGGCAGCTAGGTGAGTTTAAAGTGAATTACAAAAAGTTAAGACTGTCCATCTTACGGATGAAACTGATAATGGTAATCGGGTATCAATTGATCACACAAGTCAAACTAAAGAGACAAATTGCCATTTAGCCCAGATGGAGTCTTAAAGATCCAGGGACGGAGAATCTTGACAGGAT
Organism: Conus ventricosus; assembly: GCA_018398815.1. Taxonomy (NCBI): domain Eukaryota; kingdom Metazoa; phylum Mollusca; class Gastropoda; order Neogastropoda; family Conidae; genus Conus; species Conus ventricosus. Next base: position 90,137,686 of record CM031605.1, on the reverse strand, counting down.
TTTGAGAATCCCAAAACAAGACCTGAGAGTCATTTGAGAAGAGAATTTCGGTGGAGGTTCTTAAAGCAAGTATCCGAGGATTAGAGAGATCTCCTACCTTCTGATTAAACAGTAACGAACCCAGCTCAGAATAATGCAGTCAGCATCAACGTCATTATCATTGTCATCATCATCGTCCTCGTCGTTATCATCATCATTATCATCATCGTGTCCACCTGCATTTTTTTGTCTTTAGAGAAAAAAGTAATAGAGTATTAAACAAAATCGTTTACATCCGTAGGCTTTATAATCCAGCCATAATCAATAATTCAGACTTGCTAGATATAACTACAGTGTTTTTTTTTTCTCTTTTCTCAATTCACACGTTTATTTTCTTTTTCAAGTTTTTATACACATAACCACAACATTTCACGAATAAAAATGTATGGGAAAATGTAACTAAACTCGGGATAGAACAAAGGAAAACTTGAATAAATCAACATAAACGAATCGAAAAACACGCGCGCGCGCACGCACACACGCAGACACACACACACACACACACACACACACACACACACACACACACACACACACACACACACATACACACACACACACACACACACACACACACACACACACACACACACGCACGCACGCACGCACGCACGCACGCACGCACGCACGCACGCACGCACGCACACACACACACACACACACACACACAGATATCTGCCAGTCATTAAAAAAAAAACATATCATTACATCTTGATAGTATCTTAGAGTAGCTCCACCATCCTTGTCGTCAGATACATTCTGATCCTTTCATCAGCACACCGTCACACATTAGGAACTAGAAAGGCGTTTGATAGAGCACAGACCCCTGCCCAAACGGAACAGATTTCAGACCAACTTTTCTTCTCGTATCATACCATGGATCCTCATCAATATTTCTTGGGTTTATCCCCTGGCCGCATTCATTCTCAACGTCCATCTTGCGCCGACTTTGAAAAGATAACTGATTGCACGTTCTACGTTTTCATTGCCCTGAATGTTTCATTCTCTTGTCTGAAGAAGACCCAGGAGGTCGAAACGCGTCGTATTTGTCTTGTCATTGTCCATGTTCTTTTTTTTGTTTTTAGCGGACTCTTTCATAATTCTTTTTAAAGTTTGTGAACTGTGTAGTCAATGTTGTTGTGTTATGGTGGTTTTGTTTTTGCTGTTGTTTTGTAACCATGTCGTGTAATCCTGGATCCGGATTGGCATCATAGATCCGCAAGAAAATGGATCGTCCTCAGTCTGGGACCACTTTGCATCTGTCCACAAAGCTGGTCTCACATCGATTAAAAGGGTTTTTGCATAATCCTGCTGACGGACATTCAAACCGACAAACCAAGAGGCCAAGGAGACGACAGGAACTCTTTGGCGAAGGTACCTCACACAGAAGTAACAGGCGAGGAGGAGGAGGAGGCTTTGTGCTCTAGAGAGCTCTGATAGTTCCTATCGTTCACATGATCCTTACACAACTTGCCAAGACAGGAGAAGAGACTTGCTCGTCAAAAAGGTGACTGCACCGAGTCAAGCTGAAAAGCGAATCAGAATTGTATTAGGTGTATGGATTGTAGAACTAAGTTCATGTTAGAATGGGATTAAAAGTGAAAAAAAAAAGGAATACATCAAAATATTTGGAAAATAAATCCATCCAAAATGACCGTTACAGAAGAAATCGCAACTCCAAACAAGCGTTACATTGTAGGTTCATAAATAGATAAGTATATAAATACGCAAATCAATCATAAGTAGATAATCAGATAAAGAAGTAAATAAATAAATGAATAAACCAAAAGGGAAAAGAAGAACAGGGGACCTAGCTGCGTTTTGATTGCAGGTTTGTTTGTCTTCCCAGCAGACGAAAATATTCAAAGTCGAAACGCGTCGCTTCTGATGTGCCATTATAGTTTGCTCCCTTATTTAGCAGGCTAATAACCCAGCTTCTGTTCTCCAGAGAAAAAAAAACCCATCATAATTATCTAAAGCTTCCCCCTTATTTCACCCCTCATATTATGCACAGCCAGAAGAAGAATGGATAAGCCCATGGATGTATCCATTGATCTCGTCTGGGAGGTAATGGAACGGAAGAGGGATTGCCTGTCATCACCAGTGTTCTTTATGGGGTCAGTGGCCTCGCTGTCTTCTTTGGCTTATCTGGCTGAGCCATGTGTGGGAGGGGTCAAGTGATCAGTGGCCGTGACTGACCGGAAGACTCCATGAACGATCCTGTCAGCGCTCGCCCGTTTAGCTAGGACAACAGTTTCTGTCTTCGAGGCCAGAAGTTATGACCTTTTATTGACAAGATTTGTAGCTATTGTTTCAATAAAACGGAAATAAAGCCTTCTTTTTTTCCCGCCAGTCCCACCTTTTAAAAAAAAATCCATTTCATAAGGCCTTGAAAAATATTAAAAGTCATGTAAGCACTGATGAAAACCTGAGCAAACAAAAACTTCGCTATGGAAACAAAACGCTCTTTCTTATTCCAGGTTCAATTTGGCAGACACAAGAAATTATGCAAAATCATCAAATGCATTTTGTTTCGGCTATCTTTGCTAAAATAGGACATTTACCATAATGAAACTCTTGATTTTCCTCTGCTGAAAAAAAAGGCCACGATTACCGTCGCTAAAGAAGCTACGGTTCCCTTTGTTTCACTTACCAGGCTATCGTCCAGCCCTACAGAAGACTGAAAACTGTTTTCTTGTTAGTGATTTAACTGATTAAAAGCGACCTGTTGCTTTTTTTAGTTACATTCAGGCACAACAGGGATACGGCAGATGGGGACAGAATCAATTGGATAGGCCAGATGATAATACCAGACGCACTTGGTCAGACGATGATTATATGGATTGTCTTTCGACCATACAGGAACATTAAAGAACTTCCAATTACCTACACGTATAGTAGGATTGTACCGGCTTTGTTGACATTGCCTTTCAGTGTCTATTTTGCCCTCAGTTTAAGGAGATAAGTGGGTGCTTGTTCTTCCTTTCCATGGTGTTTTATTCAACCTGAAGAAGACCAAAAAGGTCGAAACGCGTCGTGTTTTGTCTTGTCATGTGATTGTCCCTTTCGTCCGGCGGAATAGGTTGTTGCTGTGTTGTTGTTGTTGTTGTTGTTGTTTAAGATTGTCCTACATTAATAGAAGAGTAAGAGAACGGAACTTACCTAATACATCCCCACACCACCAAGACGCCAACACATTAAAAAAAACCTGCCAACATGCCAAATTGTATGCTGTTCTCTAGCTCAAGGAAGAAGGTCAGACTCACAACATCCGACTGTGAATTTGGCTCCATACCCCCTGGGCTCAGCAGACACATCATGTCTTTCCTGTCATCATTTCAGTTATTGTTTGTTTGGACATAATCTATTTATGACCTGACAATGAGAACAGTCATTTGCTGATCGCTACTAAATCTATTCCCATTGTATAAATATACTGTTCCTTTTTTTTCATTACAAGATCTAATGATATGACGAGTTTAGACTGTTATCAATGCTTGACTATTTTCATTTTTTTTTTTTGGTCTCTAAAATCATCCGCAAAGTTAAAATGATAAAAGAGTAAAATAATCCACGGAAATGCAAGAGAGAGAGAGAGAGAGAGAGAGAGAGAGAGAGAGAGAGAGAGAGAGAGAGAGAGAGAGAGAGAGAGAGAGAGAGAGAGAGACAGTCAGACAGACAGACAGACAGACAGACAGACAGACAGAGAGAACAGAGACAGAGACACAGAGAGAATACAGACAGAGAGAGAGAGACAGAGAGAGAGAGAGAGACAGAGACATACAGAGAGAGAGAGAGAGAGAGAGAGAGACAGACAGACAGACAGACAGACAGACAAGAGATAGAGAGAGAGAGAGAGAAAACATCAGTAACAAAGGTCAAGAGATTTCAGTGTACAGAAAGGCCAATCAAGGAGAGGGGCTGGAGGTAGACTGGCAATGACTATGACATGAAACGGGAAAGTGGAGGGAGAGCGGGATGATGGAAACGCTTTAAGACACTGAAGACATGACTTGCCAAGACGTCTGCTAGTCTTTGTGCTGACCCACACTTTCCTCGTGAGGCCACAGACGTGGAGACGTAATGGAATATGAGTCACCCATGAGAGCAGGACACGAAGGGCCACAGAATTTGAGACTTCATTTTTATAATGCTGACCTGAGGAGGAGAAGGAGGATACACATAATGCTACGAATTACAATTCTGGTGTGAGTCTCACATGACAGGGCTGTACTCTGCGCTTAGTTTCATAAGATATTCCCGGCATCAACCAGGCCCGAGAGATACAGACACCTGCAGTGTTTGGTCAGGAAATTTGAGCAACACTCTCAGAGACGCATCCATTAAGTGGATAAAACGCGACTGTGTGGTCCCAGTCTTCCCAACTGAGCCCGTAGCAAACTCAACGCTAAAAAGGAGCCGGTCGAGACAGAAATATCCCACAAATTAATCGCTCTGATGGGAATTGAACCCATGACCTCCCAGTCAGCGGCCGGGGACGCTAACCACTTCGCCACGGCGGCGGCTGGTATCTGTATACCCTTCCCGCCTCGTTGTGTTCCTTTCATTCTGCTATTGCATTTATTCATCGCATATGAGTCATGATTACGAAGACAAATTCACTTTAGTGTTTATATTGATGTTGTCTTTTAACCTGCAGGACATGGGCATAATTATGTCCCTTTGCGTCAGATTGTCGAAGGTTTAGGTCACTGAGCTCCCTTGTCGGCAGTACCACCACCCTGTCCCTCCTTCCCCCATCCCGTAGGCTCCACATTCTCTCTCTCTCTCTCTCTCTCTCTCTCTTCTCTCTCCTCCTCTCTCTCTCTCTCTCCTCTCTCTCTCTCACACACACACACACACACACACACACACACACACACACACACACACACACACACACACATTGCATTTGCAGTTTTTAGGTATTTTCTACAGTTGCAGGCAACATGAGGGCAAGGTGTTCCTTGTTGTTGGACGCTGAGAATCTCCCATGGATGTGTTTAATTAAAAAAAAAAAAGAACGAACATCCAAAGGAAGAAAGCAAACATAAACATAAACAGATAAACACAAAGTGACTTTAAAAAAAAACAGTAAATGCATGAAGAAACAAACTAGATGGGGAAAAAAAAGAGGGGAAAAATATATTTATAATCTATTAACAAAAAACGTGAAATACCCTCCGGATATAAATGTTTTCAATTGATAACAAGAACAACAAAAGACAGAAGACAGTTTCAAGGTCAGATTCTCTCTCTCTCTCTCTCCTCTCTCTCTCTCTCTCCTCTCTCTCTCTCTCTCTCTCTCTCTCTCTCTCTCTCACACACACACACACACCCGCGCGCGCGCGCACGCACGCACGCACGCACGCACGCACGCACGCACGCGCACGCACGCACGCACACACACACACACACACACACACACACACACACACACACACTCGCGCGCACACACACACACACACACACACACACACACACACACACACACACACACACACACACGCACGCATACATGCATATACACAGACACACGCACGCATGCACGCATGCTCGGTCGCGCACGCGCGCATGCACACACACACACACACATGCGCGCGCGCGCGCGCGCACATGACCAAAATCCGAACATTTCTTTACTCCTTTTGCTCAGGAATGTGTGGGCAAATCGTTCAGCAGAATCACCCCCAGGCTTCTAAAGCAAACCTCACGTAGCATTTTTGTCCTGTAACTTTCCTCAGGAGCATGTACATTCTTCGAATTGAAATCCCCGAACAACATCTTATTCAGCCCCAAGGTGACCTCGATCTTTTTGAACTCCTTGCGCCTTGACTCTCTTTGTTTTGTCACTTTGCAGTGAAAGGCAATAAAAGTCAGTAATCAAAAACCCGAACGGTCAGAACGAATGAATATTTAAACAGAAGCAACAGGCTTCGATCTTTAGATTTTTTTCTACAAACAAGGGAGACAGACTAACCCTGTGACATAAAAAAAAAAATTTCTGATTATATTGCGTGAGGCTGCTTCGCGTGGTGGATCTTGTCAGGGTAAGGATGAGGATTGTGCGGTATAGGGGAAACAATGCGCGTGATGGGAGATAAGGTGGACACAAAACTGCATAGTTTCAGCTTGTAAGCAGCAGCTGGTCAGTTTTAGGTCAGGATATTTCGATCGAAGGTTTGTTTTTGTTTCTTAACTGGCAAGACGTTTCCAAAGACTCGTGCAATTACGAAGGGTTGGGTTTTTGTGTGAAAGAAGATGGTTCAGCTGTCTATGTGTGTTATTTGATATAAGAATTAATTTCCATGCGAGTATGTGAGTGGCAGCTGTTCAGTTTTTAGGTCAGAAGTTTTGTTTGCTTCATCGGCAATACATTTTGAAAGATTCCTGAAGTTAGGAGGATTCTAATTTTTGCATTAAAAATACGACATGCCTAGCTGTTATTTTCTTTCAATGATATATGCGTTTGACTTAAATACAACATTTTGTTGCTTAGCATTCCGAAATAACGCTGCATGTTTAGAGACGCGGGGAGGCCAACATAGATCGTGATAGACTTAACAAAATAAATGACAGATATGTTATGTTTCCAGAGTAGATGGGTAAGCAGTTTCTAAAACGTTTTGTTGCGATGCACAGATATACGGTTTTTTTTTTATAACGAATTTGTTAAAAATGAAGATCAAACGTAGCTCTCTATAGAAAGGGTTCCAAACACAGAATGGTCTGGCACACACAGAGTTCAGTTCAGTGGTTTATTTAATGTCTTTTCATCGCCAGATGATATTAGACACTTGTTTAAAAAAATCAACTTACATAGTACTTGCAAAGCCACATCTGATATGTGCATATTTTCATAAGTGAAATACCCTAGTGGTACACAAAGTTGCGATCTTTACAAAAATTTTGCAACCTGTGACTGCGAAATACCCATGGCAATTTCAGCAACACATGAACCATATAAGACACAATTGACATTATCAAAGTTAATCATCTCAATAACTCTCATCTGATAGAGCGAAGTCAACACTGAGCATTCAAACAAAAGATGATGCACAGAAATGTTTTCTCTGCAGACACAAGCAATACCATGAGAATATTTAGTGTTCCAAGTGTTCAGCCTGAATTTATGAATTAATCTAACAACGTGCCTTGGGCACAATGGTAAAGTAGTTTTGACTAAAATTCTGCCTATGTATATACTTTTCCATAATTTGGATTAATTCACAAGAGGACAAATCTAAGGGATTTTTTAAAATGAATTTAGCTGAACAGTTTAGGAGTGGGGGGGGGGGGGGGGGGGGGGGATAAGCTAGAAATTCTTCTGTCATTACCTTAATGACGTGGCAAAGATTTAATAATCTTAAAAAAAAAAAAGGAACAAAAATGGGGGGGGGGGGGAGCACAGAGAGACGGGAGCTGAGGAAATGAGAACGACAAACTATTCAAATGTATTATAAATTCAAACCCATCACTAGCAGTTTATGAGAACCATCGTAATCCGTTTCGAATTTATATCCTTATATTTTGCCTGCTCTGAGGCCTTTCGTCCGCTGGATCGGACTCATCAGGAGGACGGCTGATTGTGTCTGTGCTCTCTTGGCGTCAAACGGAGACATACCACAGTCTGTGGTTCTGTGGTGTTCTGACCACCAAGGGTTCAAAAACAG
>CM031605.1:90109974-90117474 GCA_018398815.1 Conus ventricosus | reverse complement strand
AGCCGTGGGATGCGACAGTCGAGTGGTCATTGGTGGTCAGGTATATTGTGTGACAGAGGAGCCGTGGGATGCGACAGTCGAGTGGTCATTGGTGGTCAGGTATATTGTGTGACAGAGGAGCCGTGGGATGCGACAGTCGAGTGGTCATTGGTGGTCAGGTATATTGTGTGACAGAGGAGCCGTGGATGCGACAGTCGAGTGGTCATTGGTGGTCAGGTATATTGTGTGACAGAGGAGCCGTGGGATGCGACAGTCGAGTGGTCATTGGTGGTCAGGTATATTGTGTGACAGAGGAGCCGTGGGATGGGATAGTACAGTGGTCATTGGTGGTCAGGTATAGACGGTCGAGTGGTCATTGGTGGTCAGGTATAGACGGTCGAGTGGTCATTGGTGGTCAGGTATATTGTGTGACAGAGGAGCCGTGGGATGCGACAGTCGAGTGGTCATTGGTGGTCAGGTATATTGTGTGACAGAGGAGCCGTGGGATGCGACAGTCGAGTGGTCATTGGTGGTCAGGTATATTGTGTGACAGAGGAGCCGTGGGATGCGACAGTCAAGTGGTCATTGGTGGTCAGGTACATTGTGTGACAGAGGAGCCATGGGATGGGATAGTCGAGTGGTCATTGGTGGTCAGACTATATTGTGTGACAGAGGAGCCGTGGGATGCGACAGTCGAGTGGTCATTTGGCGGCCAGACTGAAGGACCTGGGAAGGGGATGGAGCACAGAACCCGTGCCCCATGTCCATCCTTTACCTCCTCCACGTCCTTCCCCTCGTCTTCCCATGTCACGAACCAGCGTACTGTACAGATCTTGTACGCATGAATGTATGTCAGTACATGTGTTGGCTTGCGTGTAAGTACACGTGTATGCATGAATATCTAGGGACGTATGTACAAATATTTATGCATGTGGTGTGTGTGTGTGGTGTGTGTGTGTGTGTGTGTGTGTGTGTGTGTGTGTGTGTGTGTGTGTGTGTGCATGCAAGTCAGACAAACAGTTGATTATTATTAGATACTGTACTTGAGTTAGGCTGCTATTTTGGTGGTGGGAGAGAGAGAGAGAGAGAGAGAGAGAGAGAGAGAGAGAGAGAGACAGACAGACAGACAGACAGACAGACAAACAGACAGAGACAGACAGACAGACACTCAGACAGACAGAGACTCAGACAGACAGGCAGACAGAGACAAAGAGAGAGAGAGAGAGAGAGAGAGAGAGAGAGAGGGGGGGGGGAGAGAGAGAGAGAGAGAGAGAGGAGAGAGAGAGAGAGAGAGAGAGCAGTCGATACACAGGTAAAGAATGTCTGATTGAGACTAAAGAGTAAGGAATGCAACGCTCTCTCTCCGTTGGCCATGCCTCAATGACCCATGGTTTGGTGATGGATGGCGAGTGTGGTTCAATGACTTCAGTTTTGTTGGAGAACTGTATCACTCTTCTGACGTTTTCCTCGAATTAAGCGGCTTTCAAACCGAGGTGATTGAGGGCGGAAAATGAAGCAAAAATTGAAAACCCCGTTTCTTTTTTTTTTTTTTTTTTTTTTTAATTTAGAGGTTCACTGACGGTGTGGCTGTTCGCTTAGTAGCAGCAGCCTGAGGTCTGGCAGTGTGGGCGAGGCCTTGGTCTCTGCGGAATAATGTGATGTTTATGTTGCAGAGTTTTCTGATTCCCTTTTCTTTCTTTTTGTTTGTATTATTGTTGTTTTCACCTTCCGTCTCCCCTCTGTTGGATTTATTCCTCAACAGTTCCCAGGAGTACTGTTTTATCAAGGTCATTTGATGATCTTCTTCTTCTTCTTCTTCTTCTTCTTCTTCTTCTTCTTCTTCTTCTTCTCCTCCTCTCCTCTTCCTCCTCTTCTTCTTCTTTTTTCTTCTTCTTTTCTTCTTCTTCTTCTTCTTCTTCCTCTTCCTCTTCTTCTTCTTCTTCTTCTTCTCGAACACTCTAGATGGGAACGCCAGCTCCCCTGACGAATTCTGCCGTGCGCTGCAGGTCCCCAAGGGCACCGTAGAGCTTCCTCTCCACTGACGTTTGCTCCGTCCATATCTGTTGTCTCAGAGCTTCGTGCAACGGGCAATCCTGCAGTAGATGTGCTGTTGTCATACTGCCAGTCTGGCATGGAGGCACTGAACTTAGTAAAAGAGGGATAGTTCAGGCGGTTGTGGCCTGTCCGCAGCCTGAAGATGGCCCACCTGCTATGATCTTGTTAGAAGGTGGTACGGGTCATGTCTATTGAGACGTGGATGCTCCTGCGACCACTTGCTCTGTCTGTCTGGCTTTGATGACTGTCTTGGCTTCCTTGAGGGTCGTGGACCCGTCTTCCTGTTTCTTTGTTGCTCCCTCTTTAGCAACGTCATTTGATCTGTATTGCATGGCCATTTTTGTTCGTATGGTCTGTTGCGCGGCTTGAATGTTTGTCACATGTATTCGTCGGTGATATGATCAGTGTACATGATGTTCGGCCTTTCGCGGTAACACATTGTTCCCATGTTCTTCGGCTGTTAGGATCCACGTCTTTCGCACACACACACACACACACACAGGAAGAGGGAAGGAATCAGCGCACACAGGAGGAGCCTTATCTCGTGTTCCATGCAAATGTCATTGTTCTTCTACACAAGTCTGACTCTGGACTAGCGATGTCTCTACCCATCCTTGACTGGATTTCTGCTTGTGATCCCTCATTCTACATTTCTCAGCTGTAAACCAACAAAAGGAACGACAACAACAACAACAACAACAACAACAACAGGAACAACAACAGCAACAGTGGCTGCAAACAAGCATGTTCAAATGTTATGAATAACAAAAAGGGGAACAAACAACGTAGGACGTTTCACAACTACACGTTAAGCATGTTCATCGGTTCGGCCTCTGGGCCAGAAACAAAAACAAGACCCGCTAGAGAAAATCAGGCTAATGCACAATCCTTTTTTCTGATGATTCCTTCCATCTAAGAGAGAGAGAGAGAGAGAGAGAGAGAGAGAGAAGAGGAGAGAGAGAGAGGAGAGGGGGGGGAAGAGAGAGAGGGAGGGGGGAGTACAGACAATGGGAGAAAACAAAACTGCTGCCAGTTCCTTTTGTTCTTATCTGAAGAGAGAGAGAGAGAGAGAGAGAGAGAGAGAGGAGAGAGAGAGAGAGAGAGAGAGAGAGAGAGAGAGAGAGAGAGAGAGACAGAGAGAGACAGAGAGAGAGACAGAGACAGAGAGAGACAGAGAGAGAAAATAAAACTTTCTCACTGGGAGAAAAAAAAATCAAGCACACAATAACCTTGTTTACGTCTTGCCATTTACAAAAAAAAAAAAATGGTTAACAAACAAACAAAACAAACACCACTACGAAACACATGCACAGAAAGCACAATCTTTAGCGAAAGCAACAAAAGTGGAGAGAGAGAGAGAGAGAGAGAGAGAGAGAGAGAGAGAGAGAGAGAGAGAGAGAGGAGGTCTGATATCTGGAAACACACACACACACACGCGCACGCACGCACGCACGCACGCGCGCACACACACACACACACACACACACACACACACACACACACACACACACACACACACACAAGCAGTGGAAGCAGATGACAGATAGGGTGAAAGCTTTGTATGCCGGGAGCCACACAAAATATTCAAACTTGATAGAAGCATCGGATCAACAAGGCGTGATCATTACCTCTGGCATCTTAACAATGCCCTGAAACAATGTTCTGAATTACTGATGACGATCTGCTGCTAAATGTGACACATCACTGCTGTTTCGTCCATCGCACACTTCTTTTGTTCAGAACATCCCATAAAAAAAATTGTGACTTAGGCTAGTTACTTTAATCAGTAATCGTTTTGGTTTGGTCAGTTAGTGACTTGCCTAGTTTTTTTGTTTTTGTTTTAATAATAATTTTTCTCCTCTCTTGCATTACATTCTCTTTGCTCAAATACAACTTAGGTAAATTAAACGCATGCATATTCCACTAATTTCTACGAATATGGAATTTAACATAGCTGATAATGTCAATGATATGAACAGAAAAAACAATAGTCACCCTACATTGCTTTGATACATCATTTCGATTCATTTCACAAAGGGTTTTTTTCTCCCCTTTTTTTCCCTCTCTTTCCCTCTTCCTCCTTTCCTTCCCCCCTCCATCCTACCCTTCCCCTCTCTCTCTCTCTCTCTCTCTCTCTCTCTCTCTCCTGCCCTTCTTTTTTTTTAAATGCAAAACAAAAAACAAAACAAAAAAAAACGGGAAAAGAGAACAGAGAAAAGAACTAACAAAGTAAGGTATCGGAACAGAAAAAAAACCCTAACAAATTACAAGATATTATACGAAAAAGAAAAACAAATAAACGAACAATCAAACAAACAAACGCAGAGAACAGAAGGTAAATTACCCTCACACTTCCACACACACACACACACACACACCACACGAAACAATTCCTTGCCTATACAGATTACTCAAACTTCACTTTAAGTCTCATTCTCTCTTTAATCCCACTCCCCTTCAAATGCACCCCCTCCCCTACTTTTTTACAATGCGTATAGATGACTTGCCTAGTTTTAATAGACTAAGGTCTAGGTAGGTTGGTAGGTTGTCTGATGGAAGGAGTGTTTGCCTGTTTGGACGACAGTTTTTTTTTAGTTTTTTTTTTTTTTAGCTCCGTCATATACAAGATGAGCGTAGAGACAAAACTGGAATAGTCTTCACATTAGAATATTATCCTAAAAATTGTCCTCGGTGTCTGCTGGCGAGTTATCGCGAGCAACTGTGGAAAATCTGATCGGAGTGTATCCCTTCAAATAATCGCCTGTTCAATGGCCAAGATTGCCAAGGGAGAGCACTACATACAAAAGGCAGATCGATTGCAGGCTCCCGTCGAACTCGCATCGATCGCATGCTCCAATCGAACTCACAGCATACATCGACGAGTGACTGCTCACCTAAACGCATAGAAGTACATATCCATTATTAGCACTCACGCTCTCTCTCTCTCTCTCTCTCTCTCTCTCTCTCTCTCTCTCTCTCTCTCAATTTCAGCTTTTTGATTGATGGATACGATGGTTCTCCTCCTTGTTTATAGTGCTCGAGAGCTGAATGGACAATAAAAAAAAACACAGCATTTCTGTCTCTCTGTCTGTCTGTCTGTCTCTCTCCCTCTCTCTCTCTGTCTCTCCTCTCTCTCTCTCTCTTCTCTCTCTCTCTCTCTCTCTCTCTCTCTCTCTCTCTCTCTCTCTCTCGCTCGCTCGCTCTGTTCTTTCATCCTCTTAATTATCACCGATATGTTCTTTTGCTAAATCGCCTATGTTGCAAGATGCTCCTTTCCTCACTTACACGAATATTTCTGTAATCCACCTGTGTTTCCATCTTTAAACCGATCATTTTCTTGCATTATCATAACTTTAAAACAAAAAGTCTTGCTAAGCTGTATTACAACTTTAAAAAAAAAATCCTGGTTAGCTGTAACGATGAATGCGCAAATCAGCCTTGCTTCTTGTGTAGAATCATAGAGTGAACGGGGGGAACAACGACAACAAAATGGATACCCTGTTGTAGCAACTTAAACACGTGAGCCACGACACGCCCCACGGCTCTAAAGAACTCGTCCTTCACAGCCCTTGATGACAATTTAACCTTCTTTTCTTTTCTAGATTGACATTTCAATGCCCAGACGTCTTTATTACTCCGGCAAAACAAATACCGACAGAAAGAAGATTTATTGGGTTCCTGAGCTGTTGATAAAAGACAGACAAACGACTCTGCGGCCTCAGACAAAGACAAACGAGTTTTACGGTCAAGAAAACAGCACCTTCATCCCTTCCCCCCTGCCTCTCCGTCCACCTTCTCCTCCCTTTTCCATTTCCTCCTTCTGATCCGACCCTCTCAAGACTTGCAGACACACAGATTCAGCAGGTAGTATGCAAGACTAGACCTCTGGCATTGGCAGTATATGGGAAAAGAAACGACGATGTTACGAAAGCCTCAGTGACGGCATATATAACGGATGATATGAAGCTCATCTTAATGGTATCAGTTCAGTTCAGTGGTTTATTTAATGTCTTTTCATCGCCAGATGATATTAGACACTTAAAAAATAAAAATAAAAAACACCCTCCACACTTAACTTATCATCCACATTTGTACTTTCAAACCCACATCTGATATATGCATATTGACATGGGTGTAATAAATACCCTAGCGGTACACAAAGTTGTTGATCTTTATAAAAAATTTGCAACCTGTGACTGCGAAATAACCATGGTATACAGAAGATAATAGTATGCCTAAAACCTTCTTGGTGGTCTGCAGAAAACATGACGTTATGAAAACGTTTGGTGAAGAAATGTATAAGGAGTAATGTTATGAAACCCTTGATAGTACACAGAAGACGTAATGTTATGATGGTCTTCTTGACGACATACATAAGAAATCATGCCATGAAAACCTTCCAATGTGCAGACTAGAACTGTGGCACTTGCAGAAAATGGGATAAAAGTGACTACGCACCAAAAACCTTAAAGATTACTTTGGTATGAATAAAGTTATAAAAGCCTATAAATGTCGCAGACAGATCATGATTTTGCAGAAGCCTTTCTGATGGCGCGGACAGATAAAATTAAGGATGTTACAAAAGCCTTTTTAAAGGCATTTAGGAGACATGACAGTATGAAAGTTGCCTTGATGACATAGATGAAAAGAGTGTTTTGAAAGCCCCAATCAAAATGCAGATAAAGGATAACGGTATAAAAGCCTCCCGAACCACCCATCCCCACCCCCACGCCCCACCTCCCATATTCTCCCTCATCACATGGACAAGGAGAAACGTGTATAATCTTACAAATCCTCCATGCTATCATTGGAAATAAATGATGCTTTGAAAACTTCTATGTGACATAGAAAATGTGAGCTGTCATAGAATATTTTCTGATGACATAGACAATGCTGATGTTACAAAACCCTTCTCGATGATAATGAGAAGAAGCGATTTTTTTTACCTTTCCTATGACAGACAGAAGAAAAAAAAAAGCAAAGAATAAATACATAGCCTCACACAATGTCCAGTCTTGGTCAGACGTCCGAGCATTCGGCACCAAGCCCTGACAGCACTGGTCAGCGTTGAGACGTCGTTGACACTGCTGATTGGCTTAGCAGTCAAGGTGAAGGACAGCATGAGATCAGGTCTGACAGGCTTCATGAATGCCTACATTGGTTATGAGCAGAGCCTGGGCAATCAACTGACCACAGCTGACGCCCTGCCCAATAACTGACCGTGTACTGGGCGGTGGGGAGGGAGAAACAGAAGGAGGAAGGGGGTGGAACGCGGAGTGGGCACTGGGTGAGCTAGTGGAGAAAGTATGGTTCTTTTGATCCTGGATTCAATTTCAATTTGGTTGGAGACTATTTATGCGTGCGTGCAGATTACAGTACTTTCCAAATCGTTCGGAGAGGATTAGAACCAGACACGGTGTGTGGTTGAAGGCTTGAAGAAGATAACTGCGCAAATGCCAGGTGTTA
>CM031605.1:90089974-90099974 GCA_018398815.1 Conus ventricosus | reverse complement strand
ACTAACCAAAGACATTATTACAAAGTGCATAGAGATGGAAAAGTAGAGGGAAAGGGTAAGGGCTGTGTGGAGATATGGTATAGTGGGAGGCGGTCTGGTCTTAGTTCTCAAATGGGTTGTTCCCGCACCTTGCATTGCAATGAGCCACGTTTCTGATACGAAAAACCAAAATTGATGATATTGTTCTAAATGTCCAAATCTCCCTCCCCCGTCCTCCCCCCGCCACCCCCCGCCCTTACCCCCATCCCTATTCGCCCGCCTTCCCCTGTCCTTTTCATGTAAATGAATTCAGTAGGCAGGCTCTTTTTCTCGTCCTGCAACGTGTTGGTTTGTAGTGGCTGATTCAAAAGGGATGGATGTTGTGGGAGTGTGGGTAACACCGAGGGTGTGGAGAGAAAGAGTGTGTGTGGGGGGGGGGGGGGGGGGTATGTCCGGTGTATATAAATGTCATTGTATTCATTCATTCATTCGTTCATTCATTCGTATTCTTCGTTCATTCATTCGTTCGTTCATTCGTTCGTTCATTCTGGTCAGTTTTTAAAAAAAAATGACTAAGCAAGCAAAGAAAGGACGGGTGTATTCTAAGGACGTCGAACACACTTTTAAGTTGACCTGTCTGTAAACAATGTGTTCGGTGCTTTTTATTTTGTCATTGGAATGTAAACAAGAAAAAAAACCCTTAGGGGTATTTCATTTGAGTAATTCATTTGCGAACAAAAAAAAAATGATTATGCAAAATGTGTTGACGTTTGTGGACAGCAACATTCGAGTCATTGATTTATGTTGAGTGACAGAATGACCTCAGAAACATCCAAGCACTTGACTGTAAAGTGAGAACTTGATTCTATTGTTGGTCAACGTAAAAAAAAGGAAAACAAGTGCAGGAAGACATTGAATTACCCTGTCACAACAACACAATTTAAACCGTGGTTGTTCAGGAGACACAGAGAGAGAGGGAGAGAGAGAGAGAGAGAGAGAGAGAGGAGCGGGAGGGAGGGAGGGAGAGAGAGAGAGAGAAGAGAGAGACAGAGACAGAGAGATAGACAGAGAGAGAGGAGCATTTGACCCTGAAGCCGTTCAAATCAAAGCACACAGCATTTACCAAGTTTGACGTTACAGTATGTCAACAGCTTGGATATATGAGCGTGGACCAATGGTAATGTTTGCCTGCCTTGGCCGCCCTACTACGGAGAGATATTGCACACTGGTGACGCCGACAGATTATTTTTGGAACTCATTACTTCCCCCTTTCCCTGAACTGCAGAGACTGGGATCCAATCTATACGTCACCAGCCATGGGGGGCGTATTGCTCTCCGAACCTCTCCTTCCTTCTCGTTATCCTCACAGACAAACGTCCAGTCCACATGTCCACGGCAAGTTGTACATTTGGTTTATTACTTTACTATCCTTCTGACCAATATGGACTGACGTCCAGTTGATAGACCGCAGGTAGTTTATTTAGAAGAATGAAACCTTCCACATGTTATTGACCCACACAGACAGAGGTCCATTGTACAACACCAGCAGCAATTTATTGGTGATCTTTAATGCTTTGTGTTACACATACATTAAGGCAAGTTTTTCTTTTGCAAAGTCACTGATATAATAACGAAGGAATTGTTAACCTGTACTTGTTTACTTTTATTTACTACCCTTCGCTGGCTGCTTTGGGGGTGCTGTTGGATTCTCTTTTGAACCCTTGGTGGTGAGAACACCACAGAGTTATGGACTGTGGTGTGTCTCTATTTGACGCCAAGAGCACAGACACAATCAGCCGTGTCTCCTTGATGAGTCCGATCCAGCGGACGAAAGGCCTAGGAGCAGGCAATACCAATAGATCTGCCTTCGAGAGAGATTACAACGGTTCTCTCATGCAGCTAGTGAAGGGTTTTCATATCTATAATATATTTTCTTAATTTCATGTTTCCAATTTCTTCATCTTCACCCCTACCCCCCCCCCCCCCCCCCCCACTGCCCCCCCCCCCCCCCTCTTTTTTTCCAAATCTTTGCCAAGTCATTGCCATGACGGAAGAATTGTTAACCTGCACTTGTTTTCCCCACTACTTAATTGTTCGGCATGGCCCTTGGATTTTCACGGCTCAACTTCCCTGTCTGTCCACCAACAGTAAATGGATGCCTGCTTCATGTCAGGAAAGAGTAAGGTACTGGAATGAGAAGGAAAGGCTCGGCTCCATCCTCCATCCTCCATAACGCCGTGTCCCAAGCAGTGAATCAGCAACAAGGTGGTTGTCCTCCGCAGCCACTAAGGGAGGGGACTCTAGCCTTGTAACACATCAGTGAAGCTTGGGATGTGTTGCTCCCTCACCCCCCCCCCCCCCTCCACCCCCGTTCTTGACCCTGACAGAGTCTTTGACTGGCAGGATGGGCAAGACCTTCGGAGCAGTTATACCCGTATTGCCCGTCCTCTTTGACTGAAACATAGCTGCTGAGCCTCTTAAGGTTTCTCTGCGCCGGTATCTGGTCTAGAGTGGAGTAATTTGGGCTTTAAAGTATATTTGCGTGATGTTTCAGTTGTGAGGCACACCTGCAGAATACTTGAAATTTACCAAACCAGTTATGACGTCGTCACGTTGCGTGGGTTTGATATAAGACAGCATCGCCTAATTCCATCCCATCTCTCACCCACTCCCCCTCCTTCCTGTCCTAGCCCTCGTGTGGTTATCTCCGCGTAACAAGCCATCAACCCTTGACCACGGGCTGCTTAAATCCCACAGCCTGATGCATGCAAAGACTGTGGACAGTTCAAACATTCACAGCGTCAGGGACAATGCTTCTACCTTTTAAAAAACAAAAATCCTGATTGGATCATCCATTTACTAGTTTCAAGGTCAAGTGACTGTATGCGGAAATTGAAACAAATTTTAAAGGAAATTATAAGTTAGACCGCCAAACAACAGTGACAGACTAATTCAAAGCTTTGTCCAGTAATTGACACAAATTTTAAAGGAAATTATAAGGAAGATCGCCAAAAAACAGTGACAGACTAATTCAAAGCTTTGTCCAGTAATTGACACAAATTTTAAAGGAAATTATAAGGAAGATCGCCAAACAACAGTGACAGACTAATTCAAAGCTTTGTCCAGTCATTTGTCTGCCCTGTTGTTGGGTGGACTTATATCTATTGCTACCTGGAGTTAGACCTAGTCTTCCAACAAACGAAAATGCACTACTCACTCTAATACTTTTTTTAAAATTCACCCATGTATCGGTGGGTAGACAGAAGGGGGGGGGGGGGGGGGGGGGGCGGGGGGGGGGGGGGAGGGGTTCAAGCCATAAAAAGAAATCCGACCTCACAAGAGATTCGAACTCACGGCCGTTTGCTCCACTACCAAACATTCAATGCAAGCCCCCCCCCCCCCCCCCCCCCCCCCCCTCCCCCCCCCCCCCCCCTTTGAAAGACAACCGTCAAGTCCAAACATGATCAGCGAGCTAGTCACGAGTCTTCCCTTTGGAGAGGGTCCGATTCTGATCTCCCCCTTTTCAATTTGCTCTTCCAGGGCGAGCCGACACTTCCGTGGCCAAAAACATACGGTGTCATTTAACCCCCGCCTGCCGCGATTTTTGTGTGTGTTCACATGGAAAATGTTACTTTGACTTTGCGACTTTTGATCTTTTCGCTCAGCTGCCATTAGATTTCAGACCACATTGTGTGTGTGTGTGTGTGTGTGTGGTGTGTGTGTGTGTGTGTGTGTGTGTGTGTGTGTGCGCGCGTGCGTGCGTGCGTGCGTGCGTGCGTGCGTGCGTGTGCGCGCGCATATGAGTTGCTGTGTGTGCGTGTGTGCGTGTGTGCTTAATTGCATAAATGCGTGAGTGTGCGGGTATGCATGTGTGTGTTTGCATTATGTGTGTCTGTGTGTCTGTCTGTCTGTGTCTGTGTCTGAGTTTGTATGTTTGTCTCTTTATGTGGATGTGTCTGTGCGTTGCATATAATATAAGTGCGTAAATATGTGGGTGCGTAGACATTCAAACGCTATTGAAGAAAACCATAGATAATTATCTAAAAACAGCTGGGGTGGGTGGGATGGGGGGGGGGGGGGGGGGTACCACACGGAACCTTCTTGCAGAAAAGTTGGTGATTAGGTTACAAAGAAAGTCGTACCAGTACAACACCCACAACAGAAGTCCCTGTGGTTTGTCTGAAGCAAACGCTGTATACTCGCTTTGGGGAAGGAAAAAAAAACAACAACATATGCGGACATAAATTGAAATGGAAGCGTGCACAGGGATGGGGTGTAGATGGGGTGTAGATGGGTGTAGATGGGGTGTAGATGAGTAGCAGAAACAGCGGAGAGACACGGAGACGAAACCAGACAAGATGCCACGTAAAAGAGCAGACCAGGAGGTGTCTTCGTCTTCTTGTCACATGCAATAGAGCAGTGGCACTCTGCAGGCCTTACAGTGTCTGTCAATCTGGGGGGTAAGAAGATGCTCGCCTTATCTTGTCTTCCATTATCGTCTTCTGCGGCGTCTGGGTTCGGATCACATTTCTTTCTGTCTTTCGAGATAGTGTGCGAGTCGCTTGTGTTTCCTGTGAAACACAGAGAAGAGAGAGAGAGAGGAGAGAGAGAGAGAGAGAGAGAGAGAGAGAGAGAGAGGGGAGAGAGAGAGAGGAGAGAGAGAGGAGGGGGAGAGAGAGAGAGAGAGAGAGAGAGAGGAGAGAGAGAGAGAGAGAAAGGGGGAGAGAGAGAGAGAGAGAGAGAGAGAATGTTATACAACACTGCTGTAATAACAAATGCAGAAAGGTGGACAGATGGTCATTTTCTGTTGCTGTGCCTAGAAGTTTGTAACTGGAAGCTTTTTTTCATCGTTGTTTGTTGACTGTTTTAGCACTAGAGAGAGAGAGTGAGAGAGAGAGAGAGAGAGAAGAGAGAGAGAGAGAGGAGAGAGAGAGAGAGAATGTTATACAACACTGCTGTAATAACAAATGCAGAAAGGTGGACAGACTGGTCATTTTCTGTTGCTGTGCCTAGAAGTTTGTAACTGGAAGCTTTTTTTCATCGTTGTTTGTTGACTGTTTTAGCACTAGAGAGAGAGAGAGAGAGAGAGAGAGAGAGGAGAGAGAGGAAGAGAGAGAGAGAGAGGAGAGAGAGAGAGAGAGAGAGAGAGTCTCATACAGCATTGATGCAATGAGGAATGCGACAGTGGTCATTGTCTATGCTGTTCGTACAAATTCGTGCTCGGAAGCTGTCTCATTGTTGTTTGTTGGCTGAGAGAGAGAGAGAGAGAGAGGAGAGAGAGGAGAGAGAGAGAGAGAGGAGAGAGAGAGAGAGAGAGAGAGAGAGAGAGAGAGAGAGAGAGAGGATTTCACACCCACAGAATCAGCGTTGACAGAACCACCAATCAAAAACCTGAACGCATGAGCACAGACCAGCTCTGTGTGGGCTGCATCACTGGCCATTTAGTGTTGGATTTAGGTGTCCCCCTCCTCCCTCTGAACCACAGAGAGAGAGAGAGAGAGACAGAGAGAGAGACAGAGAAAGAGAGAGACAGAGAGAGAGAGAGAGAGAGAGAGAGAGAGAGAGAGAGAGAGAGAGAGAGAGAGAGAGGATGCACGAGTAAATCGAGTAAACCATGAGAGAGAGAGAGAGAGAGAGAGAGAGAGAGAGAGAGAGAGAGAGAGAGAGAGAGAGAGAGAGAGAGAGAGAGAGAGGGGGGGGGGGGGGGGGATGCACGAGTAAATACGAATAACCATGAGGTTATTCATAAGATTTATTCCTTCCCTTTCGAGCTCCCTTGATTCACTCAGGGTCAGGTCCAATGCGCACATCAGCGGCAAGGCCTCCATGCAAGTTATTGCTCTGTCCCATCCCCGGACAATGTAGACAGAGATCCAGTGTACATATTAGAAGATCCGAGAGTCTCCTGATGCCAGCTTGGGTGCCGTCATAGTGGTCGTTCATCTTCTGACCGTTTGCTCTTTGGGTGTTAGGGTTACTAGGCCGGGGAAGTTTTTGTGTGTTGATGTTTGAGCCATAGAGGATGGGTTGAGTTTGTGAAGTTGGTATTGTTTTAGTTTCGTTTGTGTGTGTGTGAGGTCTTTGAATAAACGTGTGTGTGTGTGTGTGTGTGTTGTGTGTGTGTGTGTATGTGTGTGTGTGCGAGCGAACAAGAGGGGAAGAGAGAGGGGGCACAGACAGACAGACAGACAAACAGATAAACGGACAGAGAGAGAGAGAGAGGAGAGAGAGATGAGAGAGGAGACGGAGAGAAGATGGGAGAGAGGGAGAGAGAGAGAGAGATGAGAGATACATGACATGTTTTAATGTAAGGCCTCTGGCCTGTAAACATAGGTACACGTAAACAATGTAGTGGCTATCCAAACAGATGGATGATAGGAATCAACTTAAATATGTAGCAATATATGTTCTTCCTGTGCCTCAGTGCATAATATATATATATAGGTGTCCCTGTGGCTCAGTGGTTAAAGCGCGAGTCATTTAAGTAGAAAATGAGCATGTCCAGAGGGTCATGGGTTCGAATCCCAGCCATGGGCTCGTCCCAAGATGGGGGAAAAAAAGGGGGCAGCAGAGGGACATCCGGAGTCATGAACCGGGTGTGGCCCAACCCCCCTAGAGTGTCAGGAGATAAGGGCGAAACACTTGCTTGAAGGGGGCTTCTCTTCTGAGGACTGTCTGCTGCCACGCTCTCCACGAGTTTCTTTCTACTGATGCATGGGTAAACCATTGACTTCCGGGAATAGGCCGGAGGACGTCGGGAAAGACCGGAGGACACTGGAAAGACCAGAACCAAGGGCTCTGTGGGCTGGCGCCCCACTTTGCCTTTAAACATGTGGCTACTAAGAATAAAAGGAAAAGATGCTCCAGGATTCACCGAAAGGGGAAGTGAATGATGAATCCATCCGGTGCTCAACCAATCACGACTGCAAATCCCAAACGGACTATGAACATGGACCAAATGGAATATCCATGTGTCTGTGGAAAGCGTTTCGCTACCACCCGTGGCATGAAGATCCACAGAACAAAGATGGGATGTGTGAAGATCATCTGAATGAGCTGCAGCGCACTGCATCAGCAGATAAGACGTCGGAAGACCAAGGCCAGGATTTAAACCACAGTGCCAAGGACATCCACGCTGTTGGTTCGGATGAGGAATTTGCACAGGCCCTCGATGCCAGGCGCCTGAAACTCAACCTGCCACGAGCAAACGAAACTGAAGATTGGGAGAAACTGGATGCAAAAATCGTCCAAAGACTCGATGCACTGATAGGGAAAGCACCCTGGAACACAAACTAGCCACATATGGGGACATTGTGTATGCCACCTGTAGAGACGCCTATGGAGTAAAACTACCCAAAGAGAAAACACCTCCAAAGAAATCCAGACGCCAGGAAAAGATGGACAGATCAGAGTCCAAAAGAACAACCTACAAGAAGCAAATGAAGACCGCACTGCCAGCTGAAAAACAAGGCTTGGAAAAAACTGTGGGAAGACCTGAAAGAAAAACACAGCGCCCTCAGCAAAGCGGAATCTGCGAGGAAGAGGAAGAGCAAAAAGAAGAAGACACAAGAGCGCTTCTTCAGAGACTCCTTCCAGTTTGCCAGAACACTGTTTGAGCAGCCAAAATCTGGGACCCTAAGTGTGGACAAAGGAGTTCTTGAGCAGCATCTGAGGAAAACATACTCTGACTCACAGAGCAAAGCACCACATCGACATTCAAGGTCTGGTGTGGCCAACCAACCCTGAGGAACAGTTCAATGGCAAGCCTCCAACGTTGGCGGAAATCAAGAAGGTGGTCGACAAAGCCAGAGCCAAATCATCACCAGGGCCAAACGGAATACCTTACCAGCTTTACAAGAAATGTCCCAAGGTGCTGGAGTGGCTCCACAGGCTGCTGCGATCGGCTTGGAGAAACCAGAAGATCAGCGGCCAGTGGATGACGGCAGATGGTGTGTACATCCCCAAAGAGCAAAACTCAAGTGACATCAGCCAGTTCAGGCCAATATCACTACTGAACGTCGAAGGGAAAATCTTCTTCTCTGTCATGGCAGCAAGGCTGACCAAGTACCTGATGGAAAACAAGTACTTGGATGTGTCAGTCCAGAAAGGTGGCATCCCAGACGTGGCTGGCTGTGTAGAACACGCCACAATGATCTGGGACGCAATCCAAAAGCAAAAACAGAAAAGAGAGACCTGGACGTAGTGTGGCTTGATCTGGCAAACGGATATGGATCTGTGCCCCATGAGATGATACAGTTGGCTCTTGAGATGTAACATGTGCCAATGAACATCCGCGACATGCTCAAGAAGTACTTCAATGGCTTCTCATGCGGTTCTCTACAAGGAGTACACAACTGATTGGATCAACTTGGAAGTGGGCATTGCAATGGGCTGTGCAATTTCCCCGATACTGTTCGTGCTGGCAATGGAACTCATCTTGAAAGCAGCAACAAACAACGCGAGACAAACAGACCTTGGCGATGGATACAAGATGCCTCCTCTCAAGGCCTTCATGGATGACACTACAGTGATTTCATCCAGAGAAGACGAGACACGTCATGTGCTGGAGAGGCTGGACGACATAGTTGCCTCATCCAGAATGAAGTTCAAGCCAAAGAAATCACGGAGTCTCTCACTGAGGAAGGAAAAGTGCGCCGAATCTGTGGTCTTCAGTGTTGCCAACCAGGCCATTTCCAACAGTCACAGAAGAACCAGTCAAGAGCCTTGGAAGATGGTATGATGATACGCTGAAAGACACACAAAGAGCAAAAGAACCAAGCAGATGGCGGAAGAAGGCTTGGAGACCATTGACCAGTGTGGGCTCCCTGGCAAATACAAGGTCTGGTGTCTGCAGTTCATGCTGATACCAAAGCTCCTATGCCCTCTGATGATATACGACATCTGCACCAGCACAGTGGAGGCAATGGAAGCCAAAATCAACAAGTTCACAAGGAAATGGCTTGGTGTCCCACCTGTCTGACTGACATCGCGCTGTACTGTCGCCAAGCAAAGCTCAAACTACCACTGAAATCCATCCTGGAGGAATACAAAGCAGGGAAGATCAGACTTCAAAGCATGCTGGAGGACTCAGGAGACAAGGTGGTAGAAGCAATCAAGCCCCAGCTGAAGACAGGCAGAAAATGGAAAGTTCAAGAGGCGATGGATTCTGCAAAAGAAAGTCTCAGATCAGAGAAATAACAGGACACACACAGACCAACAGACAAGGACTGGGGGTGACCAAAACTGAATGGTGGTCAAAGGCCAAAGGAAAAGCCAAAAGAGACATGCTGATTCAGGAGATGAGGAAAGATGAAGACCAAAAAAGACCCCAAAAAGCAGTCCAGCAGAGCAAGCAAGGGCAATGGACAACGTGGGAGAATGCACTCCAAAGAAGTCTAACTTGGAATGACATTTGGCACATGGCCCTCTCAGGATCAGCTTCATTCTCAGATCTGCATATGACCTTCTGCCTCAAATGCAAACCTGGTGAAGTGGGGGAAAACAGACGATCCTGCATGCATCCTCTGCCATGAAAAACAAACAGTGGAGCATGTTCTAAGCTCATGTAAAGTAGCCCTGGCTCAAGGAAGGTACACATGGAGGCACAACCAAGTGCTCAAAGAAATTGTACAAGTAGTCTGGGCTAGTACCAACACCACAAAGGGAGAATCAGGACTCCAAAAGCACCCGCAACATTCTTCACGGCAGGAGGCGCGCAAATCATGGCCAAGAACAACAGTTACCACTCGAAACATGCAGGCAGAGTCTGCTGGATGGGGCAGATGACTGGAGTGCACTGCAGACCTCCCAGAATGGAAGAGTCACCCAGAGATCATCAGCAAGAGTGGCATGAGACCAGACATAGTAGTCCACTCTAAGTCAACCAAGCAGCATGATCATGATCGAGCTCACGGTGCCCTATGAGAACAGAATGGAGGCAGCTCAAATCTACAAGACTGAAAAGTATGCTGATCTGGCAAACAGCCTGAGGAGAGAAGGCTATCAGGTCAAAGTCCTCACT
>CM031605.1:90077474-90084974 GCA_018398815.1 Conus ventricosus | reverse complement strand
AGTGACGGAGAGTGAATCAGGTACCCATGTACTGCTAGGCTGACGGAGAGTGACGGAGGGTGAATCAGGTACCCATGTACTGCTGGGGTGACGGAAAGTGAATCAGGTACCCATGTACTACTGGGTTGACGGAGAGTGACGGAGAGTGAATCAGGTACCCATGTACGGCTGGGTCGACGGAGAGTGATGGAGTTTTAATCAAGTACCCATGTACTGCTGGGTTGACGGAGAGTGACGGAGAGTAAATCAGGTACCCATGTACTGCTGGGTTGACGGAGAGTGATGGAGTTTTAATCAGGTACCCATGTACTGCTGGGTTGACGGAGAGCGAATCAGGTACCCATTTTGGGGGTTGAAGAAGTGGACGGAGAGTGAATCGGGCCCCTGTACTGCTGGGTTGGGGGAGGGGAAATCGGGTACCCTGTACGGGGGGTTAAAGGGTGGACGAAAGTGAACGGGTCCCCATGAAAGCGGGTTAACGGAGAGCAATCAGTACCCATGACTGATGGTTGGGGGTGTGACAAAAGGTGAATCAGTACCCTGTACTGGGGGTTGAAGGAGTGTGAGGGCGAGTGAATCAGGTACCCTGTACTGCGGGTTGACGGAGAGTGAATCAGTCCCCATGTTTGCGGGTTGACGGAAGTGAATCAGTACCCATTACGGGGGGTTAGGAGAGAATCAGTCCCATCACTGCTGGGTTAAGGAGTGTGAGGGAGGGAACAGGTACCCAGTATTTGCTGGTTTTGACGAGAGGAATCAGGTACCCATGTACTGCGGGTTGGGGAGAGTGAATCAGTACCCATTATTGCGGGTTACGAAAATAATCGGGGTACCCATGTATGCTGGTTGAGGAGGGTGAATAGGTACCCTGTTTGCTGAGTTCGGAGACGATTTTGTGGTTTTAAAAATCACTCCAAAAGTTCGCAAATTGACGACAGTCAGTTTTAAACCGAATGCCGAAATACCTAACCTTTCTATTATACGATAGTGAGTTAGTATGAACCAAATAATTCCAGGATAACTTATCTACTGTATTATATAATTATATATTTTTATATATATATATATAATATATATATTTTTAAATATATATATATATATATATGTTTTGTGTGTGTTTGGGGTTTTGGTGTGTGTGTGTGTGTGTGTGTGTATGCGGCGAGGGCTAGTAATTTGAGATGAACTTGACATCAGCGATAACAGACTGAACCACTAGTTATTTTTTCCCCTTTTCTTTTCCCCTGAAGGTAGGACAGAAATAATGTCACTGAATAGCTGAGACTATCATGCGGGGTTGCAGGATGGACGGAGATGAATCAGGTACCCATGTACTGCTTTGAGGGCGATGAATCAGGTCCCCATTTGCGGGGGTGACGGGATAAATCGGGTACCCTGTACTGCGGGTTTTGCGACGAGTGAATCGGGTCCCCGGTACGGGGGTTGGGAGTAAATCAGGTACCCATGTACTGCGGGTTTGAAGGATGTGAGGGAGAGTAATCAGGTACCATGACTGCTGGTTGAGGAGAGTAAATCAGTACCCATTACTGCGGGTTGAGGGAGAGTGAATCAGGTCCCCATTATTGGGGGTTTTACGGAGAGTGATTCGGTACCCATGAACTGCGGGGTTGAGGGGAATGAATCAGGTACCCATTACTGCGGGGGGAAGTGAACAGGACCCATGTAGGGGGTTTTGACGGAGGGGAAATCAGGTACCCTGTACTGTGGGTTGGGAGGTGAGGGAGAGGAATCATTTTACCCATGTACGGGGTTGAAGGAGTGTAGGGAGAGTGAATCGGTCCCATTACTGCTGGGCTGGGGAGAGTAAATCAGGTACCCATGTATTGCTGGGTTGACGGAGAGTGAATCGGTACCCTGCTGCTGTTTTTGACGGAGAGGAATCGGTACCCATGCACTGGGGTTAAGGGTGTGAGGAGAGTGAATCAGGTACCCATTACCGGGGTTGACGGAAGGAATCGGGCCCCATAAAAGGGGGTTGACGGAGGTGAATCAGTCCCCTTACTCTGGTTGAGGGAGAGTAAATCAGTCCCATGTAGCTGGGTTGACGGAGAGTGAATCAGGTACCCATGTATTGCTGGGTTGACGGAGAGCGAATCAGTACCCAGTATGCTGGGTTGATGGCGAGTTAATCAGGTACCCATGTACTGCTGGTTTGACGGCGATTGAATCAGGTACCCATGTACTGCTGGGTTGACGGAGAGTGAATCAGGTACCCATGTACTGCTGGGTTGACGGCGAGTGAATCAGGTACCCATGTACTGCTGGGTTGACGGAGAGTGATCAGGTACCCATGTACTGCTGGGTTGAAGGAGTGTGACGGAGAGTGAATCAGGTACCCATGTACTGCTGGGTTTGAAGTAGTGTGACGGAGAGTGAATCAGGTACCCATGTACTGCTGGGTTGACGATAGAGTGAATCAGGTACCCATGTATTGCTGGGTTGACGGAGTGTGAATCAGGTACTTATGTACTGCTGGGTTGACGGAGAGTGATTCAGGTACCCATGCACTGCTGAGTTGCAGGAGTGTGACAGAGAGTGAGTCAGGTACCCATGTACTGCTGGGTTGACGGAGAGTGAATCAGGTACTTATGTACTGCTGGGTTGACGGAGAGTAAATGAGGTACCCATGTGCTGCTGGGTTGATGGAGTGAATCAGGTACCCATGTATTGCTGGGTTGACGGAGAGTGAATCAGGTACCTATGTACTGCTGGGTTGATGGAGAGTGAATCAGGTACCCATGTATTGCTGGGTTGATGGAGAGTGAATCAGGTACCCATGTACTGCTGGGTTGACGGAGAAGTGAATCAGGTACCCATGTACTGCTGGGTTGATGGAGAGTGAATCAGGTACCCATGTATTGCTGGGTTGACGGAGAGTGAATCAGGCACCCATGTACTGCTGGGTTGACGGAGAGTGAATCAGGTACCCATGTTACTGCTGGGTTGATGGAGAGTGAATCAGGTACCCATGTATTGCTGGGTTGACGGAGAGTGAATCAGGTACCCATGTACTGCTGGGTTAACGGAGAGTGAATCAGGTACCATGTAACTGCTGGGTTGACGGAGAGTGAATCAGGTACCCATGTATTGCTGGGTTGACGTAGAGCGATTTTGAGGCTTTAAGAATCAGCTCCACAAGTTGCGCAATTGACGACAGTCAGCTTTACAACCGAATGCCGAATACCTAACCTTTCTATTATACGCATAGTGATGTATAGTATTGAACCAAATAAGTTTCCAGTGATAACTTACCTACTGTGATATATATATAATATATATAATATATATATATATATATATATATATATATATTATATATATATATATATATTATATATATATTATATCAGTATATTTAAAATGCCTAAAACAATTTTTTTTAACTTGTTTTAACATATATATATATATATATTTATATATATTATATTATATATATATAAATTTATATATATTATATGTGTGTGTGTGTGTGTGTGTGTGTGTGTGTGTGTGTGTGTGTGTGTGTGTGTGTTGTGTGTGTGTGTGCGTGTGTGTGCGCGATTGAGCTAGTAACTTGCGTGATGAACTTGACATCAGCGATATACAGACTGAACCACTAAGTTATGTTTTCCCTCCTTTTCTCCTGAACTGGCTAAGGACAGAAATAATGTCACTGAATAGGCTGAGACTATGCCTGTCCAGGGATGATGGGGACATGTGATCTCTATCCATGTGAATATGTGTGAATCAAACCGGGATGGGGAGGGGGCGTTGGGGTGGAGTGAGGGGATGTCATGCGTGCGAATCCCTTAACAGAAGACGTAATGAACTGGCTAGGGCCTTGTGGACCATGGGGATAGTTGGGATTCTCTTATTCCAAGGAATAGATTACTGGTCATCTGCAGACTGAACCTCTGTGTGTTAAACCAGATAAGAAAAAAAGTTATGAGCTCCATGCGTAACTTTGCTGTGACATTGTTGACCAATTCTCTGTCTGTATTAGCTGCAGAGGCGAGAACGTCCTAAAAAGTGATTGATTTGCATTCAGTCTCGTACTGAAGGAAGGAATCAGTCTTTTAGGTAACTTGCATTTCGTAATGTTAAAAAAAAAAGAAGAAAAAAAAAGAAGATAAACCCCACTGAAAACTTGCGAACAATGATGTTAAAAAATAAAATAAAATAAAATAAAAAAGATCCCCGTCTTTGTGGGTCAACAGAATATGAAAGAAACATGACCTATCGATAAACTTGCGAGTGATGTGTTACTAGACCTTCACTTCCAACTGGTCAAATGGACAGGAAGAAAATAACCCATAATGAAGAACTTGTTGAGCACGTGCAGACTGCACGTTTGTTTATGAGGCTAAGGAAAAATAATCCCCACGACTAGTAACGTGTAGACTGGACCTCACTGGCTACAGTTCGAAAGTAAGGTAGGTAATAAGTTCCATAAATAACCAACCTGTCTGCGAGGCAGTGTGAATTATCTCCCTTAGTTATGGGGCCGCCATGGGAGGCAAGCCCTGCCTGCTATTGGTCCGTGCTGATGTGTTCAAGCTGCTGACTGTCGGGACTGTCAACACTGATGGATGCTGCGTGTTGATTTAAAGGGATTGATAGCCCAATGGCTTCTCTCTCTCTCTCTCTCTCTCTCTCTCTCTCTCTCTCTCTCTCTCTTATATATATATATATATATATATATATATATATATATATATATATATATATATATATATAAATGTTTGATATAATGTTTGAAAAAAAAAAATATATATATATATATAATTATGGCTGCTTTGGGGGTGCCGTTAGATTCTTTTTTAAACCCCTGGTGGTGAGAACACCACAGAATTACGGACTGTGGTGTGTCTCTATTTGACACCAAGAGCACAAACACAACCAGCCGTGTCTCCCTGATGAGTCCGATCCAGCGGACGAGAGGCCTAGGAGCAGGCAATACAAATAGATCTGCCTTCGAGAGGGATTATGATGGTTCCCTCAGACAGCTAGTGAAAGGCTTCTCACATTCATAATACGTTCCACATTTCCTTTATCTTCAGGTTTTTTTTTTTTGTTTTTTCTCTAGAAGTTTAAATCTTTGCCAAGTCATTACTATAACGACTGAAGAATTGTTAGCCTGCGTTTGTTTCCCCCCACTACTTAATTGTTCAGCATATATATATATATATATATATATATATATATATATATATATATATATATATATATATATATATATATATATATATATTAATGTATGCGCAAGCACACACACACAGGCGCGCATGCGCACGCACGCCCAAACGAGCGCGCGTGCGCACGCACGCCCAAACGAGCGCGCGCGCGCACACACACACACAACACACACACACACACACACACACACACACACACACACACACACACACACGCACACTTCGACCTCACTACCCAAACTTTTCCACTCTAAACCAAACACCATCAGGGGAAATCTCATCAGGTTCAGCACCTGTACATCACTCAACCAGACGACGAAGGCTTCACTACACAGTAAGTCTTACACGCCCAGTCATTTCAGTCTCTCCCCTCCCCCCCCCCCCTCCCCACCCCCCCTCTCTCTCTCTCTCTCTCTCTCTCTCTCTCTCCGACGGGCCCCAACAATGTGTCATTAGGACTTAAGCCTGTACGGGGTAATAATAAGAGGGGAAAGCCATGCACCCCGTTCTATCAGTGTTATATTAGAAGGTTATCGTTCCTTCATTGTCATATTAGAAGGATATCGTTCCTTCGGTGATATATTAGAAGGTTATCGTTCGTTCAGTGATATATGGGACGGTTATCGTTCCTTCAATAATATATTGGAAAGTTCTCGTTCAATCAGTGGTATATTGGAAGGTTATCGTTCCTTCAGCGATATATTAGAAGGCTATCGTTCCTTCAGTGATCTATTAGAAGGTTATCGTTCCTTCAGCGATATATTAGAGGTTATCGTTCCTTCAGTGATCTATTAGAAGGTTATCGTTCCTTTGGTGATATATTAGGTTATTGTTCCTTCAGTGATATATTGGACGGTTATCGTTCCTTCAATGATATATTGGTAGGTTATCGTTCCTTCAGTGATATATTGAAAGGTTATCGTTCCTTCACTGATTGGAAGGTTATCGTTCATTCAGTGATATATTGGAAGGTTCTCGTTCAATCAGTGATATATTGGAAGGTTATCGTTCCTTCAGTGATATATCGGAAGGTTATCGTTCCTTCACGAATATTTAGAAAGTGATCGTTTCTTCAGTGATATAATAGAAAGCTATCGTTCCTTCAGTGATATATTAGAAGGTTATCGTTCCTTCACTAATATATTAGAAAGTTATCGCTCCTTCAGTGATATATTAGAAGGTTATTGTTCCTTCAGTGATATATTAGAAGGTTATTGTTCCTTCAGTGATATATTAGAACGTTATCGTTCCTTCAGTGATATATTAGAAGGTTATCGTTCCTTCAGTGATATATTAGAAGGTTATCGCTCCTTCAGTGATATATTAGAAGGTTATTGTTCCTTCAGTGATATATTAGAACGTTATCGTTCCTTCGGTGATATATTAGAAGGTTATTGTTCCTTCAGTGATATATTGGACGGTTAACGTTCCTTCAATGATATATTGGTAGGTTATCGTTCCTTCAGTGATATATTGAAAGGTTATCGTTCCTTCACTGACTGGAAGGGTATCGTTTCTTCAGTGATATATTAGAAGATTATCGTTCCTTCAGTGATATATCGGAAGGTTATCGTTCCTTCACTAATATATTAGATAGTGATCGTTCCTTCAGTGATATAATACAAAGTTATTGTTTATTCAGTGACATATAAGAATGTCATCGTTCAATCAGTGATGTATTGGAAGGTTATCGTTCCTTCAGTGATATATTGAAAGGTCATCGTTCCTTCAGTGATATATTGGAAGGTCATCGTTCCTTCAGTGATATATTGGAAGGTTATTGTTCCTTCAGCGATATCTTAGAAGGTAAAAGTCTCATATCCTAGTTACCAGAGGGGGTAATGAAATTGTTGCAGTATCACTGTGTCTACTGCACAGCATTATAGAAAACAGAACTCGCTCCTTCCGTTCTACTGCTTTAACCCTTTTTTAATATTCAATCACTCTTCTGTGTGGAATTTCAAGCCAGAAAAAAAGTCCGACTCCATGAGTGGCTCGGACTTACAGCTTTCAGCTTTTTAGCTGAACAACAAACGCCCTAACACTTGTGTGACTCTACTCCACAATTACGATGATTTTTTACACTAAAAAAAATCACTATATAATCCATGTAAGCGTTTTGAGGCCTGACTCTACTTCACAATTACGATGATTTTGCACTAAAAAAATCACTATATAATCCATGTAAGCGTTTTAAGGCCTGACTCTACTCCACAATTACGATGATTTTGCACTAAAAAAAAATCACTATATAGCGTTTTGAGGCCTACCATACATTTGAGCCAGCATTTAATATGAAACTGATCAT
>CM031605.1:90052474-90057474 GCA_018398815.1 Conus ventricosus | reverse complement strand
GCTCTGTCGATTTGATTTTCTAAAACTTATATAGCTCTTCGTATACCAAAACCAACCATTTTTTTAAAAAGTGTTTCCCAGACAGAAATGTTCTGGTTGATTTCGTTGCCACTGCACACGATCGGACTTCTTTCTCCTGCTATTTTCATTATCTCCCTTCCCCTTTGTCCCTTTTTTTCAGGGATGAGGGGTGTAGGTCGCTATCGTATTCTTACTCTCTGTGATTAATTAAGAAGCCAAGAACTCTCTCTCTCTCTCTCTCTCTCTCTCTCTCTCTCTCTCTCTCTCTCTCTCTCTCTCTCTCTCTCTCTCTCTCTCTCTCTCTCTCTCTCTCTCTCTCTCTGCGCTGGCTTTTTCAGCATGTGCAGGAAAAGCAGACTTCCACAGCTGCGACTCCTTCACCGTATGCCGTGTTGTCACATCTCAACTGACATCCTCTATGGTGGGCTGGCATCAGAGACCCCACAAGCCAATTCTCAGCTGCGGTAAGGAAGATGCGTATAGGAGAGGTATGGGAAGCTCTTGGCATCAACATCGAGTCTAGGAGGCAAGTCAATTTGATGGAGGTGGAGAGGTGTATGGAACCTCCACATCAGGACGGCAGACAAGCATCTGTTTAGCACGTCAAAGACAAGTGCTCAAGAAGGATAGGAGAGCATTAACTGTAACAGACAGGTGGTATCTTTGCGAAAGCCATTTCTGACATCAAACAACAAGTGACGTTTTCCAGGCAAAGCAACCGGTATTGACGATTACAATGCAGCGTCCATAATCAACCTTGACTGAAGGTCTTACGTACTACCCATCCTATTCTCCCCTCTGCACCTCACCCACCCCGCACAATGAGAGAGAGAGAGAGAGAGAGAGAGAGAGAGAGAGAGAGAGAGAGAGGGAGGAGGGTGATGCGTGGTGGTAGAATGAAGGAGGACTAGAGGGAAGGATTGGTGATGAGAGGAAGCGTGGAGGGAGGAGAGGCAGGGAGAGATTGCGAGAAGAGATGCTTGCTGAAGCGTGGAGGAGAAGCAGGGTCAGATTGCGAGAAGAGATGCTTGCTGAAGCGTGGAGGGAGGAGAAGCAGGGACAGATTGTGAGAAGGGATGCTTGCTGAAGCGTGGAGGGAGGAGAAGCAGGGTCAGATTGCGAGAAGAGATGCTTGCTGAAGCGTGGAGGGAGGAGAGGCAGGGACAGATTGTGAGAAGGGATGCTTGCTGAAGCGTGGAGGAGGGAGAGGAAGGGAGAGATTGTGAGAAGGGATGCTTGCTGAAGCGTGGAGGAGGGAGAGGAAGGGAGAGATTGTGAGAAGGGATGCTTGCTGAAGCGTGGAGGGCCTAGGGAGGAGAAGCAGGGTCAGATTGCGAGAAGAGATGCTTGCTGAAGCGTGGAGGGAGGAGAGGCAGGGAGA
The DNA here is from genome assembly GCA_018398815.1 of Conus ventricosus. NCBI lineage: Eukaryota > Metazoa > Mollusca > Gastropoda > Neogastropoda > Conidae > Conus > Conus ventricosus. The sequence goes on along the minus strand of CM031605.1, from coordinate 90,056,072 downwards.
GATTGTGAGAAGGGATGCTTGCTGAAGCGTGGAGGGAGGAGAGGCAGGGAGAGATTGTGAGAAGAGATGCTTGCTGAAGCGTGGAGGGAGGAGAGGCAGGGAGAGATTGTGAGAAGGGATGCTTGCTGAAGCGTGGAGGGAGGAGAAGCAGGGTCAGATTGTGAGAAGAGATGCTTGCTGAAGCGTGGAGGGAGGAGAGGCAGGGAGAGATTGTGAGAAGGGATGCTTGCTGAAGCGTGGAGGGAGGAGAGGCAGGGAGAGATTGTGAGAAGAGATGCTTGCTGAAGCGTGGAGGGAGGAGAGGCAGGAGAGATTGTGAGAAGGGATGCTTGCTGAAGCGTGGAGGAGGGAAAGGAAGGGAGAGATTGTGAGAAGGGATGCTTGCTGAAGCGTGGAGGAGGGAAAGGAAGGGAGAGATTGTGAGAAGGGATGCTTGCTTAGCGCGTTCTCTTTGTCAACAGCACCATGTGGGTTGGTACATCTCTTTTTCTTTTACTTCTTTTCGCCATGCACAGATGAATTATGTCCCCGTGGAACAATTCGTTGTGATAGTTTTCACGAACTAATTGGAGCTCTTGTCTTTACCAAAACAACGTCAGATAGCACGGCTTCCAAATCACTCAAACACGACTGGTAAAAAAAAAATAAATAAAAGGATTTGCCGTCTCAGGAAAGTCGTTATCCCGCTACAGTGGAAGACCTACCATGGTTTTCACAACAACAACAAAAGTCGCCAATATGGTGTCTGTTGATCGATGTTTAAGAATATTTGCCACAAAATACTGCACACGATTGCTAATCAGCCCCCCCCCCTCCCCCCATCCCCCTGCGCCCTAGCTTGTGATAGAAGATCTAGTGGGTAAATCAAAACCCACACACACAAAAAAAAAAATTCCAGAACTGCCAAAGCGGACGGACTTGACATCTGAGACCGCTTGGGAGACAGATTGGTGTAGCTGGAGATCTACCGGCAAAGCGCAGTGTTCTGTCTCGTTCTCAGCATCCCTCATCTCCCGCTGTGTACACTGAAAAGGTCAGCACGTCTCTGGTCTGACATTTAAAAAACATGTTAATAAAGAAAGACTGCGGACATGAACAGAAAATCAGCGCTTAGAAACTAAACAGCAACACTCACGTTAAGTAGTGGACCAGATCACGATAAAACATTTTTTTTGTCATCAGCAGTACTGAAACCGATATCCAAACCTGTCCCAGAGAATGGTAAGCGAATGTTTTCACCATTTCGCCGTTTTACCACGCTTGTTCATGATAGAATAAACTGTCTATATCCATCATATGAAGAATATCTGATGGTTTCAATGGATGCGAAAACGCTAACTCCACCCAGCTTCCCTTGTCCTTACTCTTGACATGGTTCAAATCCCTGAGAAGCAGCAAGCCTCATACTGCCATCGAAGTCAGCCGACTTGACCAACAACCAACCAGACTGGTGCTGTCCGTGATGAGTTTCTTTCTGATTAAGCGAGAAGGAAAGGGACCTGATGACATTAATCCGTTACGTCTGGGTCTGGTGATATTTCTGCAGAAAGGTCACGACACGGGAAGATGTGATTAGATCTCGGTACCAACTGAGACCAGCCATCGACCTGATGAGGACAGCGAAGGGAAATGGTCCTCTGCTAGCCCTGGTGGTGATGGGTCTTAATGGTACTGTCTCTAACTGGACAACCTCGTCAACGTAACTATTGCGAGTTCCTGGACTGTACATAACGCAGCCTACCAATCGAATCAGTCCAGAAGCTATCCTGAGACTAGCTTAGACCAGAGAATAGTGTTATTTTGTTTGAAGAGGAAGCAAACAATGTTCGCAATACTACATCACAAATACTTGAAACTGCTGTAACTCACGAGCTACGCACCAGACCACCAAACGTTCAAAGGATGTCTTAGGAATTACTAAAGTAGGTCAACGGGGGGGGTGGGGGGGTGGGGGGGGGGACTAGAGTTTCAGGTAGTTTGTTCATAATAACGGACCCGAAAACATCGCGCTCTCTCTCTCTCTCTCTCTCTCTCTCTCTCTCTCTCTCTCTCTCTCTCTCTCTCTCTCTCTCTCTCTCTCTCACCACACACACACACACACACACACCACACACACACACACACATGCTAGAAGTATAGGTCCATTCGAAACCCGAAAATGTTGCAGCATCATTAGTCACAAATAATCGACACACACACACACACACACACACACACACCACACACACACACACACACACACACACACACACACACACACACACACACACACACACACACACACACACACACACGCACACACACACACACACACAAACACACACACGCACACACACATGCTAGAAGTATAGGTCCATTCGAAACCGAAAATGTTGCAGCATCATTAGTCACAAATAATCGTTCCCGTTTTATTGCCAATGTCAAATAAAATGATTTGGTGAGTTCGTGTGCGTGTGTGCGTGCATGTGTGAGTGCATGAATGCGCGAGTGTGCGTGTGTATGTGTTGTGTGGGGGGGGGGGGTGTGCGCGCGCTTGTGCCATGTGCGTGGTTGGTCTTATGCGTGCACGCGCGCGCGCGCGCGTGTGTGTGTGTGTATGCGTGTGTGCGTATGTGTGCGTGCGTGCGTGCATCTTTGCGTGCGTGAGTGAATGAATGCGCGCGCGCGCGCGCGCGCGCGCACGTTGTGTGTGTGTGTGTGTGTGTGTGTGTGTGTGTGTGTGTGTGTGTGTGTGTGTGTGTGTGTGTGTGTGTGTGTGTGTGTGTGTGTGTGTGTGTGTGTGTGTGTTCGGTTTTCTTCCAACATGATCAGTCAGAGAAATTGTAGACGACTGGAAGCGAAAAAAAAATTCTGACTGTTGCTCAGTCGAGTTTTATATGCACTTTTATCTCAAATGCAGTAATACAAATGTAACGACGTAAGTACGAATGAAGTAACGAAGTATCTGCTTGGCCTCCATACATCAAAGAATCGTACGTCACTGGATGATTTCAACAGAATGTACACATATATAAAAAAGAATATTCATATCTTATAGAACACCAAACGCTTCATGCTCCTGTGATGAGCTGCTCCACAGTTATGACAACAGACAGGTCGGTCAAGCACCCCGGATCTTTGAACTGAAGCGCCAGAATATGCCAGACTGGGAAGGTGACATACACTAGTATCGTTAGATATTGTTACGGATGCGCTGGTGCGCCCAGACCCTCTAGCAGTGGCAGCCAGTTCCCAGTCACACCAGGACATCGACGTTACCTGGGGAAACTGACTGCCATGGCAACTCGTTCAGGAGTCCCGCTCCGGCCACTGGGAAGTTGCACTGCCGGAACTGCTGTAGAGACTGCCTGACCGTTTTAGCTCACCTGGCTTATACAGGTAAAAGAGCGCAGGTAAACATTTGTGACCGGAAAACAACACGGTCCGTCACAGATATATATCGCCATATATTTCATCCGATGGCTCTTACTCGAATGAAGAATACACGTATAGGCTTTTGTTTTTTCGAAAGAAAATTGCTATGTCAAGGATAGTACCCGCAAAAGGTATTTTGTTTAAATAGTGTGAATGTTTATGATCACCTCAAGCGAAGCATTTC
>CM031605.1:90024974-90044974 GCA_018398815.1 Conus ventricosus | reverse complement strand
TAACAGTGCAGCAGCTGAATACCAAGAGGCGCTGAAAAAAAGTGGCTACAACTACAAATTACAATATAACCCAGATAACAACATGAACAGCAACAGGAAAAACAGGAAAAGAAAAATTATATGGTATAACCCTCCATATGATGGAAGAACAAAAACTAACGTAGGGAAAGAATTCCTCAGAATCCTTAAAACATCATTGCCAAAAGAACATGTATTACCTAAATATTCAACAAAATACCGTCAAGCTGTAATACTCGTGTATGCCCAACCTTAAAAATATAATTGATTCTTCCAATAAAACCAAAAACAACACAACCAAAGAGGGTGATGAAAGGATATCTTGTAATTGCACAAAAAATGACCAGTGCCCTCTGAACAACAAATGTCTCTACAACAACATTGTGTACCAAGCTACGGTAACAACAGACAGTGATAAACATACATAGGGATCACGGCAAACCATTTAAAATCAGATATGCAAACCATAAACAGTCTTTCAAAAATGAAAAATATAAAAATCAAACAGAATTAAGTAAATATATTTGGAAGCTTAAAAATAAGAAAATAGATTACAACATATCATGGAAAATTATAAAAAGAGCAACACCATACAACAACATTTCTAAAAAAATGCAACTTATGTACTACAGAAAAGTGGCTGATATTATGTAAACCACACCTAGCATCCCTGAACTCTAAAGTAGAAATGATAAACAATTGCAGACATAATGGAAATCTTTGTCAATGCACCATTCCGTGGCACGTCCCCCTGAACGCGCCCCAAAAAAGAAAAAAACGGCAGGCCACGTGCCACACGCACAGAGCTCACACGCCCACACACCACAATATATAACACCGGTGGCGTGCCCAAATTGTATATCCTGATGAGAGCGTTTTAGCTTGAAACAAGTTTGTAGGTTTTTTAATTCTTCTATTTTAAAATCCTATTTTAAACTGGTATATATATATATATATTATATATATATATATATATATATATATATATATATATATATATATATATATATATATATATTGAATTATAAACAAAGCTTGCTCTTATGTCTTAGATTGAAGAAATAGGGGGAGATACGCATTCATATCTGCAGTGGTAGATGATTCTGCCTAACTAACAGTATGTGCTTGAGTGGGTGAATGGGGAAAAATAAAATAAATGCTTCTCAAAATGAGCCTTCAGCAAGAATTTTGAGAAGCATTTATTTTATTTTTCCCCATTCACCCACTCAAGCACATACTGTTAGTTAGGCAGAATCATCTACCACTGCAGATATGAATGCGTATCTCCCCCTATTTCTTCAATCTAAGACATAAGAGCAAGCTTTGTTTATAATTCAATATTTCTTGCAGTCATTGCAACACCAAGCTGCTCTGTAAGTTGCTGGAACGGTGCAGTACTTATCCTTGGAATTTATTAGTTTGTTGTATATATGTATATATATATATATATATATATATAATATATATATATATATATATATATATATATATATATTATATATATATATATATATATATTATATATATATATATATATATTATTATATATATATAATCAGAGTTAAAAAGCCACTCAGAACGTTAAAAGTGGTCGACCATGTAGGGAGCGACATACCAGTTTAAAATAGGATTTTAAAATGGAAAAATTAAAAACCTACAAACTTGTTTCAAGCTAAAACGCTCTCCTCAGGGTATTATACAATTTGGGCACGCCACCGGTGTTATATATTGTGGTGTGTGGGCGTGTGAGTTCTGTGCGTGTGGCACGTGGCCTGCGGTTTTTTCTTTTTTGGGGCGTGTTCAGGGGGGACGTGCCACGGAATGGTGCATTGACAAAGATTTCCATTTATGCCTGCAATTGTTTATCATTTCTACTTTAGAGTTCAGGGATGCTAGGTGGGGTTTACATAATATCAGCCATTTTTCTGTAGTACATAAGTTGCATTTTTTAGAGATGTTGTTGTATGCTGTTGCTCTTTTTATAATTTTCCATGATATGTTGTAATCTATTTTCTTATTTTTAAGCTTCCAAATATATTTACTTAATTCTGTTTGGTTTTTATATTTTTCATTTTGAAAGACTGTTTATGGTTTGCATATCTGGTTTTAAAATGGTTTGCCGTTATCCCTATGTATGTTTCTTTATCACTGTCTGTTGTTACCGTAGCTTGGTACACAATATTGTTGTAGAGACATTTATTGTTCAGAGGGCACTGGTCTTTTTTGTGCAATTACAAGATATCCTTTCATCACCCTCTTTGGTTGTGTTGTTTTTGGTTTTATTGGAAGAATCAATTATATTTTTAAGGTTGGGCATACACGAGTATGATAGCTTGACAGTATTTTTGTGGAATATTTTAGATAGTACATGTTCTTTTGGGAATGATGTTTTAAGGATTCTGAGGAATTCTTTTCCTACGTTAGTTTTTGTTCTTCCATCATATGGAGGGTTATACCATATAATTTTCTTTTCCTGTTTTTCCTGTTGCTGTTCATGTTGTTATCTGGGTTATATTGTAATTTGTAGTTGTAGCCACTTTTTTTTTCAGCGCCTCTTGGTATTCAGCTGCTGCACTGTTAAATTCTTTCTCTCCTCAGGAGAGCTTGTTTCGAACCTCTCGCCCTCCTGAGGAGAGCGAGAGGTTCGAAACAAGCTTGTTGATTTTAATACTTCATTTAAAAAAAAATATTCTTAACAGATGTTGCTCCCGGTAAACCCCATCTAGCATCTCTGAACTCTAAAGTAGAAATGATAAACAATTGCAGGCATAAATGGAAATCCTTGTCAATGCACCATCCCTAGCACGCCCCCCCTGAACGTGCCCCAAAAAAAAGATTTTAAAAAATCTGCAGGCCACGTGCCACACGCGCAGAGCTCAGGCGCCCAATTTTATATATATTATAAATAAATATATATTTTTTTTTTAAAAATCTAAAGGCCTAAACCAAAAAAAGGGTGTACCCGGGGCAAAACTTTTTCCGAGAGCATCCAAAAACCAGGAAAAGAAATGGAGAGAGAACTGATAAAAAACCAACCCCGCCCAAAAAACCCCCCTAAAACCTTTTCGGGTTTTTGGCCCGGAAATTTGGGAATTTATCAGTTCCCCTAGAAAACCCCAAAAAAACCATACTTTAAAATTTGCCCTTTTTTCCCAATACAATTTACTAAATTTTTTTCAGATTTTAGTTTTTGTTTAAACCCTTTGTTTTTTTTTTCCTGTTCTTTTTTCAATAACATAAATTTTCACGCAAACATTCTAAAAATGATTCCCTGTTTTTTCGGTAAAATAAAACAAAAGTCTTTAACTTTTCTCTAAAGTTTTTAAAAAAACGGATTATATTTTTTGGCCCTAAAATCCCCCACACAACCCATCATGCCCTTCCGCTAAAAGGGCCAGTTTTGACAAATGTTTCTTTTTTTAAAACTATATTTTTTTTCCCTGCCGAACATTCATCAAAAAAGAAAGATTTCCCTGCGTTCCTTCAAACACTTTATAAAAGAAACTAAACACTCTCAGTTTAGTGCTAGGATTAACTAAAATATACGTCATTTGCCCGTCCATAAAAACCCTTTCTATCTTTAAAATTCTTTTTCCCTTTTTAAGGGTTTTTGGACAGAAAATCACAAAAATAAAATTAAGCGAAAACTTTTTTGTAAAAATTTCTAACAAAAAATTGGGTTTTTTCCCAAAAACCAGTCTGCCCAAAAATTTCATTGAAAAATTTGGGGGGATTTTATCAAAAGTTTAATTTCTCCATATTTTTTATAACAAAATTTAATCCAAAACCATTTTATTTTTTCTATCAACTCCCGTCAAAACTTGTTCAGAAAAAAAACCCCCAAACGGGGCCTAAATGTGTAAGATTAACCCAAAATTTCATTCTGAAAGATTTTTTCTATTTTTCAACATTGATTTTGTTGCTTGTTGTTAAAAATTTTAAAAACCTAAACCATTTGAAAAAACAAACGGGGGAACGTTAAGTCGTTTAACGTCTAATTTTTGCCACTAATTTTAAATTCCCTTTTTTTATAAGGACGTCACAAACGCCCAAAAAACCCCATCCCTCTCCACATTTTTAAAGGGACAAAAATTTTCCCAAATACTTTGTAAATTTTTTCTCCTTTTTTTCGCTTAAAAGAATTTGAAATTTTTGGAAAGAATTTTTTTTTACAACTGTTTTCTTTTCTTTTAGGTTACTTTTTTTTCCCCAAAACGGCTTTTTTTCCAATTTTTTCCCGCTATTTTCCCGGGAAATAAACTTACAAAAAGGGGCCCAAGTTGAATGTTTTTTCTGAAACTTTTTTTAACGGCAAAAATTTAAATGGCTTATAAAATTCAAATTTTATTCCCTTTCTAAAAAAGGTTCAATTGCCATTTGAGGTCATTTTCGAACTATTTTATATTCTACGGGCCAACATTTTTTCCCTTTTGCGCAGTTGTTCTATTTTTAGGAAATTTTTTGGGGGGGGCGGCCCGCCAACCTCTTTGCGTTTAAATCCCCACTTTATGTACTAAAAACCCCAAAACAAACCCTATCTCACCGTTTGTTCAAAGTCCGCAACATCTGAAAGGGTTTTTTAATTCAATTATAAAACCTAACACGCTAATGTAATTTGGGGAGGGCCCGCACTTTTTTAAAACAATTTATTATTTTATTTCCAAAACAATGTGCAGTTACACTTTTCACAATTTTCCCTTTTTTTGCCCCTGAAAATTTTTAAATTAAATGATCCGACCCTCCCAAAAAATAATCTTTTAAACTGTATTTAAAGGGAATTGAAATAATTTCAAAATCGAAATATCATTTTTCCCCCAGGGGAAGAGCCTTTTAAAACATTGGGGGCCTTTCCATCATAAAATTTTATCAGTGTTAGCTCATCCAAATGAACATAAGAAATTTAAAATTAATGCAAGATCGAGGGGATTTTCCCCCCTCATAAGTATTTTTTTTTGGTGTAACCAAAAACTAAATTTTTTAGCTGCAAACCAAACTTTTTGCAAGCTTTTTTTTATAAAAATTTAGTAACCCCCTTTCTTTTTCAGGGTTGTTTTAACATTGTTTTTAATTTGAAATTAAAAAGGGTTTGAGATAATGTCAAAGTTACTCTTTTCTTTTTTTTAGTGAGCAAAACCCGAAATAACCTCGGGTATTTTTAAACTGGCTTTTTTGGGCCCCTGTTTTGTCAATTTTTAAACCTTATTATTCTCCCTGGCTTCACATATTAAACCAAAACGATTTTGTAAAATATTTCATAAGTCTCCCTTTTTTCTATCCGCTTTTTATTAATAGCATTTCAAAAAACAAGGACGGTTTTGGGTTTTATTTTTAAAAAACATTTTTTAAAAAAATTTAAAAAGTTTTCATTAAAAATATACGGCGCAAAATTTTCTTTGGGCCCACACTACAATCTTAAAAATAACAACTGACACCCCGACATTTTTTGGACTCAGTCTGATCCTTTCAATAAAATTTACTCCTTTAAGAAAATATTTTAAACCCCCCTTAAAAAAACGATCACATTCCGAAAGTGTGGTTCAGTCATCCGATGCGGTTTTTACCAAACCCTTTTTAAAATTTTGCTGTGTTTTGTGCATCAACGGGGTGTGGAGGTTCGAAGGGCCAAACATTTAAAAATTTTCCTGATTTTTTGGGTGATAAAGTGTACAAATTTTCCATTTCTATTAAAAACCTTCAACTTTTTTTATTAACCAAGCCCATTACCAAATACAAACCTTTTAAAATCCATTCAGAAACAAATAACTTTAAAGGCTTTTGAAAAAATTTCTTAACGAATTCAAAAATTAAACTCAAACAGATTTTAGACAAAATTATTTTTAATCACGGCTTGGGCACCCCTTTTTTTGGGGGGGCACAGAAAGTATAAGTATGATTGGAACCCCTCCTTACCCCTCTTTCTCTTCCCCGGCACATTTTTCCCCTGGGGTCCAAAGAGCAAGAGCATAAAACACGTGGACGACTTTTTATCTTAGACATTTTCAAAGGGGCCTAACTAAACAGGAATAGAACAATAAACGATCTATTCTACTTACTTTGGGTTTGCCCTTAATTTTCGCAACACAAACGGATCGAGCATAACAATCCTTCTACGGGCTTTGATGCACAAAAACAATACTTACAAATTTAAGGAGGGGGCCATTAATTCCTACAGTTGATTTCCCTTTCAAGAAAAAAAAGGTACCAAAAAGTTTTAAAATACGCAAGATCAAAAGTAGATTTTTCTTTTGGCACGGGTTTTATACATGTTTCCTTCGGCCCTTTCAGACCCCCAATGGGCACAATAAAAAAATTTAAAATAATGAAACCCTTGGGGCGGGCAATGACAAAGGGGGGAAAAACGAAATAAATTCTGACCCCATAATATTGCAAGCTAAAAAAACAAAGACCCCCCAAGAATAAGTCATCCCAATCCCCGTGCCCAAACCCAAAAGGGGCCTTTTGAAGGGCCCCGGACTCTTTTTCCCCGATGCCCAAATAATAAAAAAAACACGCTTTTTCTTGTTTAACTGCCTAGGATTACTGGGTCTTTATTTTCCCTAAAAAATTAAACCCAACTTTTAAAGAACAAAGCCCAAATTTGCTCTGCCAAAACCAAACAATTTTTGCTTGCAGTAGAAAAAAAGCCAACAAACCCAAATCCCCCCTAATATCCGGGTAAAAGCTATATTTTAAACCAGTTTAATTTTTTTTAAAAAACTCGCAAGATATAAAGGTTTTTTACCCATTTTTTTATCAGGTGGGGGCATGGGGGCAGAGGCACGGATTTTTTGACCTCCACCCCCCCCCCCCCTTAATACCAAACACCAGTGTACTTTTTTGAAAATCCTAAGGCCTTTTAACGCTTCCCTAATGTGACTCCGCCTTTTAAACATTTTCAAAATTCTTTTTTTGCTAGCGTGTTTTCTTCATATAAAATTCTTTGTATTTTTCCTTTTATTCTCCCCTTTGGAGTTTGTTTTTGTTCTGGTTTTTAGAAAACGCTTTTATCTTCCCTATCTTTCTTTTTTTCAAGATTTTTTTGGTTTTTGGGAAATTCTTTTTTTAAAATATAAACCCCAAATTTGGGCGCCCATCACCTAAACAATTTTTCCCTTTTTTTCTCTTTTTATATGCCATTTTTTTTCACCCATTTTTCAAAATTTGGGTTTTTTAAATTCGCCTCTGGGGGTTTTCTTAAAGCTTAAATCAAGGCCCTTTTTCCCCGCAGGGGTACGTGATTTCGGGTAGATTTTTTAAATGCGTTTCTTCTGAAAAACTGGTTCTGCCTCTTTTTTGCTTTTATTTTTTCCCATCTGCCGATTGATTAAATTCCCTTTAATTTCCCTTTTTTGTTTTTGGGTTTTAGCTTTTGGGAAATTCCCGGGCAGGGGTGTTTTGAAGTTTACAACGGCATCCCAAAAAATTTTTGTTTACCCTTCCAAAGGGGCCTTTTTTGATCGCTCACACTGACCTTTTCAAATTTGGGTACCCATGCCTAAAAATTTTTGATAGTCTTTTAGTTGTAAGCCCAATTCTCCGGGGTCGCTCCTCACAAACAAAGGGCCCATTTTTTACTTCAAAATCATTGGGGTCTATAAATTTGGGGGGTTTTTTGGCCTAAATTTTGGGTAAAAATTTTTAAAACCCTTACTTTTCTTTAATTCCCCGCCCAATGAACGCAAGCATTTTGGTCAAAGGATAAATTTCACTCATTCTCTCCATAAAAAAAACCTAAAAACTTCATCTTCAATGCCCCATGTTTCTTTAAAAATTAAAACCTTTTTTTTTTTTTTAAAAAAAAAAAAAAACCCGCAACCCATAGGGTTTTAAATTTCTTACAACCCGCATAGAAGACTGAAAGACCCCTTTTGGGGGAAGGAAAAATGAATAAAACTTTTTCCCAAAAAAATCCATCAAACTATTGAGGCAGATCAAATTTTTACGGGAAAATTTTTCCAGACCTGGGAGGGGAAAAGTAAATTGTGCAGGCTCTGCGCGTTTTTAACTTTCAAAATGGACCCCCTTTAAACAACAGACACACACAGACAGTTTCCAGAAGGGGGGAGGGGCAATCGTTAAAAAAATTTCTAAAAAACCCTTGGGGGAAAGAAATTTTTCTTTACAAAATTTGGCAGCATTTTTTTCCCCTAGTCTGATCTTTTGCTAACCGGGAATAAAAGGGGCTATCTTGCTTTTTCAAAATCAAAATGAAAAGAAACTAAAACATAGAATAGCCCCGCAAAAAAAGACGGCAAAAAAGGGGCACTGAAATTTTGCTTTGGGAAACCTTTTTCTTTTCCCCTTAGATTTGATTTAAAAAAAAGCCATCCCAAAAATTTTAAAGGGAAGCATTAAAAACAGAGGGTCATTTTAACAAAATTTTTTAAGGAATACAAAGGGTTATCAAATCATCAAAAACCGCAGAAAATTTACAGCATTTCTACATCTTTTAATTTAAAAACTTTTTACCACCCTAATTTAGAACCTGTTTTACAACAATATAAATCAAAAACAATATTTACAAAAGGATTCTCATACAACATATCCCAAAAAAACAGACACTATAGGGAATTTTAATCTTATGCCGCACAAGATCGCTTAATATTTTTTTCTTTAAATAAAACCATTCGCAAGAGAAAGTGAAAATTTTTATTAACCCAAAAATAACAAATACAATGCCAATTGAGGAAACCCAAACCCAAAATTTCTACCTAGGGGGTTTAAAAACCTATAACTTTTTGGGTTGAAATAAAAAACTGTTTAGGTGGGGGGTGAAAAAAATCCAAAAATTAAACCTTGTGTCTAAAGATTTAAAATTTTTCACAATTTTGGGCTTGATATTTTTTAAAACAACGGAAAGGGGTTTATGGATTGACCAAAGGGCCCAACAGAGGATAATTTTTTTGCAGGGAAGGGGGAGAACTGTGAAGACGTAATAAACTTTCCCAAATTGATAAAAAAGAAGAACCGAAAAAAACCGTTAAAATGAACATTTTTTTTTTAATAATACCACCGGAATTTAAAAAAAAAACAAAATTTAAAAGATATAAAATTTACAAAAATTATTTTTATTTATAAAAAGCAGTCTGTTCAAGTTTTAAACCCAAAAAAGTGCCTACAGCCCCGGGCCAAAAAAGGGAAATAAAACCCCTAACAAAAAAAACCTTCAATTAACAAACATTAAAACAAATGCAAAAAAAACCCTAGAGCAAGCCCTTTTCAAAATACACCCAAAACCAAACAAGGGTATTCGGCCCTTTAATCTGTTACAAAAAGTTAATATTTGAAACATCGACTAAAAGTCTCTATCACAGAACAGGGGAAATCTCTTAAAAGAAGGGGAAATAGGCCACCCCCCTTTACCTCTAGGGGTTTGTCTTTAGCTTTTGGGCCTGTTTCATTATTTAGGTCTGCAAAGAAAAAAATTAAAAACTAAACCCCAAAAAGCAAACAGCAAAGGTTCAACTAATAACATTTTAAACTTAGCTCTTTTCAAATTTTACAATAAATAAAGCACTGGGCGACTCAAAAAATCAGGAAGGATGAAAATTTAATTTTTTACAGGCCAATTTTGATACTAAAAAAGACAAAATTTTATCTTCAAAAAAGGGGGGACAATTTTTTTCCTCAACACCAAACCCCGCCGGGGGGGGGGGGGGGGGGAAAGGGGAATTAAAAAAAGGAATGTTTTAAAAAAATAAACAAAACTTTAAACTCTGTTCTAAAAAGCTCACAGTAACAACATCAAAGGGGGTGTTTAAAATTTATTTTTATATCCAACACAAAAAGACCGTTGATATTGATTCTGTTAAAATTTTTTTTTTTCTATTTAAATAAATATTTTGATTTGAAAAGAAACTCAACATCAAAGATTTTATAAAAACCGACAAATTTGGGTTTGAAAATGTTTAAAGAGAGAGCGTTTTAAAAAGATCACTGAATGATTTTGGGATTTAAAAATCTTTAAACCAACAAACGAAACAGGCAACTTTTGTTCATGCTATTTCCAATTCCCAAAGTAAACTAACAATAACCCCCAAATTAAAGTAATTTTACTGTTTTAATCACTATGTAACAAAAAATTTAAAAAATCAAAAGCTGGGTTCTCAAAAAAACCCCAAAGACATTTTTTTCCTCAAATGACTTAACACCCTTGGGGCAAAAAAAGGGGGCTTCACATTTTAGATGCCCGAAGAACCAAAAAATGAACTCGGGTTGTCAGACAATCTTAGAAAATAAATTTAAAACGGGTTTAAGTAGGGCCGCCGATTGTTGTAAGGTTTAACTTTCCACAAACTCCAGCATTAGTTGAAAAAAAAGCATTTTCTAAAACATAAAGAAACAGACAACAAATTTTTATGGGGTGTGTTCTTGCAAGCTGCAAAAATATCCGCAAAAACGCAGAGAATATCTAACATCAGCCTTACTTTAAATAAATTTTAACTTTAGGGGGTTTCCCCCTTTCCCCTTTAGCTGGATTCCATTGAATTTTTTGAAGAAAAAAAAACAAACCAAAAACTTTAATGTAAACACATATGGGGAAAAAAAACTACTGCCGTTTAAAATTTGTCTAAGAACAGCCCAAAAAAGGGCAAACCCCGACAAAAATCATTGACTTACTACTGATGTTTTCACCACCGGGCTACCGCATTACACATTGATACAAACCCAAAGAGTAAACAAATGCCCATACTTAAAATGGACATAAACAAAATTCGTAAAAATGTTTTTAAAAAGAATTCCTCTTTAAAGCCCGGGGGAGGAACATAAGAAACAAGTATTTTGGGCCAGTTGACTGTAATAACAGAACTAATAAAGCCCCCACCAAACTAAATTTTGTTTTTAAAAAATGGAAACATGCAAAATTCTCCATATTTGTTTACGCAGACTTTTAAAAACCCTCATTTTTTCCTTATGAAGGGCCCGCGCCACCAAAAAATTCGAAAACATCCTTTTAAAGATAATCACAAAATTTGTTCATTTGCTTTTATCGTTGTCAGTCCCGGGTGGGGTCCCCTTCCCAAACCAGAAAATTTTATAGAGGGCCAAAACCGCCCGAAAACTCTTTGAACCATGCAAAATTCGTAATGACTGTTTTTAATAATTTTAAAAATTCAAATCAAATGACCCGAAGCCAAAACAGATGACCCCCAGCCACACATTGTTATTTGCGGGTTTTGGCCTCCAAAAGACCCAAAAAATCCAAAAATAAAACCAAAGAAACACAAAAAGGGAAATTTTTGGGTCACACACAGTAAATGCAATCTTCAACAAATTTGACCAAACAAAGGAAACTGCCTGTATTTTTTCATAACTTTGGGGATTAGACTCTCATCTTAAAATAAACATGGACGTTTCCCCTTTTTGTCCCCTGATTCAAATCCCTCAAAAAATACCCTGTGCTTTAATCTAAATAACATGTCTTTTTAAAGACCCCCTAAAAAGCCCCAAAGATGGGTTTATTTAATCACAAGCTAAAACCTTTAAAATCCCCCCCAATAAAAGAAAAAAATTTTGGGCCCAAAATCTCGTTAAAAGGGGTTTACCCCCTTTTGATACATGAACATAAAATTTTACGAAACACACTTTCCCCCTAAAGGCCTTTTTTTTCTAGTCTTAGAGGAAAGGACAATTTTGATTCTGATTACCACATCCCCCCAAATCGGGCAGAAGTTAGAAAATTTTAAAAAAGAAGGGGCCCATCATGATTTTATATTTAAGGGGGAAAATACATTTTGTTGGGGGATATTTTTGAAAAATTTAAAAAAACCTCATGAAACATTTCAGCCCGATCCCCGCATTACATTTCTGCGCCCCGGGTGACTGGGTCTTTTTTAAAAATTTTCCCGGGGTACAGATTGATTTTTTTGTCGGATTTACCAATGGTTTTAGATATTAAAACCGGGTTTTCTGGGGGGAAAAATAAAAGGGGGGCGCATCATTAAATTAAACAAACAACAAATACTTTTACGATTATTATCCCATAAAAAGGGCTAACAAACTTTTGTATTTTTGATCAAACAATCGTTTATGGGCAAAGGGGCAATCAATTCCATTACGTAACTTTTAAAAGTACACAGGGGGTGATTTCCAAAAAAAATTCAAAACATAAAGTGGTTTAACAAATTTTGGGGGCCGATCCAGCGTGTTTTTTTTCTAAAGTTGACTTTGAATATCCTCATGAAAATCCATGACCTTCATAAAAAAAAATCCATTAACCCCAAAAGCTAAAGGGTTTAAACCAAAAAGAGCCCCTAAACTTGTGCCCAATCCAGGCAAAAAAATTATTCTGTCATTTCAGACTTCCTTTTTTCCCAAATTTTTTTTAAGACATTTTTTTGAAGGGTTTACAGCAGTTCCCTCGCAAATTGCTTTTTATCAAGAAAATTTTTAGAAAAAATACATCATGAAAAGAACACTGATCCAGAAAAAATCCACAGATCTTTAGAAAAAAACTTTTTCAAGCCCGAAAACAACACTGTTTTTTTGGAAAACTATGGAAATCCCCCAAAAAGCGTAAAGATTCAATTATCACCAAAAAAGAACGAAGCAATTTAAACTGACTTTAAAACCTAAATTTTCAGGGCTTTTGAAATTTCAGACACTTTTTCTAATGAAAGAAAAAAAAAAAAAGTCAAAATTTGACAAACCTTTTTTATTGGGTTTACTGTTTTTAAAATTTTCCCAAAACTTTTTTATGTTAAGTTTCATTTTGAAATACCTTTAACCCTCAACCCATTCCAAGTACTTTTCAAAAGATACAAAATTTTGTTATAGATTCCCCACTGAAGACATCTAAAAAGACTGGAAACCGAATTTGCTAAAGGGGATGCAGATGGTACACACACCATTACCCTAAAAGATTGGGCCTTTTTTTTCAATTAAAAACCCAAAAAGGTTTTTAAAAAAGAAGGTAATTTAAACTTTAAAATTTATCAAATTTGGGTTGGGTTAAGGGGAAAATGTACAGAAATTTTTAGCCAGGAGAAAATCATTTAAAAAAGCAAAGGGGAAAAACTCCCCACGTTGTGTTCCCAAACATATCACATACAACTACAAAGAACATTGTTTTCAATAAACTTTCAAACATTACAAAAGAAAACTACGATCTAAAACAAAATAGAAACAACACAACGTTTTTAACAAAAAGTCGTTAGATAGAACAAAAAACAAAACGTTGTTTGTTTAAACCGGAGTTTTAATGCAATCGGCAATTGGGGAACCCCCATAAACGGGGTTTTTTAAAATTTTCATCAACTTTTTTTATAAAATCAAACATAGCTTCATCCAAATTTATTTAAATCTTCTCAAAGTTTGCTTGAAAGCGTTCGAATTTTTTTTTTATTTCCCCAAAAATTCTTTTTTTCCCCCCTTTGGGGGGTTTTATTTTAGGGATCTGGAAGATTTTGCATGCATTGATTTAAACCCCAAAATGTTTCCTTTTAGCATTTTCAAACCCTAAAAAATTTTCCCATCATTTTCAATCTCTTCCTTTTTCCAATTCTTGTTTCCTTTTTGGCACTTCCTTTTGACTTCCCTTTTTAAAATCAAAAATATTTACGTAAATTTTAAATTAAAACGGGAAAAGGGGTCTGGTGGATTATCTCAGTTTTTTCTTTTTACAAAAGATCTTAGGGGCTGGTTTTTTGTTGTGTCAGTTTCCCCGAAAAAAAAACACCCGGGGGGATTCATCCCTTTTCAATTCTTTTTTTTTCATAGGGTTTAACACTCCAAAATGGACTGTTGCCCTGTTTCAGGTCCCCTTTGCTTCCCCCCGGAAATAAAGAAAACCCTTTCTTTTTAAAACCCAAAAGGAATAGTTTTCCGATGAAGACTCTACTTCAACAACATTTATTGTTTTTTTTTGATTGCTTGAAATGGTTTTTTGTCCTTTAAATTCCCTTTATTTTCATTGCGCGAAAACTGAGGCATTTTTCGACCCTTCCCGTGTTGGAGAAATTGTTTAATCAGCTCTCTGTGATACTGGTAGGGAAAAAGTCTTTCCCGGGTAAATGTTTGTTAAAGTTTTCCAAATAAACCTGTGAACTTTGAAAATCCTGGAATGCCCCTTTTTTGGAAAATCTATGGTTTTTAACAATAATTGATTCACTTTCCCTTTAAATTCTTTTCCATCCCTCCCACTTGAAAACATCGAGGGTAAATTACCGGGGCCCCGGTTTATATTCATTTTATAGCCAAAACCCAAAAGCAAAGCACCTTTGTGTTAATGGTTCCACATCTTTGTAAACTTTAAGCTAAAAACAAAGACTGTGAGCCAAATTAAATCTTTTTCATCTAATTTGTATCAGAGGGAAATAAGAAATCCATTTGAAAGGGGGTCGGGTTTGGTTTGTTTTCACAAAATGTTCCCTGTTAAATTTTTCTAGGCGCTGGTAAATAAATTTGCCAAAACGCTTGTTTAGATAACCCCTTCTTTTGGGTGTTTGTTCACGACCCCCCGGGTTGGGGTTAGCTTTTTAAATTTTCGTGATGCCCCTTTCCCAAATCCCCTTTTGGGGGAAAAAATAATTTTTCATTTTTTTTTCAACCAAATTAAAAGGGGAACAAAAAACACAACGGTCATACCCAAAAAATAAAACCCATTTCTTCATCTTTTGTTTTTCTGAAGGTTGATAAAAGTCACTGAATTTTGGGGAGGGGAATGTTTCGTTGGGTTTTCCTGTTACAAGATAATATTGTTTTTTTTGCTTGATCAAAATCTTTAAATGTTAACTGCCCTGCCCCCCGTTTTTTTAGTGTGTTTTTAATAAAATCTAACTGCTCAATTCTCCGCTTTTCATACGATCTTGTGCTCAGCTAGTTGCTCCACACTTTGTTTAAATTTTTTTCTCTCGCCTTCTTTTCGCATTTTTTCTAAATGCGTAATTTCTTCCCCTAAAACGAGCCCCATTAAAACCCAGCGCCGCCCATCCTCATTTTCGAGTGAAGCCAATTTTTTAAATTATTTTTTTTTTACATATTTATATTGTCCGGAAAATTTTTCCTTTCTTAACTAGAAAATCTTTTTTGAGCAAACGAAGCGCAATGATACAATTAGCTTTGTGAATCCCCAAAGTCTAGTTTGGGAAAATCTCCCGGTTTAAATTTTTACCAAACTTTTACCAAGCCTTTATATCCTACAAATTAAACCCCCAAAAAACAGCATTGGGATACAAGGGTTTGCAACCCGTTTTTCGGTGCTCAAATTTTTGAAAAAAAAAATAATTATAATTAAAAAAAAATAACAGGGAAAATCTACTACAGCACAAGGCCGCCTAAACCTTCCTGAACTTTTTTGAACCCCCAATTATGACCAACCCAAAATGCCCAAAAGGAGAGGCCCGATTTTTTGGCAGCATGTGGAAAAACAAAAAAGTTTTTTCGGAAAATGAAATTTAGCATAGAACAGATTCAAAAAAGAATTTTCCCCCGCAAACATTTTTTAAAATACATAACAGTAGAAGCCAGCTGGGGGCCCAGAATGGTGAAAAGTGGGGGGGCAAAAAGTTTTTATTTTTTAAAACTAAACTTTTGGGAGATTTTTCTTCCCCTTGATTTTGAACAAGATCTTTTACGTAGATTTAACGCAAGATCCCGTTTTTTAAAAAGTCAATTTAAGGGGGCAAGGGTTTTATTTTACTATAGATTTTGGAAAAATTGTTTTCGCCAATTTAAACTGGGTTTAAAAACTTTTAAACAAAAGATTTTATTTCCCTTTAAAAAGACCGAGCCAGGGAAAAAACCCGCAGAATCAAAAAAAACGGAAAATGGGGAAAGAAAACCCAAACCCCCGAAAATCGCAGAAAACACTGAATCGGTGGAAACCCGTGAAAAGCATCCTCATCCTGGGGGGTTTTAAAACGGGAAAAAAATTAAACAGAGTGGAACAGCAAAAAAAAATTTAAAGTTAAAGAATATAACTCATAATGAAAACATAAAAACCCCGCCAAACCCAAAAAAAGTTGATTCAAAGGGCCGGGTATAAAAACTCCCTGTATTCAAGGCCCACAGCACCAAAGTCCCTTTATTTGGGAATTGAAAATTAAAACTGTTGCCATTTTTGGGGTTTGGAGGGGGGGGGGGGGGGGTGGGGGGCGGGGTTTTTACGTTAAAAAATATATTAAAAAAATGGCAGCCAAAACAAAACAATCAAAAAAAACTAAAACCCCTAAATACAAAAAAAACAGCACTCCCAACCGCCCAAAAACAAAAGAAACATTTTGATCCATTTTGATAATAAAATTTTTTAAAACTTAAAATTTTAAAATTTTTTTTTAAAAAAAATAAAAATCATGGCGTATTTAAAATGTTTAAGTCAAAAATAAAACCCGGGGTCCCATAAAGGACATTTCCATAAACCAGAATTTGGGAATCAAGGTTGCTTAGGGGGTAAAACTTCATTAAGATCTAAGCTGACCGAAGTCCGGGGCCCGAGAACGCCGAGCAAGATATTTTCACAATGAAAAACGTTTTTTTAGGGGTGGTGTTAAATATATTAGACATTTACTATTTAAAATAAAAAAATAGATTTTTAATTTTTTTTTATAAATTAAAAAAAAATTGAAAAAAGAACTTTTTTGTACTTAAAAAGGGCAATTTAAAATTTCAAAACTTGAGGGGAACTTTAAACAAAACTTAATTAAAAACTTAATCAAAAAACTTATTAAAAACTTGAAATTTAAATTAATTAAAAAAAAAAATTAAAAATTTTTTAAATTTAAAATTTTTAATTTTAAAAACTGGGGGGGACTTTAATTAAAAACTTTAAATTTAAAACTTTTTTGGGGACTTGGGGGGGGGAGGGGGTTTGGGGTACACAAGCTTTTTTTTTTCATGTTTAAAACCCCTTTGGGGCAAGACAGTGGGTTTTCTTTTGTAGCATTGGCTCTTTTGGGTTTCAAGTTCCCAAAAAACACCACCAGTGCATTTAAACAAAAGCCCCGATTGAATAAAACAAGACAATTGTAAAAAATACACCCGCGGCCCTCTAAGAAAAGCCTTTTAAAATGGTTCACAAAGGGCCCAAAAAACAGCCTTTGTATGTGAAGTGAAGCTAACCCCAAAACGGGGGAAGCAGCAAAAAAATCTGATCTCCTCACTGCTAATAACCTTTAAATCCCCCTTTAGGTGAAACCGGATCCTCAAACAGCTTTCCCCTGCAAACCCTTGGGCCCTCTAGGTGGGGCGCTGGAAAAAACAACCGGGTTGCTACGGGGACCTTGGCCCCCTCTAGGGTGGATTTCTGGAAAAAAAGGGGTTTCAAAAGCCCTTCCGAACTAGGGGGGGGCGCTGGGAAAAAGGCCCTTCAAATGTGACCTTGGCCCTCAGGGGGGAGAGTTTTGTTTTTCTGATCACTTTTCCTAATTTGCTGTGGGCCCCTTTTTTTTCAACCGGGCTTTCAAATGGCTTTAGCAGAGTTACAGCAGGGAATTGCCCTTTTCCAAGCTTTTATGGGGGCTCTAATTTTGCCAGAAAAGTACATCCGCATTGTATATTTGGGGCATTTATATGAAGAAATGCGGCCACACACTACTCCTCTCCTTTCTGGGAGATGTTTCAAGGGCGCCTAACCCATCTTTTTTTGTTTGCCAAAACATTTTGGAAAAATTTGCCATTTTTTTGCATAAGGGCCCCACTTGAAGGCAAAATGAACTGGGTTTTAAATTTTAAAAAATAGAAAAATATACACCCTTTAAAACACAGATCAGCTTCCACAAGAAC
Source organism: Conus ventricosus (assembly GCA_018398815.1). Lineage (NCBI taxonomy): Eukaryota > Metazoa > Mollusca > Gastropoda > Neogastropoda > Conidae > Conus > Conus ventricosus. The sequence continues at coordinate 90,027,235 of CM031605.1, read as the reverse complement.
ACTAATCTTTTGTTAACAAACAATCAAGTCCCCGATACAAAATGAGAAATTTTTACTTGGGAGGAAAAACAAAAATGTTTCCCAAAAATAAGTTTTTTTTAAAACATACAAAAACAGCCGTGTTTAAACCCCCCGCCTTAAGAAATGAACCCAAATTTTTTTTTAAAAAACTTTTAACTGTCCAAGCTAGCTCCCCCAAAAATCAACGCGGATGGATTTTTTTGCTTCGGGCCGCTTTTTTAACAAAGCGCGCCATTTATTAGATAAGAAACCAAATCATCAATATCCAAAAAAAGTATTAAAACTGGCAACATCTTTTTTCTTTTTTCCCTTTAACCAACCAAAACCCTTTAAGATAGCGTTCATTTCCCCAAACATTAGTTTTACTTTTTTTCGGTTTCCCCATCATCTTTGCCTAATTCTTTTAAAAAATACCCCAAAAATGCATTAAAGTAAAAAATTTTGGGCCCCCCAAAAGCACAAACCCGTTTTTTCCTAACGTTTAACAAAACCCAACCCCGCAAAACCCCCTTCACCCCAAAAGCCGCCAAGAAAAAATGCAATACAAACCGGTCCCTTTCTGACTGGCCCGGGCCCAAAATTTGGGGTGACACGTGACATCTAAAACATTTTGCTAACCGCCGCCAGGGGACGCTGTCAACCTGAAATGAATACACCCCCCAACCCCCCCCCCTCACCTGGGAAGCCCCCGTCCCCCCCCTTTTTTTGATTTTTTGGGCGCGGTTTGTAAGCAGGGCCCTGGGTTGTGAACGAAAGGGCGCTCGTTTCACCACCCTAAATTTTAAACGATCAGGTTTTTTACCTCGGTCAGCCTATCGGGTTTCACATAGTTTTTTAAGGGAAAATTATTTAGAATAAGTGTCGGATTTTAAGTCAAAAATATAACCCTTTTTTTTAAAAACAAGTAAGGTTTTTTTAAAATTTGTATTAAAACGGGTAACCCACACAGTATGTCCGTTTTTTTTTGATAACGTTATTTTTTGGGTTTTTAAAGTCCCTTTCTTTTCAAGAAAAGGGAATATGCCGCTTCTAGGTCACTTTCGCCCGAAAACTGGTTTGAGGGCGAAGGTGAGTTAAAAGCGGCATATTACAGTTCTCTCATGCAGTTAAAGTAAAACATATAGTCTCGAATAGCACAAACCTGTTCTTCAGTAACGTTTTAGCCATTTTAAAATAACACAACTAAAACACAGTGGTCACACCGGAGCGCAGTCAAAACACAACCTTCTTGTGCGGTAGCTTGAACAACAATAGCAGAACCGTCTTGTCACGTGACAGCCTCGATGCGACGTAGCAATCTAGAATTTTCCAAATCATTTGCTGATGCAATGTGGTGCAACCCAGCCGAGTGTGAGTTTGCAACCAGAGCGCCTAGCCTGCGCTGTGTAAACGAAGGCCGCGAGCCGTAAATTAAGTGATCAGGTTTCAGCCCCGTGTCTGCCTGTCTGTGTACAAAGTTTGTAGGTAGAAATTAGTCAGAAGAAGTGTGCGGATGTTATGTCATTTAATTGAGAGAGAAAGAAAGAGAAAGAGTGTGTGTGTGTGTACGTGTGTGTGTGTGTGTGTGTGTGTGGTGTGTGTGTGTGTGTGTGTGTGTGTGTGTGTGTGTGTGGTGTGTGTGTGTGTTAGTGTGTCTGTGTGTGTGTTAGTGTGTGTGTGTCTTAGTGTGTGTAAGTTGCCTGTATGTTTGTTTGTAGGGTTTACTAGGAGAGAACTGATAAATACCAATTCCTGACTCAAAACCGCTCGAACTGGTTGAGAGCGGTTTTGAGTCAGGATTGGTATTTATCAGTTCTCTAATGGGAGAAAACGGAGCCCATCCTTGCAGGACTCCATTCCATGCAGCGTCTGTGGAAGACTTTGTGCCTCAAGGATTGGTCTTCACTCTCACATGAGGACCCACATCAGCACATGATCTGCCTGCCTACTCATCCGTCGGACACGACGGGAGAATCCATTATTGTACACTGAAAGCAGCCCTATTATGTGTAACGTAATATACCCTGTAAACAATCTTATAACTATTGTACACTGTAAACAGCCCTATATGTGTAATGTTTGTACACTGAAAAGAGTCTTACATGCGTAACGTATTGTACACTGTAAATGATCATATTACTGTAACGTATTATACATTACAAATAGTCATATCAGCGTAACGCTTTGCGCGTTGTAAAAAGGCTGATTAGTATAACGTATTGTGCACTGTAAACAGCACTGTCGATGTAACGTCTTGTACA
>CM031605.1:90009974-90022474 GCA_018398815.1 Conus ventricosus | reverse complement strand
TTACATATGGTGCTGAACTAAGGGGACCTTATAACAACAAAGATTTAGAAAAAATACATACTTTTGCAATTAAGCGCTTTTTAAATGTTCCCTTACATTCTTCGAATACTGCCATCTATGGCGAAACCGGCAGATACCCAATGTGTATTAGGTCAAACATTAAATGTATAAAATACTGGCTAAAACTGCTGAGGCTTCCTGCCTCAAGACTTTGTAAACAGGCTTATGAAATGTTACTGAATGAGCATGAACGCGGGAAAGAAAATTGGGTATATTCTGCTAAGAAGATTTTGACTACTCACGGATTTGGGATTGTATGGATGTGCCAGGGAGTTGGTTATGAGGATGGTTTTATTCTGGAATTCAGAATGATAGCTTCACATAAACAAAAACTGGCATTCTAAAAAGGAAAACACGGATAAATATAACTGGTTTTATGGCTTTAAAAGTATATTCGAAACAGCAAAGCATATTTCAGTAATAACGAACAGATGGCATGAAATTTGTCTCTCTAGACTTAGAACAAGGACTCTTGGTCCAAACGCCCATAAAAGATGGTTCTATACTGAGTCATCTACAGCGTCACCTTGTCCATTGTGTGGCTTCCTTAGGGAGGATGAGTCGCATTTGTTGTTTCATTGTAAATATTACAGTGCTGTACGTGACAAGAGTGTAGTTTTTCAAAGAATGTTGTCATAAATCAATACACATTCGGAGTTTTAAAACTGAATTATGACGATAATTCAGTGAAATCACTTGCCAGATATATTGCAGAGGCATTGAAAATACGAGCAGAGGTTATCATCAACTGGAACTTACGACGTTCAAATGAAAAATGAATGCTACACGAAGTAGTAAAATATTTTGGTTATCGTATTTACATATTTACTTCTATGAATAATGTTAAACTGGATGGTTGAGATCCTGACCTATTTTGCGTGTATATCAGGCTTCCAACTGATTGACGTTTGTTTTATGTTTGTTACTTTCGTTTTCGATATTATTTTGTGCTGTACCCCCCATGTCACTAAGGCTGTGTAGCTAATGACATTAAACATGTTCAGTGCTCAATGTCCCTCCCCCCCTCTCTCTCTCTCTCTCTCTCTCTCTCTCCTCTCTCTCTCTCCTCTCTCTCTCTCTCTCTCTCTCTCTCTCTCTGTGTGTGTGTGTGTGTGTGTGTGTGTGTGTGTGTGTTGTGTGTGTGTGTGTGTGTGTGTGTCTTTGTCTGTCTGTCTGTCTGTCTCCGTATCTGTCTGTCTCTCTGTCCTACGTTTCCTATATTTTCTTCTCTCCTGATTTCTACTTTTTCCTCCTCTCTTTCTCTCTCTGCAGCCCTGCCCCCTACTCCGCTCTACCTCCACCCCCACCCCCACCCCCTACTTTCCTTTTTTTTCCCCCCTTCATTCTTTTTTTTTATTTCTTGTCTTCCTCCATTTTAATGTCGGTCCTTTGGAATATTTCTACTTCACTTTCTTTCTAACGCTTTTTCTTTTCTATTTCCTTCTTTTCTTCCTTTCGTTTCTCCGTTCCTTCTTTTTATGCTTTTTTTTTTTCGTTGTTATTGTCTTATTTTCTTTTCTATTTCCTTTTTTTTTTCACTTTCATTTCCTGTTGGTTTGTTCTGTGCAAATAGTGCTTACTGTCCAAATCTGTGTCTGCAGATCTATCTTTCAACCAACACCCTTTGCCCCACCTGTCACGAGTTCAAGATCCGCTCTCTCTCTCTCTCTCTCCTCTCTCTCTCTCTCTCTCTCTCTCTCTCTCTTCTCTCTCTCTCTCTCTCTCTTTTATCCCCCCTCTCTCTCTCTCCCTCTTTCTCTCTCTTTCTCTCTCTCTCTTACTATATATATATCTCTCTCTCTCTCTCTCTCTCTCTCCCTCTCTCTCTCTCTCTCTACTCTCTCTCTCTCTCTCTCTTCTCTCCTCGCTCGCTCTCTCTCCCTCTCGCTCTCTCCTTCTCTCCTCTCTCTCTCTTCCTTCTCTCTCTCTCTCTTACTCTCTCCCTCTCTCTCTGTCTCTCTCTTCTCTCTCTCTCTCCCTCTCTCTCCCTCCCCTCTCTCTCTTTCTCTCTCTCCTTCATACTCTCTCTCTCTCTTACTCTGTCTCCTCTCTCTCTGTCTACTTTCTCTTTCTCTCTTACTCTCTCTCTCTCTCTCTCTCTCTCTTTCTTTCTCTCTCCTCTCTCTCTCCCTCTCTCTTTCTCTCTCTCTCTCTCTTACTCTCTCTCTCTTACTCTGTCTCTTTCTCTCTCTCTTACTCTCCTCTCTTTCTCTCTCTTACTCTCTCTTACTCTCTCTCTTCTCTCTCTCTCTCTCTCTCTCTCTCTCTCTCTCTCTCTCTCCTTACCACACCCTTTCCTACTGCCTGAAGTAGATCATCAAAGCCGATTCTGTTCAGATCACCCAGCACTCTCCGAACTCTTCAAAGTTTTTACAATATCAGAACTACCATCAGGATGATAGCTGGAATGACATGAAAAACGATGGAGGAAGGGTGGCGACAATCTTCATTTCTTTACGCACGTGTAAGCCATGTTTCTAACTTGCTTCATTCAAGCAGGGGTGTTTTTTTTTTTTTGTTTTTTGTTTGTTTGTTGAATATTTCATATTTTCTTCTATTGGTCGTTTCTTTCTTTCGTTCCCTCCTCGTTGTAGCATTGTTCTGATTTTCTTTTTTTTTCTTTTTTTTTTTCTCGTTTATTTTTTCCCCCCGTTTTAATAACTTTCCACCCCCCATCATCTATGTTAGTCTTATGACCCGAGTATTAGCAGTGGTTATATCCAAATCGTGGACAACGTGGCCAATAGGTTCAGTTTGCGCGGTATGTCAGGGGTACGAAGTTCAAGTCCAAGCTTGGGCATAGCTTTCTACTCGTAAATTTGAGGGCACGCTTCAAAACCAGGCTTGGGTATAGACATATACAGGTAATTTAAATAGCACGCTTCAGAACCAGGCTTGGGTATAGACATATACAGGTAATTTAAATGGCACGCTTCAAAACCAGGCTTGGGTATAGACATATACTGGTAATTTAAATGGCACGCTTCAATACCAGGCTTGGGTATAGACTTATACAGGTAATATAAATGTCACGCTTCGAAACCAAGCTTTAACATAGATGTTTACCGGTAATTTCAAAGTCGCACTTCAAAACCAGTCTTGGAATGGATGTACACCGTGAACTTCAAAGTCATGTTTCAAATCCAAGCATTACCTAGGTATATGTTGTTAACTTTAAGTCACGCTTCAAAGCCAACACTGGGAATATATTTATACTTTTCACTCCAAGATTACAGTATGCAAAATGAAATGTTGTGTTTGTTTTAAAGATTTAACTGTAGCTTTGGAATTTGTCTAATGTGATTAACTAGAACGAAAGCTTGTAGAGGAGAGAGAGACAGAGAGAGAGAGAGAGAGAGAGAGAGAGAGAGAGAGAGAGAGAGAGAGAGAGAGAGAGACAGAGACAGACAGACAGCTTTACACACACACACGCACGCACGCACGCACGCACGCACGCACGCACACGCACACACACACACACACACACACACACGGCCGAATAAAGACAAAGGAAATCGCTTTCACGAAGACGAAACAGACATATCACGAGAGAAGACAATTCCATCACTTGAAAGGAGAAGAGAGAAACAGCCTTCTGAGAGACAGCAGACCCGCCTTTGACAACATTGACAATGCGACGACAGTCAAAACAGACCAGTGTGATCACAGTACCAAAGAGAGGACGGACAGAATGTGACAGAAGGCAAAAGAATGAAATCACTTGAGCAAAGAGGAGACAATCACAACGACAAAAATTATACCCCTTTTTAACAGAGCGAAAAACAGACAGAACGTGGCATAACCACATTCCAGTTTCACCGCTGAAACAGATACAGAGAAAACAGACCAAACACCACCGAGTACAGACCAAATCGAAAACATGAACTAAAGAGACCAAACTCGACGGAATACACACCGAGCTAAACTTATTAGCGAAGCGAAGACCGACCGAACACAACACAAAGCAGACCAACGTAAACCCATTGTTATAGAGAAGACAGACTAAATACGACATTTTACACAAACCAGCTTAACGACACTGACAAAGAGAAGACACACCATGAGATTAGAGGCCAGTTTACATGCACTTACAAACAGAAGATGACCCAAACTGCAGAATACAGACGGGGCTTTTACCGCCTTGACAGAGAGCAGACAGACAGAGAGATCCTGACACAAAACAGACCAACTCAACAACCACAACAGAGATCTTACACGAAACACACCGCATTAACCCTGTCAAAAGCCAGCGCCGACAGACAGAAGGCCATGAACACGTACCAACAGCAAAGGGCAACAACCCCAGCCGCATCACGAGTCACATCCAAGTAGCAGGATTACCCTTACCTCTCTCAAGACAGGCCCTTCGCCGCCGGCCGTCAATCTTAGCGGTCACAGCAGCAGCAGCAGCAGCAGCAGTCAAGGGCACTCTCAACAATGTCTCAAGAACACCACAACTACCTCTTGACGCGAGACGGGGATAATGTAGCCCTAAGGGAGGACCTATCCCGGAGCAGCGGGAAAGCTTGCGGTCAAGAGATGTGTGGTGTCCGATGGAGCAGGACCAGAGAGCTGTCCTTGACTCCAGTGGACCAACACCGTCAGCTACAGCACGGGGCCTAGTGACTATCAACACCCTCAACACCTCCCCCCTGCCATCACACCACTACCATCACCACTAACAACAAAATGGCGGCGTGGCTAAGAAAACGGTAAACAATAAACGAACGCGAGAGAGAATGAGTAACACCACAACAAGAGAAGCCCACAATACTGCCATTGGTATTACAAATGTTGCTATCATCATCATCATCATCATCATCATCATCGTCATCGTCATCATCATCATCATCATCATCATCATCACCATCATCATCATCACAATCGTTACCGTCGTCATCATCATCATCATCATCATCATCATCACACATCATCATCATCATCATCATCATCATCACCATCACCATTATCATCATCATCATCATCATCATCATCATCATCATCATCGGCGGCGGCGGCTGTGGCGGCAGCAGCAGCAGTAGCAACAACAACAGCAACAACATCATCATCAACAACAACAACAACAATAATGACAACGATGAAAATAACTGAACAACAGTAACAAATTGTCACTGCCATTATTCTGTAGCAATTACACCTAACAGCAGCAGCAGCAGCAGCAGCAACGACAACAACACACGACACAACAACAGTCATAGCAACACCGCGGGACTCAGCTACCTTCATTACTGCCTGGAAACTGTGATAGAAGATGCCACAGAAGCATCAAGTGCAGGAACAATAGAAACAGCAATAAAATCGTAACAGCAGCAGCAGCAGCAGCAAGAACAACAACAAAGACCACACCATGTCAACGATCTGCGAATGGCCGCATCGATAAATCAGTAATGACAACTGCTGTCACATTACAATCCAAATTGCTACCACTGTGTAAAATCAACAATAACAATAACAACGGCGGCAACGACGATGATGATAGCGACGATGTCGACGATGACAGCAAAAACAATCAGCGGTGAACGAAGCCAGTAACTAAGCACTTATCCATATTCATCATCAATGACAAGTACGACCATCACGGAAATGAAAAGAACACACACACGCGCGCGCGCGCACGCACGCACGCGCGCACACACACAACACACACACAACACACAACACACACACACACACACACACACACACACACAGTGTAGCACACTCCACAAGGACTCCTCGAATGTTATTTTCTGCAAGAAGTTTCAACAGGCACGGGTTGATAGAGTTGCTTCCCTTGCACATTTCTGTCATTGATATATATATATATATATATATATATATAATATATATATATATATATATATATATATATATAACACACATATATTGAAGGGAGAGAGAGAGAAGAGAGAGAGAGAGAGAGAGAGAGAGAGAGAGAGAGAGAGAGAGAGAGAGAGAGAGGTATTAAAAAGAAAAACAGTTACTTCACAGGGTTCATGTTCTGTGGGGAAAATATAACAATCTTGATAAACAGACCTTTAATCAGTTGCTTGGTCTAGATTCCTACCACCAAAGAGCACCAAAAGTCACCTGCGCCAAATATCAATTAGTTTGCCCAGCGAGCACATTATATGTTTTCACCAAGTTTGGTTCAAAACGGTTAATTCGATTTTGTGTAATCTAACAGACAGACATACAGACATACAAATAAACAAACCTCAAACTTACACAGACAACACAATCTTCACCAAGCTTAGCTTAAATTGGTTAGGTTTTTGTATGCCTAATCAGACAGACAGACAGACAGACAGACAGACAGACAAACAAATTGTCAAACCTCAAGCTTACACAGACAACACATTCTATACCTTCACCAAGCTTACCTTAAATTGGTTGAGTTTTGGGGTTTGGGTTTTTTTTGTGTGTGTGCCTAATCTGGCAAATAGACAGACAGAGAGACAAGACAAACAAGCTAACACAGACAATACATTCCATATCTTCACCAAGTTAAGCTCAAATCGATTTGGTATTTTTGGCCTATTCTGGCTGACAGACAGACAGACAGACAGACAGACAGAGAGACTGACAGACAGCCAAACAGACAAACACAGAAAACACATTCCATATCGTCACCAATTTCAGCTTAAATGTTTTTGATTAGATCCATTTTTTTTTTTTTTTTGTTCCTTATCTGGCTGACAGAGAGACAAAGAAACAAGACAAACAAACAGAGAAAAACAAACAGAAACGGAAGGACACACACGCCTACAGCGCAGCAGAGAGAAGAAGAAGAAAACACACAACGGACCACCACAACATCATCATCATCCAAAAGGAAACCCGACGCCACCTTACCTCTCCAGCGAAATGGCCACCAAGGTGAGGACGCTGGCGAAGACGAAGATGGGCAGGATGTAGGAGATGATGGGGCACAGCAGAGGGTTGCCGAACACGTTCCACTCGCAGGGACTGCTGTATTCCAACAGCTTCAGCGGCATCACCAGCACCGACACCAGGAAGTCCGACACCGCCAGGTTGACGATGTAGTAGTTGGTGATGGTGTGCATGTGGGAGTTGCGCCACACTGTGACGATGACCAGCGCGTTGCCGCACACGGACAGGACCATCACCACGAGGTACAGCACGGTGAGCAGAGTCAGCACCCACGGGAGCTGCGTCAGGTCCGGGTACTTGGCCTGGTTCCCGATGTCGCAAGGGTTGAGAGGCCCTGGGGAAAGGTCATGGCTGGGGGTATGAGGGAGGTGGTGGTGGTGGTCGTGGTGGTGGTGGTGGTTGAGGAGGTCCAGCTGGAGTCTTCTTCCCGCCAGATGTCGTAAGGGGGCAGGAGGGAGGGGAGGGGGACGGGACGGGGCTGAGGGTGGTGACCCATGACTTGAAGCTGGGTTGGTGGGGTAGGGGAGGGGCCGGGGTGCGCGAGATGTTGAAGTAGTAGATGGCGGTGTTGGATCGTCTGGCCATGGTGTCTTGGCGTTGTGGTTTACCCCTCCCTGAAATGTCTGCATAAGAACATCGTCAAAGTCAGCGTCATCAACAGCAGCAGCAGCAGTAGCAGCAGCAGCAGAAGCAGAAGCACATCGTCATCATCACCATCACCATCATCATTATCGTTGTCATCATCATCATCATCATCACAATGACATGTGTTGTAACAATAAGGTTAAAGGGCACTCACAACTACAGTATTGGGCTCTTCAGCTTTCCGGGCGTGTTTCTAACAAGGCTGTTAGCTAAGGGAAAAGCCAAACTTTATAATAATACGGACACATAAAACAATAGAATGCTCTTCGACGAATATTCCAAGCATTCCTCGATTTTTTTCCAACTAAAGTCTTTTTTTTTTCAGATAAACTATTGATATATTGTTTTATTTGTTAATTAAACAATCATCTCACGAGGTCTGGATAATTGAAAAAAGAAATTGTGATCAAAGAAAAAAAAAGTCAGTATCCATGAAAGAAATAGATGTCTGATGAAAATGGGTTTATGTGACAAAAAAAAAGAAAATGAAGACAGAAGGATAGGAAGAAAGAAAAAAGAAAGAAAGAAAGAAAAAGAAACAAACAAAAAAAGAAATAGAAAAAAAAAAAATTTTGAGTCTTTCGACAATTTCTGAGACCACTTTCACACACACACACACACACACACACACACACACACACACACACACACACACACACACACACACACACAAGATATTCATGCGCTAATGTCTGTATTTCTGGCTAGCTGTCGGTTAGTCTGTCTGTCTGTCTGTCCACCTGTATGTATGTATGTATGTGTGTATATATGCATGTGTATAGGCAGGTGGGTAGGTAAGTAGGTAGGTAGGTAGACAGACAGACAGTCAGACAGACAGACAGACAGACAGACAGACAGACAGACAGACAGACAGAGAGACAGACAGACAGACAGACAGACAGACAGACAGACAGACAGACAGGTAGGTAGGTAGGTAGGCAGGTAGGTAGGTAGACATGTAGGTAGGCAGGCAGGCAGGCAGGCAGGTAGGTAGGTAGGTAGGTAGGTAGGTAGGTGGGTGGGTGGTGGGTAGGTAGGTAGGTAGGTAGGTAGGTAGATACGTAGACAGGTATATATATATATATCTTCTTCCCCTGCGCACTCTGCCTTTATGGATTCCGTGATATGACGCAACGCACATGAAGTGGTCCGCGCGCACAGTGACATCTCTCGATGAAACTGAAACTGGAACTGCTGCCTCTTATGTTCTCATGTTCTATGAGTAGAGGTCACGCGCAGAGAAGGTATGCATGTCTATTTGTGTTTGAAGCCGTGCTGAATGCTGCATTCAGCATACTGTCTAAAGCAGGCAAAGAGCGGGAGGGAGGGATATGAGGTGGGTATTAGCGGGTACTCTGTGTGACATTCGCGACGTTTTCTGCAGGTTCTGAAATATGTAGCCTGCTGGCTGCCCCACAAAGGAAGCTGCAGATAGAGCGAGCGAGCGAGAGAGAGAGAGAGAGAGAGAGAGAGAGAGAGAGAGAGAGAGAGAGAGAGAGAGAGAGAGAGAGAGAGAGAGAGAGAGAGAGAGAGAGAGAGTGAGACAGACAGACGGAGAAAGACAGAGAAACACACACACACACACACACACACACACACACACACACACACACACACACACACACACACACACAGAGATGACAAGAAAAGAGAAGGGAAGAGAGTGAGAGAGAGAGAGAGAGAGAGAGAGAGAGAGAGAGAGAGAGAGGGAGAGAGAGAGAGAGAGAGAGAGAGATGACAAGAGAAGGGCAGAGAAGAGAGAGAGAGAGAGAGAGAGAGAGAGAGAGAGAGAGAGAGAGAGAGAGAGAGAGAGAGAGAGAGAGTTGCCCTAAAGACCTGAACCCATCAATATTCCATCAGTCTACCTCATTCACACCCATCTAACCTCCCGGCCCCCCACTCACTCCAATCCCTCTTCCTCCTGCCCCCCCCCCCTCCCCCCCTGCCCCCGATTCCTCAATCTTCTTCCAGCACCGGCAGCCACCGGCGCAGATTCCTCCTCCCCCCCCCCCCCCCCCCCCCCTTTCTACCTGATCACTCTCCGAGATTGGAACCAGGGGGAGCTAGTTCTTGAAAAATGTGCAGAGGGTTGTCCTCGCCTTCTCTCTTCTTCTTCTTCTTCTTCTTCTTCTTCTTCTTCGTGCCTGATGGGAGTAAACATTTTCCTCCTTATCTCAGAAGTGGACACACTCTAGCGACAATATATTATTTTGAAAGTGCCAGGTTTAAAAGTGCACATATTTTTTTACGACAATATATTATTCTGAAAGCATCAGGTTTAGAAGTGGACATACTTTTACGACAACATATTATTTTGAAAGCGCCAGATTTAGAAGTGGCCTTAATTTTTTTACGACAAGATATTTTGAAAGTGTCAATTTAGAAGTGGACATACTTTATGACAATATATCATTTCAAAAGCGCCAGATTTGAGAAGTGGATATACTTTTATAACAATACATTAATTTGAAAGTGTCAAATCTAGAAGTGGACATACTTTTACGACAATATCTTATTTGGAAGTGTCAGATTTAGAAGGGGACATAGTTTTACGGTAGTATGTTATTTTCAATGTGTCAAATTTAGAAGTGGATATATTTTTACGACAATGTATTATTTTGAAAGTGTCAAATTTAGAAGTGGACATACTTTTACAATATTGTCATTTTTGAAGTGCCAGATTAGAAGTGGACATACTTTTACGACACTATGTTATTTCACAGTGCCAGATTTAGTAGCAGACCTACTTTTATGGCAATGTTTTGAGAGTGCCAGGACTTAGTTTTAACACATTTCCTCTGTTGGCGGCACAGTCTCTAACAGACAGACAGTAGAACATAGTCAACGAGTTCATTGTTGTTTGTTTGGGGTCAAGCAAAAGAGCATTCATTCAAACGAACCTTCAACGACGCCCCACGTGACTGGTATAGGACTGCTGAGCTAACTCCCAACGACTTCAGCTTACACTGGAAGCAGGGCCGCTGTTTCTGTGCATTTTGTTTTGTATGTTGTTTGTTTGTTTGTTTGTTGGTTTGTTTCCTGTCCCAACTTCTGTGCCACCTCAGTGACATTGCACTCACGCCGCTCATCATTCCGACACCCCCATCCCCACCCCCCACCTCATCCCCCGCCAGCCACCCCCACCCCCCCACCCACACCCCACCCCACCCCCACCCCCACCCCCAGACACAGCCCGACCCGCCACAGCCCCCGGCACCGGCAATCCACAGGGAGCAGTCAATGTCAAGTCGTCATGAAGCAACCCACCAGAGGAGACACTGCACTGCTGCCGAGTCACTTCGGTGGTGTTCAGTGGCGCCTGTTCTGATCGAACAGGCGCAGGACACCACCTACTAAGCCCTCTTACTGATGACAATTATTACTTAGTCGCGGAAACCGGCATGAGTCATCTCTCCCTCCGGAGGGCGTCACCACGTCCATCCAACGACAGTCCTCTATGAATTTGCCGATAGCGATGACTCCGACAGAATCAAACAATCATAGACGCGGAAGGACAATCGAAAGTGAGGTCACCATGAGAGCAGGACACGAACGGTCACAGGATTGGAGACTTGTGTGCGTGTGTGCGTGCGTGTGTGTGTGTGTGTGTGTGCGTGCGTGCGTGCGTGCGTGCGTGCGTGCGTGCGTGCGTGCGTGCGTGTGTGTGCGCTCTTTTGTTTTTGTTGTTGTTGCTGTTGTTGTTGTTGTTGTTGTTATTGTTCCATACAGTTTCAGTTAGGTCAGTGAGCGAAAATGTTTTCTGTTAAAACAGTGCCAGCTTCTAGGTATGGTAAATCTCTATATAGATCAATTTCTTCCTGATGTCTGTTATTTTTCTCTTTTATTCTTATATATCGGCCGCATGTGCTTTGTTATGTTTTGTTTTTCGTTTATGGTCGGTTTACGCCAGTTTTCTCCCACAAACTGGAGCCGGTTCATCACCAGCCTTTCTACAGGTCAGTTCATGCCCATTTCTTCACACATTTCATCATTACTAAACAGTCTGTGTGAGATCGTTTTCTCCAGAATGAAATACATCAATGTCTTTAGCTGTCAATTTCACTTCAGAGTAGTGGCAGCCTATTATTGTCAAGTAACAAAACAGATAAGTACCCTTAGAGTATAAGTTAAACACAAATCTGCCTTTCTTGTAAAAGACACAAAACAAAACAAAACAAAGCAAAAAACCAAACAAAGGACATGTGATCGCTTCATCGCATGCCCTCTGTTAGATGTAGCTTTGTGTCACACCTCGCCATTCCTGATCGCCCGTGGGATACCGGGGGGGGGGGGGGGGGGGGGGGTCTTTTGCACAAATAATTCCCCCTCCTTCTGGACATTCTGTGCTAGCAACGTCCCCTTTTCCTTTCGCTCTCAGTAAGTCTGTCTCCTCCTTTGCTGTGCTGTCGTCTACTGTCCTTTCTGTCTACCATATCTTTTATCTATCTTTTTCCACAACCTCTTCCCACAAATTTCTGCATTCAACGAAGTCGGAGTGAACCGACTATACTCTTGAGTATAGTGTGAGATCCCAACAGGGTAAAACGAGTTCACACGCTACCAGATACTGGAACGCTGAAGAAGAAGAACAAGAAGAAGAAGCTGTTCCTGATGAAAACACAATTTGAAAAGGCCACTCATTTTAGAGCGATGAGTATTTCAGAGCTCTTCCTTTATAGGTCTGTCACACAATGATTTACCAGTGACACAGATGCCTCATGTCTAAGGCGTTGCACTCTACAGCCATTTATTCGACAGGTTCACAGAATGCATGGTCAGTCAAATCCTCACATGGTTTGTGTTGTTAACCTAAACCTTCAAAACTGCGCACTACGATTCAAGTTGCAACGGAATGAACTGGTCCGAAACACAGTTTTTGAACAAGTTCAGAATTTGAAATG
>CM031605.1:90002474-90004974 GCA_018398815.1 Conus ventricosus | reverse complement strand
AGGTCACTAGAGCAAATGCTTCGGAAGAAAGAAGGGGAAGCACTCACTAAGTCACAGGGCCTCGAAGAAATATCCATTCAGTGGATGAAAATCAGCTGCGTGGTTTGGAACCCCCCACCCCAAATCTCAACAAGTAATTTGCTCTGAGTCCACAATCCAAGACTCGGACCTCGCTACAACAGCGGCTGGTAAAGAATGGATCATTCATCCGCATGGACAACCTGAAAATGCAGTGGGGGCAGGGGGGGGGAGGGGGGGCTGCTTTCACCAGTGTGGTTGTGCCGCGTGTTGTAACTGACGTGAAGATGAGCAGGGTGAAGAGTTAGGGGCGGGCTGTAGGCCTATGTGCATCTTTTACGTCCCGATCGTGTGTGCTGCAATCACACCTTTCAAGACGCAAAATAGTATTTGTGTGTGTGTGTGTGGGGGGGGGGGGGGGGCTGAAGTGGGGGAAAGGACCACTGCAAATAAACTGCTTACTTGTGTTACGAGATTCCATTTCAATTACAATAGAACGTCATATGTATGACGATGTAGTAAGTCCATGAAACTTTAAAGCCAGTGTGTCTTTATTTCATATTTTAAATCTTGGTTTTTAATCCTCACAGACCCACAGACCTAATGTTATGTCTGAAGTGCACAGAGGATTGGGAGGAGGAGAGGGGGGGGGGGGTGTTGGGAGAGGGAATCAAATTGAGGGGTGGGGGAGGGGCAGGAGGGGGGATTGAAGAGGGGCACAGGAGACCGGGAGAGTGTGGTGGGCTGTTATTACCTTCTCATTATTAGAAAAACCTAAATGTCAAACAGGACTGTCTAAATGCCAGTTGTGTGTGTGTGTGTGTGTGTGTGTGTGTGTGTGTGTGTGTGTGTGTGTGTGTGTGTCGGACATTTGGGGGAACTGAACCTCTAACCTAAATTCTGCGCATTGATGAAGTGAGCTATCTGGTCGCGCTAGTATGTGCCTTGATTTTTAGCCATGTCCTTTAGCCATAGCTGACCTTTACGTTGCTTCTCGCTGTTTGACCTTCGAGAGCTTAATGGGGGAAAAAAAGACAGTAATTGCTAGTTTGATTTTACCCACTCTCTCTCTCCCTCATTCTCTCTCTCTCTCTCTCTCTCTCTCTCTCTCTCTCTCTCTCTCTCTCTCTCTCTCTCTCTCTCTCTCTTTTCCTTTCACTTGATGACTCTTAATGAGATCCGCGTCATGCAGAGCTGATCATCTGGTTTTGTGTTTCGAAATCGAAGAAGAGCTCCGGTCTACTTCATTCCATCATCTGTCTTCTCAATCGCGCGTTATCATGGTTCCCATCCTCCCCCCCCCCCCCCCCCACCTCCAGCCCACCCCCCACCCCACCCCACCCCACCCCACGCTCACCCACATGCCCTCCCGATCCTCATTCTCCACCCCCTTTCTCGCTTTATTCCTCCAAAGATAATGCTCCCAGTCAACAGGGAGGGGCGAAGCGGTGGGAACGGAGGGATGGAGTGTCGTGATGGGCAGAAGAAGAGTGGGAATAGCACGGAAGGGTATTGGGGGTCTAACGCTTTATAAACACGAGCACGTTCGACAAAATGTAGAGGAGGCTTGGGCTAGTCGGCCAACAGTGTACATTGGACCGTGGGTTCGTAAGAGGAGATTCCAATAATTAGTAACTATTGCTATAGTGTTCCTACGCAGACCACACTAGAGTTTAACAGCGGGTTCGTCTTTGAAGCCTTCGAGGTTTTCCTAGTGTTAAAGTCGCGTGGCTACGTTCCATGGTTGCCCGCCTTCTTCCGCTTGTCATTTGGTGCCCACATGCTCATCACTGATTCCGATCTCTGTGAAATGTGGGTACGGATCAGGTCAGGCAGGGTACTGGTCAGTCATGCACAGCTAATTAGAGCGACACAAAGCCACCAAGGGCAGAGGCACGGCAGGAGAAGAAAACAAAACACACCTGACACGAGGTTCACCACGAAGAGCCACAGAATTGGAGGCTTTTGTGTTGATTGATGAGGATAGGGATGGGAAAGATGATGCTATGGATGTCCATTCTGCCTTGAGAGTATAGGACTAGGCAATAGTCTCCCGTTACCTTTTAGTGATATGGCGCGGACTTAAACCTGGACTGGGAGACAGAGACACCTGCGGTGTTGGCCGGGTCATTGGAGCCTGTGCTTCGGGGAGTTTTCCAATCAGTGGATGACACTCAGCTGCGTTATTGTTGGAAATAACACTTTTGCTCATTTCAAGGTCAAAGATTACTTTTATTACCCCCCCCCCCCTCAACCCTTCCCCTGAAAACATGTCTAGGCTGGGGCAAGCCGGCCCTCTATCCTTAGGACAAGTTGGTGCCGGGTCTGACTCGTCCCGTAGGGTGCATACCCAATATAAAACACGTACATCTTTTTTTTTCTTTCACAATACATTGGTATATAAGAATAAGACTGGCTTCGTTTGACTCATCAAATTATTTGGAAGCTAACAATGTTCATGTTTGTGTAGGTTTCACATGGT
>CM031605.1:89987474-89992474 GCA_018398815.1 Conus ventricosus | reverse complement strand
AACGTCGTATGTATGACGACAAAGTAACTGTGTGACAAACATTTGGAACAAGTACGTCGTTGACATTTTGAAAATCTCGGTTTCTATCCCTCACACAGACCCGCGGCTCCAGGCTTACGTTGGAAATGAGCGGAGGTTTTGAGAGAGGAGGAATGGGCGTGGGATGAGGTGATCAAATTGAAGGGGAGAGGAGGGAACGGAAAGGTGGGATGGGGATGGGGGGGGGGGGGGGGGGGAGCTTGCGCTGGCATCAGGAGAACGAGCTAATGTTAAACCGGACTGCCGGAATGCCAGTTTTTTGTGTTGGGGCGTTTGGAGATTTGAGCTTTCCAAAATTTGAGCTCTCCACTCTGATCAAGTGAGCTATCTTGACGCCTTGGGTTGAAGCAATGCCTTTAATCATAGTTGACGGCTGGCTGTGCTGCTTTTCACTTTGTGTCCTTTTTAGAATTTTTAAAGAAAAAAAAAAGATAATCGCTAGCTTGATTTCCCCCCATCTCTCTCTCTCTCTCTCTCTCTCTCTCTCTCTCTCTCTCTCTCTCTCTCTCTCTCTCTCTCCTCTCTCTCTTTCTCTCTCTGTCTGTCTGTCTGTCTGTCTTTCTCTCTCTCTCTCTCTCTCTCTCTCTCTCTCTCTCTCCTCTCTCTCTCTCTCTCTCTCGTCACTTGATGACTCTTAATGAGATCCGCGTCATCCAGAGCTGATCAGCTGGTTTTCTGTTTCAGAATCGAAGAAAAGCTCTAGTTTACTCAATTACACTCTCCGTCTTCTCCGTCGCACGTCGCCATGATTCTCTTCACCCCTCACGACCCCTGACCTCCAATCCCCAGTCCTGCTTCTTGCGCTACAAAGAGCATCACCCCAGTCAATAGGGAAGGGGCGAGTGGGAGAGTATGGCGGTGAAGGTGGAATGATAGAGTATTGCAATGGGCAGAAGGGGTATGAAATAGCACAGAGGGGATTTTGCCTGGAAGTGGTGTGGGAATAGCATCTAAAGGGGATTGCGCCTAGAAGGGGTGTTGAAATAGCATCTAAAGGGATTGTGCCTAGAAGGGGTGTTGAAATAGCATCTGAAGGGATTGTGCCTAGAAGGGGTGTTGAAATAGCATCTGAAGGGATTTTGCACCAAAAGGGGTGTTGAAATAGCATCTGAAGGGATTTTGCACCAAAAGGGGTGTTGAAATAGCATCTGAAGGGATTTTGCACCAGAAGGGGTGTTGAAATAGCATCTGAAGGGATTTTGCACCAAAAGGGGTGTTGAAATAGCATCTGAAAGGATTTTGCCTGGAAGGGGTGTTGAAATAGCATCTGAAGGGATTTTGCCCGGAAGGGGTGTTGAAATAGCATCTGAAGGGATTTTGCCTGGAAGGGGTGTGGAAATAGCATCTGAAGGGATTTTTCCTGGAAGGGGTGTGGGAATAGCATCTGAAGGGATTTTGCCCGGAAGGGGTGTTGAAATAGCATCTGAAGGGATTTTGCCTGGAAGGGGTGTGGAAATAGCATCTGAAGGGATTTTGCCTAGAAGGGGTGTTGAAATAGCATCTGAAGGGATTTTGCCTAGAAGGGGTGTGGAAATAGCATCTGAAGGGATTTTGCACCAGACGGGGTGTTGAAATAGCATCTGAAGGGATTTTGCACCAGAAGGGGTGTTGAAATAGCATCTGAATGATTTTGCCTGGAAGGGGTGTTGAAATAGCACCTGAAGGGATTTTGCCTAGAAGGGGTGTTGCAATGGCATCTGAAGGGATTTTGCCTAGGAGGGGTGTGGAAATAGCATCTGAAGGGATTTTGCCTAGGAGGGGTGTGGGAATAGCACCTGAATGATTTTTCCCAGAAGGAGTGTTGAAATAGCATCTGAAGGGATTTTGCCTGGAAGGGGTGTTGAAATAGCACCTGAAGGGATTTTGCCTAGAAGGGGTGTGGAAATAGCACCTGAATGATTTTGCCCAGATGGGGTGTTGAAATAGCACGCACGCATTCCACACACACACACACACACACACACACACACACACACACACACACACACACACACACACACACACACACACTGTGCGCACGCACGCACACGCACACACGCACGCACGCACACACACACACACACCACACACACACACACACACACACACACACACACAACACAGCGCCACTTGAAAACCTGAATGGAAAGGGTAGAAAAAATAACTACAGTGTGATTCCCTTGAACCGAGGAAGTTTGTGTCAACACTACGCTATGAGCAGACCCCGCTGACACTGATTGAAATCGATCTTGCGTACAAAGAGAAAAGCATTAACTAATGGATTAACAACAACAACAACAAAAAAGGATACAAAACACACCTTTTCTTTCTTTACAAAATATGCTTTTCTTCTCGCGCTAAAAGCAAACAAAATGGAAATAAGCCCATAGCCGTGAATATAAAGAGTCGAGGATAAATGGTGAAATAAAGCAAACACAAACAATGCGGACATTACAATGAAGGTGGTTAAAAATGGGAATAATGTCGAGGAAGATAGAAAGGAACATTGAACAGTAACGCTGTGGAACACTGGTAAACAAGGCATGCTTTTTAAAGGCTTGGCCTCTCATCCCCTTGACAATCTGGAGAGAAAGACAGCAATATTTGGGTAAAGGCAAATAATAGACTTGTGGCTGTAAGTTCGTTGTTTTATACGTATCTTCTTCTTCTGCGTACGCAGGCTGATACTCCTGCGGACACTCCCTGTATAGACAGGCAAGGATTAATCCCATCTGCCCAACAAAGGGAGTGGTGTCTTGTGTGTATGACCGGTTTTTTTTTTTTATCCCGCCATTAAGGCAGCCATACTCTATCTTCAGGGAAGGTGCATGCTATGTGAAACGTGTCATCCACACCAACGGCCAAACTGGCCTTCTCTTCCGAAAGTTGGTGATGGGATTTTACGTGTGTGCAAGATGTTATGCGTGCGTTCACACACGGAACCTCGGTTTATAGTCTCATTCGAAGTTCTGTATGGGAAATGGAGTCAGAACCAATGTTAACTCCGCGGGAAAAATCCCCCTGTACCGAAACGGTCCGGCGGAGATTCGAACCCGCAATACTTGGATTACGAGTCCGGCGCTCTACCAACTGAGTTATTCCCGCCCCCTATGAAACGAACTTTAAAACAACCTCCATTTTTATGTCAAATGAAAAACCGTGACATGTCCTAACTCGATCGGACATCAAGAGATTGTGCGGCGTGTGGACAGATCAAACCAAAAGACTTTTCTGCACACAAGACCATACAGTCCTTCGAATGAGACTATAAACCGAGGTTCCGTGTGTGAACGCACGCATAACATCTTGCACACACGTAAAATCCCATCACCAACTTTCGGAAGAGAAGGCCAGTTTGGCTGTTGGTATGGATGACACTTACACATAGCATGCACCCTGCGTGAGAAATGGAAAGAATGAAGGAAGTAAGGAAAATGAGTGATCGATATTGAACGATACTGACTGGATGACACGGGAAACGACTGAATGAAGCGCCAGCTGGCAGCTCTTCAGTCGGCACTACCCATGTAGGCAGCCCGTTGTGTAAACGAGTGTGGATTGTAAAGCGCTTAGAGCTTGGCCTCTAGCCGAGAATAGGCGCTATATAAGTATTCATTATTATTATTATTATTATTAAGACCAACAAGGTCAGACTACTGACATAGTTTAAGGACACCGAACTGTCTGGTTACAGATCTAGAAAACAGATTGTACAACAACAAATGCGAAGCTAGACTAACACCTGCAGATAGAGATTAGACTGCCCGCCAACACATACAGAAAGTTTAGACAGTTCACAAAGTCAGAAATCAGAAAGCATGTCAGCAGACATGAGGTAGTGAAACTGCTGGTGATATTTTAAAAGAATCCGACTTGTACTAGCCTGTAAACAGAGGCTGGACTAGCTGTTTAGGAACGTAAAAATAAGTCCCAATCTATCAAATGGACAATAAGAGGAATGATTATTCATTATCATGCAGAATATAATCAAGCTGATGTAGACATCAAGGTGACTGCTAGCAAAAACAAAGGGGTTTGACTTAGGTTGGAATAGTAGTAGAACGACCGAAACAAATTCGTTCGATTTTTTCACGTTTTCTCTTTAACTGACTTCTGAATAACAACCAACACCACACTGGGTTATGAAGAAACTTATTTCTCATCACCATTCACATAAAAGCGAATAGCTTCAGACATCCATCTTTGTTGCCTGTTTTAGACAGCTGTCACATTTTCAGACAACAAAAACGACCACTGGAATTACCACATGATATGATAAAAAATTCATCAAGAATGGTCTTATCTCTGTCATTGTTACTGTCTCTCTGTGTCTATGTCTGTCTGCCTGTCTGTCTGCCTCTCTATCTCACTCTCTCTCTCTCTCTCTCTCTCTCTCTCTCTCTCTCTCTCTCTCTCTCTCTCTCTCTCTCTCTCTCTCTCACACACACACACACACACACACACACAATTTAGC
Source organism: Conus ventricosus (assembly GCA_018398815.1). NCBI lineage: Eukaryota > Metazoa > Mollusca > Gastropoda > Neogastropoda > Conidae > Conus > Conus ventricosus. The sequence goes on along the minus strand of CM031605.1, from coordinate 89,987,982 downwards.
TAGCGAAAGTTACCTTCAATTACCTGATAACTACCTACGCTACTTACAAATCTGCGGAGTCATGAGGCCACAATACACATAACCACAGCTGAAAATAAATAAGTCGTTTAAGATCGCACACTCACTGAGGATCGCCATTCTAATGTCTGGAAACAGATCACCATCCACGTAGAGCAATGGTTACTTACAGTGCAGGAATCACAACACACATGGAGAAAGCAATTCTTGTATACATCATGGACGGATTAAGAATGCGTATTCTATCAAGGAAAAAAAATGATGTGAACAACTCCAAAACGTTTATTTTTATTTAGTCCATGTCATGTTTTCTCCTCGGGCAAGTTTTGCATTTTAGTGGATGCAGTACAAGTCGACCGTTAGCATCTTCTTCGGCTTATGATTAATCAGAAATCGATCTCCATTTTGACTCCCTTGCTTTAGGTAAAGACGACTGTTGGAATCAAACCTCCTACGTGTGTGTGTGTGTGTGTCTGACTCTTTTGTGTGT
>CM031605.1:89949974-89952474 GCA_018398815.1 Conus ventricosus | reverse complement strand
TGTCAATGGTTTAATGTCAAAGTTTGTTGATTCTGATTTTGCTCATTTCTTAGTCAGTTTGACTTTGTCTGCTTAACGGAAACATTTATTGATGAATGTAGTGATGATTTGTTTGTTGGTTATAAAACATTTTGCAAGCCTGCGGTTATGTTCACAAATCATGGGAGACGATCTGGAGGTGTCGTATGTTTAATAAGAAATGAATTCATCCCCTTTGTTAGATCGATTGACGTAAATTATCCAAATCTAAGTATTTTTCTGATTGACAAATTCTTGTTTGGAACAGACAGAGACATTTTGTATGTCTGTTCGTACATTCCCCCGAAGGATCTCCTTTTTATGTCTATTTTGATCTAGATAATGGTATTGCTACACTGGAAGAATGTCTGACTGACCTGCTGATAATGAATGATGTTTATGTCATTTTGAACGGTGATTTGAATGGTAGAACTGCTGATATCTCTCAAGATTTCTTTGGGTTCCATTCTTTTGACACACAACATGATAGTCAATCTTTCAGTCTTAATCGATGCTCCCAAGATAAAAACCTAAATAATGATGGGAAATTGTTATTAAACATGTGCACTGCTTTGAACTTGTGCATCCTAAATGGTGTATGTGAAGGCGACCTAAAAGGTTGCTATACATATGTTTCTGACTCTGGAAGTAGTGTGAATGATTATTTCATATTGTCAAATGAACTTTTTGTTCTTCTGTGTGATGCTTGTGAATTACAGGTTGTCGAACGAATAGACTCTGATCATTTCCTGTATCACTTCATGTTCGTTTCCCTTGTGGAAACCTAGCAGACGCTAACAAAAGAGGACACGACGATGTTATAGAAAAAAATGTCTGGAGTGATGAATGTGCTTCTTCGTTTTGTGATTCCCTATGTGCTGAAAAAACGTGTGAAAAATTTGATATTGCCACAAGTTTAATAGACACTGATGTAAATCTAGCTCTTAATATGTTTAACGAATGTATATTGGGATGTGCTGAATGTATGAAAAAATGTATACATGGTCATGATAGAATTTCAAAGAACTGGTTTGACCATGAATGTTCTTTTAATAAAAGAAAGACTAGGAGATTATTGCGAATAAGTCGCCGCTCGTTGAAGGACGCTGACAGAACTGCATACGTTATAGCCAGACGTGAATATAAACATTTACTAAAGAGAAAAGAGAAAGAATATAAGAAGTTATTAATAGATGAATTAGTAACATCAATAAAGTCTCAGAAGAATTTCTGGACTGTAATTCGCAAAATATCGCCGAAAAGAACTCAGCCTAGAAACAACATTTCAGCTGAGATGTGGTTTCAACATTTTCAAGCCTTGTTAGAGTTAAATACTGAGAATGAGCCAAACCAAGAGGGGTTAGAGGGGTTTGAAGATGAGTCTGATAGCTATATGAACCGTCCCATTAGTGAAGAAGAAGTATTATTAGCTATTAAAAAACTGAAAAACCGTAAAGCAGCAGGCCCCGATGGCATTATTGGTGAACTGTTCAAATACTCTTCTGCCCAAGTTGTGCAATTTTGTGTGAAATTGTTTAACAAATTGTTTGATAATGGTACGTTTCCAAATAACTGGACAGAATCGATAATTTTGCCCATATTTAAAAAGGGTCATGCTAATAATCCAAATAATTATAGGGGCATCTCCCTAAGCAATATAAGTAGTAAACTGTACGGAATGATAGTAAATAATAGGCTGCAAGAATGGATAGAGGAAAAAAACATCACTGGTGATCACCAAGCTGGTTTCAAAAAAGGTTATTCGACTGTTGATCACATGTTTACTTTAATGGCTATCGTTCAGAAACAGTTTTCCTATAATCGAAAATTGTACGTTGCTTTTATAGACTTTGAAAAAGCGTTTGATTCCATAAATAGAAATCTTCTTTGGCCAGTCATGATTAAAAACGGTATTAGGGGTAAACTCTACAGATGTATCAGGAGCATGTATGATGTAGTTAGAGCTAGAGTTTGTTGTGGCGCTAAACCGACAGATTTTATTAACTGTACAGCTGGGGTTAGGCAGGGTGATGCTTGCAGTCCTGTTCTGTTTTCGCTCTTTATTAATGAATTAGCCATTGAAGTGATCAACAATGGAAGACATGGGGCTTTGCTGACACTGGATGCTTTTGAATTGTTTGTACTTTTATTAGCAGATGATGTGGTTTTGATATCGGAGACTGTTATTGGTTTACAGACTCAACTGAATAGTTTACAACGCGCAGCTGCTTCTCTCCAACTAAGGGTTAATTTGTCCAAAAGTAACATCATTGTATTTCGTAAGGGTGGTTATCTAAGTGCACGAGAAAGATGGTTCTATGATGATGACGCAATGCCTGTTGTGAATGCTTGTAAGTATTTGGGTATATTTTTCTCTACACGTCTAAGTTTTGTTGGTGCGTGCAAGGATCTTGCTAGCAGAGCCAAAAATGCTTTACTCTGTATTATGAAGAAATTATATGTTCTCAATAATACGTCTTTT
>CM031605.1:89903033-89905533 GCA_018398815.1 Conus ventricosus | reverse complement strand
CATCATGTATTATTTCTTTATGCACATATATGAGACATGTCTAGTGATGATGCATGCAAATATTGTTAGAATGTTGTATCTGCTTGGTTAATTTGGACCATTCAGTGTCATTTCTACTGAGCTTCTTCTTCTTCTTCTTCTTCTTCTTTCTTCTTCTTCTTCCTTCTCTTCTTCTTCTTCTTCTTCTTCTTCTTCTTCTTCATTCTTCTTCTTCCTCTCTTCTTCTTCTTCTTCTTCTTCTTCTTCTTCTTCTTCTTCTTCTTCTTCCTCTTCTTCTTCCATTCTTCTTCTTCCTATCTTCTTCTTCCTCTCTTCTTCTTCCCTCTCTTCTTCTTCCTCCTTCTTCTTCCCTCTCTTCTTCTTCTTCTTCTTCTTCTTCTTCTTCTTTTCTCTCTTCTTCTTCCTTCTCTTCTTCTTCCCTCTTCTTCTTCCCTCTCTTCTTCTTCCCTCTCTTCTTTTCCCTCTCTTCTTCTTCCCTCTCTTCTTCTTCTTCTTCTTCTTCTTCTTCTCTTCTTCTTCTTCTTCTTCTCTTCGTCTTCGTCTTCGTCTTCTTCTTCTCTTCTTCGCATTCTTCTTCTTCGCATTCTTCTTCTTCGCATTCGTCGCATTCTTCTTCTTCGCATTCTTCGCATTCTTCGCATTCTCTTCTTCGCTTCTTCTTCTTCGCATTCTTCTTCTTCCGTCTTCTTCTTCTTCTTCTTCTTCTTCTTCTTCTTCTTCTTCTTCTTCTTTTTCTTCTTCTTTCTCTTCTTCTTCTTCTTCTCTTCTTTCTTCTTCTTCTTCTTCTTCTCTTTTCTTCTTCTTCTTCTTCTTCTTCTTCTTTTCTTCTTCTTCTTCTTCTTCTTCTTCTTTTTCTTCTTCTTCTTCTTCTTCTTCTTCTTCTTCTTCTTCTCTTCTTCTTCGTCTTCTTCCACCACCTCATCGTCTTCCTTTCTCTCTACTTCCTTTTTTTTCTGCTCTTCTCCATCTTTTCCTCCATCCCTCCTCCTTGTTCTTCTTTTCTTCTTAACGTTTCCTTCTCCACTACTATTTTCCACTACTTCTCTTCCTCATCCACATCTTCCATTTCTTCTTAATTTCTTTTTCTCATATTTCCCCTTTTTTTTTCATGTCGTTTTAACAGTCCCCTCCCTTTGCCATCTCTGAGCTCTATCAGCTCTTTCCCCCTCTCTTATCTTCAGTTCCACTTCTCTCTTCTTTTTTTTTTAAACAAACAGACACCAGAACTTCTGAAGACGTCCACAAGCTCAGAGCCAGACTGTCGCCTTGTCATGGTCCAAGAGATCTTGTCATGTGTCGACCCTGTCGATCAACCCTGAGCCTGGCGGTGATGTCAAAGACAGACATCATCATTGTGAAAAGGGAGTTACACCATCGACGACTGTTAAGCCAGGAACATGAAAGACGCGCAAGTATGCTTCGTTTTGTCAAAGGGTGTTCGGGTGACTTTGCTGTATCAGGGCGTTAGTATTCATGACAGAGACAGAGCATGCCTTTGTGCTTAAGTAAAGGAGGCCCAAAGGCGGAATGGACGTGGGGGTGAAGGCGGGGGTGGTGGTGGGGTGGGGGACAGGAGTTGTAGGTGTAGACGTTAGCCAGATCGGCAATGAGGGGCTGTTAAGTAAGGGGCAAAAATTCAATCGTACAGAAATACATGACGGCAAGTGAATTTGATGTTTGGCTCTTCTTCTTCTTCTACTTCTTTTCTTCTTCTTCTTCTCTTCTTCTTCTTCTTCTTCTTCTTCTTCTTCTTCTTCTTCGCATTTTCTTCTTCTTCTTCGCATTCTTCTTCACATTCTTCTTCTTCTTCTTCTTCTTCTTCTTCTTCTTCTTCTTCTTCGCATTCTTCGCATTCTTCGCATTCTTCGCATTATTCTTCTTCTTCGCATTCTTCTTCTTCTTTGCATTCTTCTTCTTCTTCGCATTCTTCTTCTTCGCATTCTTCTTCTTCTTCGTTGTCGTCGTCAACGATGATTCGTCGACGTCTTCATCGTCGGCGTAGTCTTCTTCTTCTTCACCGCATACTCATTCTCCTTCTTCTTCTTCTTCTTCTTCTTCTTCTTCTTCTTCTTCTTCTTCTTCTTCTTCTTCTTCTTCGTATTCTTCGTATTCTTCGTATTCTTCTTCTTCGCATTCTTCGCATTCTTCTTCTTTGCATTCTTCTTCTTCGCATTCTTCGCATTCGTGTTCTTCTTCTTCGCATTCTTGTTCTTGTTCTTGTTCTTCTTCTTCGTCGTCTTCTTCTTCTTCTTCTTCTTCTTCTTCTTCTTCTTCTTCTTCTTCTTTTTTCTTTTTCTTCTTCTTCTTCTTCTTCTTCTTCTTCTTCTTCTTCTTCTTTCTTCTTTCGCATTCGCCTTCGCATTCTTCTTCTTCGCATTCTTCTTCTTATTATTGTTATTTTTCGCATTCTTCTTCTTCGCATTCTTCACATTCTTCTTCTTCTTCTTCTTCGCATTCTTTTTCTTCTTCTTCTTCTTCGTCTTCTTCTTCGCATTTTTCT
>CM031605.1:89885533-89890533 GCA_018398815.1 Conus ventricosus | reverse complement strand
GAGCTATGCGGCTTTGGTGGTGACGGTAATAGAGGTCACGGTGGTGTCAGAGCATCTGCAATTGTGTCTGTCTGGGAGGAAGTAGGGTGGGCAGATGGGTTAGTGGTGGTGGGAATTGGAAATTGGTGGGGTGTGGGGGAGGGGTTGGGAGTCTGGGTAGCGATACTGTTTTTGTCAATCCAGTTTGAGAGAGAAATAATTATTTATGCCCAGGACAGCACACAAAGTTATGTGTGTCCCTGGTGATACACTTGACGTTCAGCAGAAATTTCTTTGGATCGTAATTCTGCTTAATCCCCCCTCCCTCCCCCCCCCCCCCCCCCCCCCCCCCCCCCCCCCCCCCCCCCCCCCCCCCCCCCCTAACCCACCCCCCCACCCACCCACCCCCCCTCCATCCCCCCCCTCCCCCACCCAAAAGCCCCCCCCCACCCCCCCCCCCCCTCTTATTGAAGGCACTATACAAGTCCAGCCTTAAATGCATTGTCTGTAAGTGTTAAACAGAAAGGCATACAGACTCTGATGAACAGACATATTCATTATGGAAGAAAATATAGCATAATGTATTTAGTGTATAAAGTTAATATAACATTGCTGAAGCAGTTGCAGATGTACGATGAATCAATATTGTTTTCCCAAGCATTGTGGATACTATTGTTCATAAATAGACAGTGAACTCGCCATTTTCAATCGAGCATTTTACCTTGATTTAAGCCCATGGTTTTCTTTCTTTCTTTCTTTTCTTTCTTTTTCTTTCTTTTTAATCTTTCATTTCTTTCCTTCTTCCTATGTTTTTCACAAGGCCATGAATGCTAATTGTTCAGCTGAGTTGAAAGTATTGTCAGTGATGGTGCTCAAATGGAGTACTCTTTTACACACTATAGACATAGATGCCTGTACCGTACATGTGGACAGTCGACTCGCTGTCACGTGTCCATTAATGTGACAGGCAAGCCCACCAGGTCACTAGATCTATTACGTCACAGATGCGCGACCAAATCGGCTTTGCCGCATTCTTCCACTTCAGTGAATGTGCAGTCAGACACACATCTGCTTAGCCCTTACATGTGCAGCTCTATCGAGCCATCCATCTGCGTATTTTATCTTACTCTTAGTGTGACTTTAAATCCGAATCATGTCAGCGAAAAGCACCCGCCATTTTGACCAGAAACGAAAGGGAAGTAAGCCAGACAACAACAACCATGTCGGTTGTCTGCTCTTCATCATGGAGAAGGCTTTGATGGTGATGTTTCAAAACTGCTCAGACAGCTCTGAGTACTGTAAATCTGGGAGACTACAGTGCATCGAGCCACTCAAGCTGCCACATGAGCAGGAGCATAGTATGTAAGCGTCTAGCATGTTTTTCAAGGTATTTGGAGCAGGCCATCTTTAGGGCTTTAGAGTATCACGTGCGTAGAACGCAAGACAAATGACTGACAGGTAACACATGGATTCGTGAGCAAGCAAACACTGACTATTCCACTGTCGGCTGATGCCCCTTCTTCGCCCAGTGCAGAGGTCTAAGCTTTACTATTACTCATTGTTTGACCATTAGTCAGCAGAGACTGAAAAATGGATAATGCACGTCGCAGAGGTGGATGGGAATTGGTCACAGATGAACGAATGTTTATCACATACACACACACACACCACACACACACACACACACACACACACACACACACACACACACACACACACACACGTGTTTATCACACACACACACACACACACACACACACACACACACACACACACACACACACACACATACACACGCACGCACGCACGCACGCACGCACACACGTACGCACGCACAACACACACACACACACACACACACACACACACACACACACACACACACACACACACACACACACACACACCACAGAGGGGGAGAGAGAGAGTGAGACAGACAGAAGGACAGACAGAGACAGAGACATAGAGACTGCTATAGAGGTTCCTAACACTTCTATCATATGTAGACAGAAAATGATAAGGGAGACAACACAAGAACATTTCACAGACAAAGCGGTCTGGATTGTACTTGGTAAATTGGTTATTCTTTTCAAACCACTCTCCATTCTGAAGAGAGAGGAGAGAGAGAGAGAGAGAGAGAGAGAGAGAGAGAGAGAGAGAGAGAGAGAGAGAGAGGCAGACAGACAGACAGACAGACAGACAGACAGACAGACAGACAGGGAGAGAGATCGTCTTGCATTTTATCTTTATTTTTATTTATGAAGAGTTCATTCACCTGTGCTGGGAATAGGCTAAGGCGGAGAGTCATGACTTGTACAGAAAGGGAACAGGACACGAAAAGACACCACTTCTGCCTTAATCAAGAAGATGGCCATTATCCGGTTGGCTGACATGTGTACCCAATAACCAACCATACGGACAAACGCTCCAGACAATGAGGTAGAAAGCAAAATGAGAGAGAACCATACTTTTTCCTGGCAGATGAGTCGCATTGTTTATTGTGTTTCTCACTTGGAACATGACATGTGACCCTTTTCCAATTTGATTTTCTAGTTCTTGTAGCTACCGCACACACACACACACACACACACACACACACACACACACACACACACAATGGTGAACTCAAAAACTCTCACAAAAAAAGGCATATCATGCTTTGTTTCAAATGTTTCCACTGTGACAGGTTTCTATCTGAGTTTAGTCCCACTCTTTTTTGTGTGCAGTGGCAAAAAAAAGTCTCTATCGAATTTTAAGTTTATGTTCCACAGAGGATTTAGCATTCAGCCTACGAAGCCAGTTCCTCCATCATTAGCAGAGTAATGCATGGAGACTCCAGGAACTTAATCAGCAACGTCGCAGTTCATTTCAGAGACCATTACCACCCACTGCCGACCATTGCATGCCAAAGAGGATGGTTGTCATGCGCTTGGAAGCGTGGCATGACCGACAACCTCTAAGCCAAACAGGGCGAACCAGTAATCAGGATCTGTTTTTTTTTTTCTTTTTCAGAGCTCCGTGGCTTTCGCGACGACGGTAGTAGAGGTTACGGTAGTGCCGGACTTTTTGCGGTTTTGTTAGTCGGGGGGGGGGGGGGGGGGGGTAGGCCGATGGCTTGGCGATGGTTGGAGTAAGAGGCTGAGGGATGGGGTTCTGGGTAGTGATACTGTCTTGTGAATCCGGTCTGAGAACGAACAATCGGATGTTGCTGAGGGCAGCACACAAATTCAGATGTGTCACCTGTTGTGGATTTAACATACGGTGTACATTTCATCAGATCGTAATTACCCAAACCATCTCACCCCTTAGGAACATGAAATAAAGGTTTACATACCTAAAAGTGACAGTTCTTAGATGAAGGCTGCCATGCAAAATCTGACAAAGAACGATTCTTTCATGTGTTGTACAGCAAGGTCTACAGACTGTAACAAACAGACATAGTCATCGTCATTTTAAAACAATTGAAGGGAAAAAGTAGTATTTATAATGTAGTCAAGTGTGTAAACCTAATAAAATAATTCTTAAATAGCCTGCAGATGCAGGAAGAATCGCTATCGTTTTATCGAAATTGTAGAAATTCTTGCGCATCTACACACTGTGAACTCATATTTTCACCAGAGCGTTTAACTTGGTCTATGTTTCTTTATGTTTATTATTCATTTATCTATTTATTTATCTATACATCTATTTCTATTTATTTATCTTTCATTTGTTCCTTTATTTGTTTATTCATTTGTTTCTTAATTTATTTACCTACGGGTTATTTTTTTTTAGATTTATGTATTCGTTTTGTGTATTCTTCCATATAGCTATGAGCGCCAATTATTTGTTGTTGTTTTTTAAATTGTCACTGTGAGGCTACAGAACAAAGCTTTGGCGATGCTCCGAAGTAACATGCTTTTATACAGACATGGGTACCTTTGACGTACACATTAACATCACACAGTACACACGTTAGGAAACACCTTTGCAGACACATGGGCACAGTCGTTGCACACTGTTTTTTTTCTTTTTGGATAAGTCTATCACCATCGCAGACGCTCAGCCAACTCGGCTTTTACCGCTTTCATCCACTTCATTGACTGTCTAGCTGGGTGCGTTTCTCCTTAGCTCATACACGTACATCTCATAAGGTCCACTCCTCTGCGTATTTTTAGCTCACAAATACTCTTAGTGTGAATTTAAATCTGAATGATGCCAGCGAAGACCAGCGCCATTTTGACTAGGAATAGAAGGGAAATAAGCCAGCCAACATCCGTATAAGTTGTCTCCTCTTCTTGGGAAAAAAGCTTTGATCGAATACACATGGATGAGAATCTTTCAATACCTGGCACTTGATAATGCAGGCAGCTCTGAGTACTGTAAATCTAGGAGCTTGACAGAGCATCAAGCCAGTTAGGCTACCACGGGAGCAGGCGCGTAATGTACAATCTGTTTACATGGTTTCAAGCCATGTGGAACAAGCCATCCTAACGGCTTTTCCGTTATCGCGTGCATAGAACGCAAGACAAATGACTGACTGGTGACACATCGACTCGTGAGCAAGCAACGTCTAACTCTTCCATTGTTGTCTGATGCCATTTACTTATCTTCTTTTTTTTTCTTTTTTTTTTTCCTTTTTGCCTGGTGATTGGTCGGCAGAGTAAAGCGGATCATGAACGTCACAAAGGTAGACAGAAAGAGTTCATCGACCAGCCACCGTGGCGAAGTGGTTAGCGTCGCGGACTCCCGGCTGGGAGGTCGTGGGTTCGAATCCCATCAGAGTCATGTGGGTTTTTCTGCCCCGACCGGCTCCTACCCAGAGTTGAGTTTGCTGCGGACTCGGTTGGGAAGACTGTGACCACACAGTCGAGTTTCATCCACTAAATGGATACGTTTCTGAGAGTATTGCTCAAATTTCCTGACCAATACTGCAGGTGTCTGTATCTCTCGGGCCTGGTTGACGCCGGGATATATTATGAAAGGAAGCATAGAGTACAGCCCTGTCATGTTGTCTCAGACCGAAATGGAAATCCGTAGCA
>CM031605.1:89858033-89863033 GCA_018398815.1 Conus ventricosus | reverse complement strand
TGTGCAGTGCCGGGGTTCTTTTCTTTTCAGTGGAATATTACAAGCAGCATCAGGTGATCGACTGAACCTCTGGCTGTTCCTGGGGTGTAAGTCAATGAACTGTGGTATTTACGTTGACTGATGGCGCACTGTCGTAGTAGAGTGGAAAAGGGGGGCAGGGGGGGGGGGGGGAGGGCGGGATGAGTGGGAGTGGGTCAACTCTGTGGCTTTGTCCATTGCCTGACAGTAGTTATGATCACGTGTTTGCAAAATACATTCAGAATCTTTAAACTTTAAATCTTTTTGTTCCTTCCCATTATGTCCCATGACGTCATAAAGATTAATTTTGTTTGTTTGGGTGGTTTGTTTTTTTTACAGTGAGTGTTTTGTTATTTTGTGTGTGTTGATAGTTAACTATACGTTGGTGTCATACATCACAGGTAATAAGTTCTTAACAGACTTACCTCTGAGATTTTACTTTGTGTCTCTTCTGATGATGTATTCCGGTGATGCTCTTCAGTTATAAGATCCCCTAAACCTGTCAACGAGCAGACTTGCTGTAAAACACACAGACCAGACCTCACTGCGGCACATGCTATGGTGCGCGATAATGCTAGAGGGATTTGCTAGTGCCATTGTTTTTTGTTTTGTTTGTTTGGGTTTTTTTCACTTCAGTAAGCTTGCATGTCCGTGAGAGCTGGGTATTCATCTTGATTTATCTCTAACTGACTCTGAACGAAATCTCTCTCTGTGAATCTTCCCTTGGAAACAACCAGCAAACTAATCCAACAGGTCATGGAACAAAAACAAACAGACAGACAAACAAACAAACAGACAAACAAACAGACAAACAAACAGACAAACAAACAGACAAACAAAGAAAGGATGGGAACAAAACATACTCTTTAAAGCAGAAAAAAACGACTTGTGCAAAATGGCATCAATCAATCTTAATTTTTGACTGAAATCAGAACGGTAGAAAGAAAAAATACAGACGTTTCGTAACATAATACAAAACCACATATTAAATTAATTCAAATTTGACAGAATTAAGCTTTGTTTTAATTGACTAAGCATATTCATTCGAACTGGCATAGCGAACTCATTCACTAAGCTTTTTTGTTGTTGTTGTTGTAATACATGTTTTATCATCCCGAAATATGAAAACACCACAAAGAAGGATGTTTATAAATGACTTTGGAATTATGTGCCATAGCAGTCACACCACCACAGCGGCCAAAAAGTACTAGCTGCCATGATACCAAAACATCGAAACCAGCTCAGCTTAGCGTGGTCTCTTTCCACACATCAGTAAAGTTCCTCTACCGCATCAACATGATGACAGAAGTTATCTGGACAGTGGGGATGAAGTGGAGGCAAACAGGAGGGGCAGACAAGGGACATTGGGATGAAGTGGAGGCAAACGGGAGGGCAGACAAGGGACATTGGGGATGAAGTGGGGGCAAACAGGAGGGACAGACAAGGGAAAATTGGGGATGAAGTGGAGGCAAACAGGAGGGACAGACAAGGGACATTGGGATGAAGTGGAGGCAACAGGAGGGACAGACAAGGGACATTGGGGATGAAGTGGAGGCAAACAGGAGGGACAGACAAGGGACATTGGGATGAAGTGGAGGCAAACAGGAGGGGGCAGACAAGGGAAATTGGGGATGAAGTGGAGGCAAACAGGAGGGACAGACAAGGGACAGTGAGGATGAAGTGGAGGCAAACAGGAGGGACAGACAAGGGACATTGGGGATGAAGTGGAGGCAAACAGAGGGGGCAGACAAGGACATTGGGATGAAGTGGAGGCAAACAGGAGGGGGCAGACAAGGACATTGGGGATGAAGTGGAGGCAAACAGAGGGGGCAGACAAGGGACAGTGGGGAGGCATACATTAAAATGCGATGAACTCAAGATCAGAAGTCGAAAAGAGGCGAGCTTACACACACACACACACGCACGCACGCACGCACGCACGCACGCACGCACGCACGCACGTACGCACGCACTCACGCACGCGCTCGCGTGCGGGCGCGCGCGCGCACACACACACATACACACACACACACACACACACACACACACACACACACACACACACACACACACACGCGCGCGCGCGCGCGCCACACACACACACACACACAACACACACACACACACACACACACACAAAACACACACACACACACACACACACACACACACACAACCACACACACACACAACACACACACACACCATACCCCTTAGCAGAAGTTAGGTCGTAGAGAGGAGTGGCATATTCGTCCATCCGTGTGTTGTGGTGTGTGTGTGTGTGGTGTGTGTGTGTGTGGGGTGCGTGCGTGCGTGCGTGCGTGCGTGTGTGCGTGCGTGCGTGCGTGCATGCGTGCGTGCGCGCGCGCCAGCATGCGTGTACGCATGCGTAGTGTGTAAGTGTGCTTGCATGTGTGTGTATGGTTGTGTGTGTGTGTGGGGTGTGTGTGTGTGTGTGTGTGTGTGTGGTGTGTGTGGTGTGTGTGTGGTGTGTGTGTGTCCGGTGTGGTTCGACATTTTCTTCCATCAATTAATAAAAATTATGACCTCCATCTAAGAACCAGCCCAGGATCACTGGTGTACGAATCAACTATTTACATCAATCCATATGGTGATATAGGGCGATAGGGTGGAGGCGTGTGTAATGCGCAGAACTGAAACCCATGGTTATACAGAAAATATGTTATTTACCTCATAGTAAAGCGCACGTGGAAAATCCCCAACCCACTCTTAGGCAGATTACTGTCATGGCCACGCACAATGAGAGATGACGACATCTCTATTACTGTCACGGCCATGTGCATTGAGAGATGACGTCACCTTTGTTACTGTCACGGCCATGTGCATTGAGAGATGACGTCACCTCTGTTACTGTCACGGCCATGTGCATTGAGAGATGACGTCACCTCTGTTACTGTCACGGCCATGTGCATTGAGAGATGACGTCACCTCTGTTACTGTCACGGCCATGTGCATTGAGAGATGGCGTCACCTCTGTTACTGTCACGGCCATGTGCATTGAGAGATGACGTCACCTCTGTTACTGTCACGGCCATGTGCATTGAGAGATGACGTCATTTCTGTTACTGTCACGGCCTTGTGCATTGAGAGATGATGTCCTTTCTGCTTTGATGGTGTTTTTGGCCTTCATTGCACATCGTGTAACATACATCACAGCACTCTATGAATGTCCGACTGTTCAGCACAATTCTATGGACGATCTCTGTACTGTGGGTGTCATACTTTCCCGTTGTCCCCCCCCACGTTGTCTACACAGACATACCACGGTATTTGTTTCCCCTGCGGAGGCAAGTAAATATGATAAATGGTAACATGCATAATGCATCCACCACCCTCTTAATTCCACCTCCCCACCACCTCACCTGCCGTACTTCTTCATTCTTCCTTTTTTTTGTTTTAGGTTCTCCTTCACCTTACTGCAACTAAACGAGGAGAATTTGGTTTTGACTTAACTTAGACTTAGATGTTCCCGCGTCTTGCGACGCATGAGGCAGTCAAGGCGCTCCACTGTGCACGTCCTCAGCCCAGTCTGCTGGTGTCCACTCCATCCTCTGTCAACGAGTCTGAGGTCTCTCTCCACTGTCTGTCGCCAGCTCATCCTGGGTCGTCCTCGTTTGCTCTGGCCTGCTGGGGTCCATTTAATGGCCTGGTTTGCTGGTCTTGATGAGGTGATCTAAAACAGGATCCAGCCAGCGGAGGCGCCGTCTGCAGGTGATGGTTGACACAGGGAGCTGTTTGGACCTCTCCCTGACCTCTTCATTTGGTATCAAGTCTGACCACTTGGTGCCCAAGATCTTACGTAGGCATTTAGTGTCAAAAAGCGTCAAGTTTCTTCTCCTCGTGGTCTTGAATTGCCAGGTTTCACAGCCATATAGCAGCGTTGAAATCACACTAGAGTCCTAAAACTTAAATTTGATACCAATGAAGAATTTCTTGCTGTTCCTTTGGTTTCGCATGTCATAATAAAGATCTGTTCCCTCTGGTTATTTTTTTTTTCTCTGTACGTTTCGTAACATGAAGCTCTATCATACACACCATGTCAACATAACTCACAAGCTATGTTACTGACAAACAAACAAACAAAAAAAACATGGCTCTAAACATTTTGTCTGAGGTCCTTTGTGGCGAGATCAAAACTTCTGAGAAATGGATGTATGAAAAGACTGAGAGGACTCACCCCCCTCCCCCCCCCCCCCCCCCCCCCCCAAAGAGCCAGTGCAGTCATGTAACCTTTCCTTACTATCATGCGGATGGTGTTGAATGTGTCTGTCTTCGCAGAAGCGATCATCATGGCGAAGGTGCTCAGAGTTTAAAATGACTGTGGCAGAGGTAGGAAACATGACTTCACTGGGCTGGCTAACAGCAGCATCTTACACAGCGAAAAAAAGAAAGAAAAAAAAAAAAAAAGATCGAATCCAGAACAACATATCATTGTCTTTCTTCTGCCATTTGTGACGTTCGGATTTTCACCACTCCCGAAAGAATGGGTGAAGAGAGAGAGAGAGAGAGAGAGAGAGAGAGAGAGAGAGAGAGAGAGAGAGAGAGAGAGAGAGAGAGCGACAGACAGACAGACAGACAGACAGACAGACAGACAGACACAGAGAGAGACAGAGACAGAGACAGATAGACAGAGAGAGAGAGAGAGACAGAGAGAGAGATACACAGAGAGAGACAGAGACAGAGAGACAGAGACAGAGAGACACAGAGAGAGAGAGAGAGAGAGAGAGAGAGAGAGAGAGAGAGAGAGAAAGAGAGAGACAGAGAGACAGAGAGAGAGAGAGAGAGAGAGAGAGAGAGAGAGAGAGAGAGAGAGAGAGAGAGGAGTCAGCAGAATTGAGATGGAAAAAAATTTAAAAAAACAGAAATGGGGTCAGGGTGAAAACAATGACGTCTTGTGGGTGGAATAGCAGGTTGCCGCAGGGAAGGGTGAAAAGGGGGGGGGGAGGGAGGTGAATTGTTCA
>CM031605.1:89838033-89850533 GCA_018398815.1 Conus ventricosus | reverse complement strand
TCCTTGAGAGATCCACACTACTCCAAACCCCTGTTCTGATAGCACTTTCTTTACATTATAAGCCCAATTTTCTTTACCTCGTTCCATTTGTACCAGCATCACATCATAAGCTTGTCGGCACAGACGTGACTGTGGGAGCTTCAACATTTTCAACCAGTACCTAACACATTTCACGTAAGATCTTACATAAAGAGGGTATCTGCCCATCTCTCCATATAAAAGAGTGTTAGATGCATGAATTGGTACCTGAAGAAAACGCTTTATAGCGTACGTGTGTACTTTTTCTATCTGTGAATTTTTTTGCAATCCCCAAATTTCAGCTCCATAAGTAAGTAAAGGTTCTATCTGTGAATCGAACATTCTCCAAAATATACTGCAATCAATACATTTCAGCTTCCTTAAGGATCTCATAATTTCAATGACACCTTTTTTACCCTTCCTTAAAGATTCTTCCCACGCATAACTTAACGTCAATTTTGTTGAAAATATCATTCCTAAGTATTTGTATGAATTGGCTACTTGAACTTTTGTATTTCCATAAAACCATCTTTCGTGTAAAGAAAGATGTCCACCATTTCTGAAGACCACAATGTTTGTCTTATCCATGTTAACTGTTAAACACAAACGATCTGCTTCCTCTTTTAAGATATTTAACTGGTTTTGTAAACCTACAACTGTGCCAGATAAAAGAATAACATCGTCAGCAAACAGTAACAAAAATATTTCGACTGCTCCAGGTATTATTTGAATACCATGTCTACCTTTACTAGATAACTCCACTGCTAGTTCATTTATGAAAAAAGAAAACAGCAGCGGACTTAACAGACACCCTTGTTTAACTCCATTTGGGCAATCGAAATAATCTGAATACTCACTCTTGACACGTACACACGCAAGTACCGAGTTGTAAATACTCCTAATGGCTCTATACAATTTACCATTCACACCACTTTTACGAAGTACATTCCACAAAACGTTGTGATTTATAGAATCAAATGCTTTCTTAAAATCAACAAATGCAACATAAAGCTTCGTATTACAGAGTAAGTATTTCTGTACCAGTGAGTATAGTGTAAATATATGGTCTATGGTGCTGTAACTGGTTCTAAAACCTGCTTGTTCCTCAACTATCTTTCCTTCATTTTCAGCCCATTTTGTTAATCTTTTATTTAGTATGTGAGTGTAGACTTTACTTAAAATGCTGGTAAGTGCTACTCCACGATAGTTATCCGGATTGTTAGCATCTCCTTTCTTATGTATTGGTATGATAATCGATTTAGCCCATTCTAGAGGAAAAGTGCTATTTTTCAAAAAGTTTGGTGAATAAATGGACAAGGAAATCGATTACAGCTGAGTTTGCATGCTTTAGCATTTCCGCTATAATTTTGTCTGGTCCTGCGCTCTTTCCTGCCTTTAAATGATTAATAGCAGCAACAACTTCTTCTCTGGATATCTGATTGTTAAATAATGGCTCAATTTCATCCTCTTCCTCCACCAAGTTTGCATCTTCTTCTGTAACACTGCTATCAAAATTATGGAAAACGCCCCAGAAATGATCGTACCAATTTTGTACTGAGATCTCGTATAAAACAAAGCGTTTTTTATTAACAGATCTTATTAATGCCCAAAATGTCTTCGAATCATCAACAGAATCCCTTAGTTTCTTTAATCTATTTTCTTCAAACTCATGTTCCTTTATTTTCCTTAATGTAATGTAATCTTTTCGAGCTAAAGCGTATTCTTCTCTTTTCGCATTTTTGTCCTTAATTATTTTGCATCTCTGGAATCTTTTCAGTAATCTTTTAACTTCTTGTTTCTTTCGTTTGCAGTCATCATCAAACCAATCGTTACATTTTCTGTCACCTCTACCAATAACTCTAACCATACAAGCAGCAGCCCCACACAAAGCACTGACAAATTTATCAAGACCCTCATTCACATCAGTATCTAATAGTTGACAGGCTTTCTGCAAAGTCTGTTGAAATGCATCACATTCAAGTTCCTTTTTGTACATATTTGCATTTTCATCTGACCAATGATTTTTTCTTCACCTTGCTGTCGTAAATGCTTATCCTCCGAATGACAGCAGTCACCTCTCCATATTACCTCAACTGGCAGGTGCCATGAGTAAATACAGTCACCAACTCGTAAATCAAAATTTGATAACAAATCAGTGTGAATCAGAAAATAATCGATTACACTGCAACCATTGGAAGACACAAAAGTATATTCACCCTCACTATCACCATTACAAAAGCCATTTAAAATACTCAAATCGAACATGAAACAAAAGTTCAACAATGTTTTACCAAAATTATTAACGGTTGAATCTTTAGAACTACGTCTACAACTGTTGTCATCTATGTCAGCATCCTCTACACTGCTACCATAGTTTGCCATTATTTCATTTTCAACTTGTCTGTGTCCTGTTCTGGCATTTAAATCACCTGTTACCACAAAATAGAGTTCATCCATTTCTTTCTCAAACTGTTGCAATAGGGCTTCTTCCATTAACAGAACACCATCCTTCATCAATTTGTCATTGTATGAGGGGGCTCCTTCCGGGACAATATAGCAAGCAACTAATATAACATCTTTGTCGATGCCAAACACATGTTTATCTACTTTTACAGCAATAACGTTGTCGCAGTCAAGCTTTATTTCTTTCACATTTTTCTGTAAAGTCTTTCTTATCAATAGCAACACCCCTCCTGAATTCCTCCCATGATGAGACATTTTTTTCGCTGGCACATGAAACTTTAAGTAATCAGAAAAAACATTACTATAATCAAATGATGCATCAAGAAAAGTTTCGGTAAGGGTAACAAAATCAAATTTATTCACATAATTCATAAAAGAGAGGTCACTCAATTTCTTGAATAAGTTTTCAACATTATAGTTTAAAAATGTCCACGGAGTTGAATGGTCGGGCCTGTCCTATGGTTTCCTCGCGGCGCCTGAGCGCAGGCTCCTGTCATTCAGTCCATCGCCTGTCCCCCTGCCACGACCCGAAGCTGCAGTCCTGCTTGGCCGGTTACCCAGGTACGTCTGAATTCCTGCCTGCTTGCTCGATGCGTTCCCTCCACGGGGTGCACGTGCGTCTGTGCACGGTGTCCTCCAGTGACACAACTCGGGGAATCCCCGCTGGTTGTCACTGCTCCGTACCGCCTGGTCTTCGTGTAGCTGCGAGGGACGTGTCCACCACTCCCGTCACCATCGTCACGCCGCAGTTGACTCTGGGTGGGCCGACTGCCATGCACAGAAGCAGGGGAAGAACCCCTACTGTCAACGTTTTTCTCGCCCCGACTCGTGGTGTTGTCATGGCGACTGGTTTCAGTGCGTCGGTCGTTCTCATTCAGAACTGTAGTGTTCTGAACATTTATCCTGCCAGCATTAGGTTTTTACACTTCTGTCAGTACTGCAGTCCTCCCCCACTTCCCACCACCTGGGCATATGTTCGGGGATCTGGCAATCGAGGGCCTATGACTAGCTGACCTTTCTTAAAGAACGCCCTCTTTCCTTCCCGCCTAGCTTGTGCAGCTATTTGGGCTTGCGCTCTGGTATAGTCATTAGCCACTCTCACTCCCTGTTCCTGTAGTTGTTGTCGTGTGTTTCTGTTCGTTAACAGCGACATTTTGTCTCTCCAACTTCTAAATTTGACTATCATAGGTCTTGTATGACCCTCACGTGCATATCCTATCCGGTGAGCTCGCTCTATGTCGTCATCTGTCCATCGTCTGTCATCATTAGTACTGTTTAGAATATCAACCACTGCTTTGGCACATGTGTCGAACGTCTCGCTCGCTTGTTTCTGGGGAATCCTGAAGAAGCGTAAATTGTCTCTGCGTGAGAAGTCCTCGAGTCTGTCCGTATCTATTTTTAGTTTCTTGACCTCTTCTTTGATTTCCTCGAGTGTTTCAGTCAGTTCCTGCGTCTCTTCTTTTCTGTCATCTGACACCGCAAACAAGTGTTGCATGTCTGTCGTCATGTCAGTCACAGTTTCTGTCAACTGTCTATGGCCAGCTTCAAGTCTGTCACATCTTCTGTTGATCTCCTCACATTGTTGTTTCACTTGACTTAATTCATCTTTTATTACACTGAGATCATTCCTGATCACTGTTGTCTGATGCTGAAACTGTTGTTGTATGGTTTGCATAATTCTCTCCATCAAGTCGTCTTGTCCTGTCGTAGTATTCGCCACCGCATTTTCTTTTTCCGGGTGCACCTGTCCGTCAGGGTTGGGGCCCGGGTTCGTCTCCACGTCACCGCCAAGCAGCAGCTTACGCAGTGAGAACACGGCGTGCACGACCCCAAAAGCAAGGACAGGCACTTGCACGTGCCTGTCCCACTGGCACATACCGGTGTTGACACACATGAAATATTCAGCACATGACATAGTCCCTTTCATGTTTACACTTTCTGTAAACAGTCCATGTGTCCAAAATGCTGCCAACAGAGAGAGAGAGAGAGAGAGAGAGAGAGAGAGAGAGAGAGAGAGAGGAGAGAGAGAGAGAGAGAATCCAGCACAAACCATCATCCTCTGCCTCTCTTCTGCTGTATATGCCGTGTCCTAATATTTGACAACTCCTTTAAGGGCGGATGGAGGGGGGAGGAGGAAGGATACGGTAGGAGGGGGGGGGGGGAAGAAAGGGGAATACAGAGAGGTTTGAACTAAGCAGAACTAAGGTATAAAAAGAAAGTGGATCGGTGTTAAAGAAACACAAATTAATGATGTACCTTGGGCAGGAACTAGGGGCTAGCAGAGGAAGGTGAAGGGGAGGGGTGGGGCGGGGGTGCGGGGGGGGGGGTGCGGGGGGGGGGTGTGTGCGATGTAGGGGTTTAAATAAAGGGAACCCGGAAACATCAAGGAAATAAAGGTTTGGGGGGGGGGGGGGGGTAAAAAAAGGAAAACCGGGAACACTCATAACAATACAAAAGAGAATCAAGGACATAAAATACACTTTTATTTATTTTTTTCCTTTATCTCGTTTTCGTATTTATTTATCATTATCATGTGTTCATCATTTTTTTCCTTTTTATTTTTTTATTCGGGAGAGAGAGAAGACAGAAAAGGCAGACAAAACAGACAGACAGCCCGGGCAGACAGACAGAAAAAGACGGGACAGAGAGATGCGAAAAATCTGTGAAAGGGTGGGAAAAAGGGTAATAAAAACGAAGTACAAGTGGGGGGAAAAATAAATAAAGGCCCCCGAAGAGAAACGGAAATTACCATCTAACAAACATGTTTAAAAAAAACAGAAAAATCATGAAAAATTTTTGGAAACAAAAAATAATAATAAAGTAAAAAAAATCGGGAAAAAAAGGGAGAAAAAATTTCACATGAGAAAGAGAAGGGAAAAAGTTTCACTTGCTGTATTTTTTTTTTTTTAAAGAAAATGTCGATTCGACGCAAGAAGTGAGCCCTACAGATGATTTAAAATTTTCACAAAACATACACCACCCCGCCACGCACGCACGGACCCCACGGCCCCGCACGCACGCACCACCATCCGCACGCCCGCACCACGCCAACCCCCCAAAAACCCCCACACACACACACACCCCACACACAAAACAAGAAAATGTCTCATCACGCCCCAAAAACTTTTTCTTTTCAAATTTAGGGCCGGGGTTTTGGGGGGGGGGGGGGGGGGGTGGGGGAAAAGGAGGAGAGATAGAGGAGAGGGGAGAGAGAGAGAAAAAGAGAGAGAGAGAGAGAGAGAGATTTTTAATTATTTCAGAGATTTTTTTTCTAAAAACTATAGCCCCCCTTTGAAGGGGGGGGAGGGAGTGCCCTTTGAAAAAAAAAAAGATATTCCCCAAGTATCAGAATATAAAAATTATTAAAATAGAAATTTTTTCCTTTTAAAAGGTTTCTTAAAACACGAAATTTGAAAAAAATACTCATTTCTTACCACCTAAAAAAATAAATGTTAAACGCAAGGTTGGTTTATTCATGCGGAAACAAATTTTTGTCTGAAAACACTAAAACGGGGGAAGCAAGTACACTACAAAATTCATTTTCTCGTAGCGCGTCATTACTGGACAAAAAAGACGCTGGTTTGTTTAATGGTCTGTAGCAAAATGGTTAAGAGGTTGTAAGAATTCACAATTTTTTTTTTCCTTTCATCTCATGCATTCCGTCGTTTTATAGACATTTACTTTGGGAAGAGAGAGAGAGAGAGAGAGAGAGAGAGAGAGAGAGAGAGAGAGAGAGAGAGAGACAGACAGACAGACAGGACAGACGGGGAAAACAGGAGAGAGAAAGAGAGAGAAGAGAGAAAAGAGAGAGAGAGAAAGAAGAGAGAGAGAGGAGAAAGAGAGGAGAGAGAGGAGAGAGGGGGAGAGAGAAAAGAGAGGGGGAAGAGAGAGAGAAAAGAGAATTGACAGTTTTGATTGACAATAGCCTAACTGGCCTTCATGTCAAGGGGAGGCTATTAAACAGTGCTCTTGGAAATGGCATAAAAAAATACAACACACACAAAACACATACACAAAAGAAAGAGACGGATAAAAGGGAAAATTGAGAGGAGAGGAAGGAGAGGGAATGAGGAGAGAGAGAGGGGAGAGAGAGAGAGAGAGAGAGAGAGAGGGGTATTCTTGAAGACGCAAATACATTGAATCCAGATGCGATCGCCTTCCGTGGTAACTTTTCAAACTCAAGACACTTTGGGTTGGGTACATTTAAGTACATAAACAGTCAAACGTTCTGGTTTCTCCGGCACACACAGATACGAGTAATTTTGGTGCTAAGCATCTATGTAGCACAAAATTATGGCACTGCTCGAACTGTATACGGATTGTCTTGGAAGGTCAGGGTGGGGGGGGGGGGGGGAACAAAGCCGTTGTTTTCCTGGTCACGTCTTCAACCGTTTCTAAGACTTGTCTCATGCTGAAGAATAATATTTATTTTGATGTACCAAATAGTTTCTTAGAATCATTGCATGACATTTAGAATTGTCACAATGAATCATTCACAGTTCCCAAAGGGGGGGGGGGGGGGGGTGACCCATGTGAGAGTTTCAGCGAGAGAGACGCAATTGCAATAATCCCCGAAATTCCTCTTGCTTCCGTTGCAGTTTTTTTTCCCTTCCAGTCAGCCAACAATCAGTATTTCCTTTTTTTTCCCGTTTCCTCCCTCCCCCCCCCCCCCCCCCCCCCCTTACCATTATTATTATCAGTCCACCATTACCACAACCGTCACAAAGATATCACACCACCTCACTAAACTAGACACACAACCCTATCGTATCACACACACACACCCTCCCTCTACGCAACCCCCCCCCCCCCCCCCTCCTTTTCCTCTCCCATAATCCCCCTTGTCATTTCCGCCTAGCGGCTATTCTCCCCACCACATGGACAGCAACAGATGAGTCATTTTTCGTGCTTTGTTTGTACTGTCCTAAATGTAAAATGTGATTTATTTTTTCGCCCTGAAGAAGACGCAAGAGGTTGAAATGCATCGTGTCTTGTCATGTGCTTTGTTTGTCAATGTCATTGGCGGTAAGTAACAAACTCTATTCCTAAATTTTGCTTCGTTCGCCGCCGTCAGTCACTCCATTTTGAAACTTTTGAAATCAGTATTTCGTTTGTCTTCGTACACACAGGTTTTTCAATAGCAGCAAAAAAAAAAAAAAAAATTCTTTTTTTTTTTTCTTTTTCTTTGCTGTCCCAGCCTCTGCGCCACCTCAGAGGCAGTGTACCCACGCCGCTCATTCCGAAACCTCGTCCACAGCCACAGCCCGGTCGGATCCACCGCAGCCCCGGCACCGGCAATCCACAGGGAGCAGTCAATGTCAAGTCGTCAAGAGGCAACCCACCGGAGGAGACACTGCACTGCTGCTGAGTCACTTCGGTGGTGTTCAGTGGCGTCTGTTCTGATCTAACATACGCAGGACACTACTACTAAGCCCCCCTACTGACGACAATAATTGCTTAGTCGCGGAGCCGGCGTGAGTGAGCTCTCCCTCCAGAGGGCGCCATCACGTCCATCCAACGACAGCGCCCATGGACTCGCCGATACTGGTGACCCCGCCGAAACCAAACCAAGGCCACAGATGTGGAGAGGACATCGAAATTGGGGTCACCATGAGAGCAGGACATGAAGGGCCACAGAACTTGAGACTTTTTTTAATGTAATAGCAGCAAAATTGCTTCAAACCTGTTCCAGTCCCCCCTCTCCCTCCCCCCCCCAAAAAATCACCCTATCCTCCCCTCGCCCTGTCTGCTTTTTAACGTTTTTTCAATGGATAGCCATTATTCCGTAAAATACTTACAGCATGGCACATTCGAGATAACATAGGAGCGTTATCATTTTAACCGTTTCTGCTTCCAAAACTTTCGATAGGCGAACTCTCTCTCTCTCTCTCTCTCTCTATCTCTCTTCTCTCTCTCTCTCCTCTCTCTCTCTCTCTCTCTCTCTCTATCTGTTTTCTTTATTTTTACAGTGTCATTCCATTGCGTAATTGTGTTTGCGGAACCGACATTTTAACCGGCTTTGCTTCGGTTCCTGTTTCTTTGACTCGTTCCATTGTGTTATTATGTTTGTCCAGCCAACAAGCCTGTCTCCCACGGTGTGAATCCTGTAGCTGTTGAAAGAATAAACTGCCAGCGTAAAAAGAGTTGAAACGAGTTGATGAACCGTTTGCTTGTTTAGTTTCATTATAAAAGATCCCCCCCCCCCCCCCCACACGTTTTCCCCTCTGGCACACTCTGTGATTCGGTCTTCCGTCTTCTTTGCTTCTGAACTCGCAGAAATTTATTTTTTTTTTAATATTTATAAAAAAAAAGTTTTTTGCGTGTTGTTCCCCTCTTCTCCCCCCCCCATTTCCCCTCCCCCCCTCCCCCCCCCCCCCCCCCCCCCCCCCCCCCCCCCCCTCCCCCACTTAATTCGAGCTGTTGTTGGAAACGAGCTGATAAAGATGGAACTCCTCTGAAGCCCACCATTACAAGGGCAGTGCTAACATCCACTCTCCACCTCTTTTAACTTCCATGGACCCTCACAATTTTCAGACATCCACTGTCATCTGGTGTGGAGAGGAGGTGGGAAGGAGTAAGGTGGGGAAAGGGGCGGGCCGGTGTGGATAAGCCGAGGAGGAGGGGAGGGGGCGGAGAGGGGAGTGGGCAGTGAGGAAGGCAGAGGGGGGTAAAGGGGTGGGGGGGGGGTGTTCACATAAGGGAATGAATTCGGCAACTATGCTCGATCATACCTACCCCTCGCTGGACCAACTGCTCCGACGACATTCGCACAGCTGTGAGCTGACTTACTTGACTTAATGTCTTAATGTGGATTGCTCTTGTTTGTATATTATATATATTGAACAGCAGATCTGACCACTCAGACTGTTCCATATCTTTTGATCTCCCTTGCATCCTTGAATGGATCCTCAAGCATAGGCTCAAAGATTGTCCCCTACATTTTATACTGTTTGAATAATGCTTTTAGTTTTTCAGCAATTTTTTTCCTCTCCACACCTTTGTTTTGTTCCATTTTCCTACCCTTCACTGGCTGCTTTGGGGGTGCTGTCGAATTCTTTTTTGAACCCTTGGTGGTGAGAACACCACAGAATTATGGACTGTGGTGTGTCTCTATTTGACACAAGAGCACAGACACAGTCAGCCGTGTCTCCCTGATGAGTCCGATCCAGTGCACGAAAGGCCTAGGAGCAGGCAATACAAATAAATGTGCCTTCAAGAGGGATTACGATGGTTCCCTCGGGCAGCTAGTGAAGGGCTTCTCATAGTTATAATATATTCTCCCATTTTCTGCATCTTGAATTCATTTTCTTTTTATATAAGTTTAAATCTTTGCCAAGTCATTACTATAACGACAGAAGAATTGTTAACCTGCACTTGTTTTCCCCCACTACCTGAGTGTTCAGCATGTATATTTTTTGTGTGTGTTGTGTGCGTGCGTGTGGGGGAGGGGGAGGGAGGGGGGGGGGGGGGGGGGAGGAAGAGTCATTTTTGCATCTACCAGTGGACTGGCCCATTTTGAATGTGCCCGCAATACTGCAAGTCTTGGTAGACTTGATCTTGCAATGATGCCAATGTTTGTTTGGTTGGTTTTTTTTTTGTTTGTTTTCGTTTGGTTTTTTTTTTCGTTCACTTTGTCCCTAATCTTCCTTTTAGTCGGAAAGTGCTGGCACTTTCTCTCTCAGCATCCAATTCTGCTAACGCTATGGAAGCCGTGCTCTTGTTTGTTGAAGAAAATTCTTTTGAATTCTTACGGCATATGCCATCACGCAGGTCTAGTTGTAATCTGTACACAACTACCGCTGAACCGCTGTGGATAACGCTCAAAAGAATTACAATAGCAAAAAAAAAAAAAAAAAAAAAAAAAAAAAAACCATCGACGTTTCGGTCATAGACCGTCTTCAGGACTAATGACATCAAATTCAAGACAAATACATACGTATAGACAATACGTATAAAAACATATACGTAAACGGACGAATGCGTGTGTGTGTGTTGTTGTTGTTGTTGATGATGATGATGATGATGATGTTGTTGTTGTTGTTGTTGCTGCTGTTGTTGTTGTTGTCGTCGTCGTCGTCGTCGTCCGTCGTGGTTGAAACAGAAGATCAGGAGTCAAAAATCACTTGTATAGTTGTACTCTCTATTTGACTGTTGCCTTACCGGCCAGTGTGTCTGTACAATCATTTCCCTTGACAACTGCATGTCCAGGGGCAGGGTGACCCTAAGAAGCGTATTATTCGTCCTTTTTTTTTCTTCCCAATTGGAGGCCGCCCTATACGTCAAGCCAATCAAGGGTTCATATTTCATGATCTTATTTCTTCAGTTTTCCAGAGATGCCTGTACCTGTCTGCAGATACGTCTTCCGAGATGCCTGTCTCTAGACACAGGTACGTCTTCCCAGATGCCTGTCTCTAGACACAGGTACGTCTTCCCAGATGCCTGTCTCTAGACACAGGTACGTCTTCCCAGATGCCTGTCTCTAGACACAGGTACGTCTTCCCAGATGCCTGTCTCTAGACACAGATACGTCTTCCCAGATGCCTGTCTCTAGACACAGGTACGTCTTCCCAGATGCCTGTCTCTAGACACAGATACGTCTTCCCAGATGCCTGTCTCTAGACACAGGTACGTCTTCCCAGATGCCTGTCTCTAGACACAGATACGTCTTCCCAGATGCCTGTCTCTAGACACAGGTACGTCTTCCCAGATTCCTGTCTCTAGACACAGGTACGTCTTCCCAGATGCCTGTCTCTAGACACAGGTTCGTCTTCAGAGAGGCCTGTCTCTATACACAGGTTCGTCTTCAGAGAGGCCTGTTTCTATAAAAAGGTACGTCTTCCGAGATGCCTGTCTCTATAAAAAAAGGTACGTCTTCAGAGATGCCTGTCTCCACATGCAGGAATATCTTCAAAGATGCCTGTCTCTATATACAGGTACGTCTTCAGAGATGCCTGTCTCTATATACAGGTACGTCTTCAGAGATGCCTGTCTCTATATACAGGTACGTCTTCAGAGATTCCTGTCTCTATACACAGGTACGTCTTCAGAGATGCCTGTCTCTATATACAGGTACGTCTTCAGAGATTCCTGTCTCTATACACAGGTACGCCTTCAGAGATGCTTGTCTCTATATACAGGTTACGTCTTCAGAGATGCCTGGCTCTATACACAGGTACGCCTTCAGAGATGCCGGTCTCTATACATAAGTCCGTCTTCAGAGATGTTTTGTCTCTAAATACAGGTACGTCTTCAGAGATGCCTGTGTCTATTACAGGTACGTCTTCAGAGATGCCTTCACTATATACAGGCACGTAAGTTGTCACGTAGCATAATGACTGAACAATATGAGCGCTTGAATGTTGTCACCACTTCAAACATAACATAAACAGTTCCGTTTTCTTTGTCTTTCTCTTTTTTCCCCCTCTTTATTACTCAGACAATCTCTCACAAAATATATGATCAAAAGCACTTACGTTTTTTGACATCAAGATGTGGACAAACATACCCACAGCAAAGTTAAACCCCTACGTCATCTTTACGTGAGACACTCGGCGAGAGAGAGAGAGAGAGAGAGAGAGAGAGGAGAGAGAGAGAGAGAGGAGAGAGAGAGAGAGAGAAGAGGGGAGAGAGAGAGAGAGAGAGAGAGAGAGAGAGAGAGAGAGAGAGAGAGAGAGACTCAAGACTCAAGGCTCAAAAACTTTATTACTCAAGGATAGAGATTTTAGGCAGTGCCTATTCTTCCAATCTGTCCTTGCTATTCTACAGCATTCAACTAAACAGACTGCACATATTAATAATGACAGAAACAATGAAGAATATAGCAAACATTATAATATTAACAATAACAATAGTAATAAGAATAATACTTATTAAATAAAAAAAAAATCCATTACAAAATTAACACAAACACAATCAGACACGTACGCGCGCGCGCTCACATGCATGCACACGCCCACACATACACGCACGCATGCACATACCCACATCCACACCCATACCACACACACACACACACACAC
>CM031605.1:89820533-89828033 GCA_018398815.1 Conus ventricosus | reverse complement strand
CATGTCACCAGTGAGGGTATCTTGATTCTAATAAACATGTCACCAGTGACGATGTCTTTGTTCTAATAAACATGTCACCAGTGAGATCTTTCTTCTAATAAACATGTCACCAGTGACGTTGTCTTTGTTCTAATAAACATATCACACAGTGACGATGTCTTTGTTCTGATAAACATGTCACCAATGAGGAGATCTTTGTCCTGGCAGAACTGCAGTCAGTGAGGCTATCTTTGTTCTAACGTGCCTCACATCCATGTTCCGACACGCCTTTTCAATAGACAGAATACCTTCAAGGATTCCTTATTGCAACGGCCTGTCACCAACCAGGGTATCTTTATTCTAGCAGGCGTACGCCAGTGAAGGCATCTTTGTTCCCAGACGCTGTAAATTTGACATAATACTTTCAAGGACATCATTACTGCATGGGGCCTGTCACAACCAGGATATCTTTAATACTAGCAGACTTATTGCCAGTAAAGGGTATCTTTGTTCACACACGCCTGTCAATACACTGAATACCTTTAAGGATACCTTTATAGGCAATAGGCCTGTCACCAACCAGGATATCTTTATACTAGCAGGCTTATCCCCAGTGAAGGTATCTTGTTCACACACGCCTGTCAGCAGAACGGACATCATTATTGCCACCGGCCTGGGGACCAGCGAGATATCTTTATAAAGATAGGCCTGGCACCGATGAAGATATCTTTTTTCCCAACAGGCCTGTCCCCAACGAGGATACTTTATTCCCACAGGCGTGTCACCAGTAAGGTTTCTTTATTCCAAGAGGTATGATGTCACCCGGGAAGGTATCTTTATTCCAACAGGCCTGTCACCGGTAAATATCTTTATTCCAACAGGCCTGAACCCGGGTGGACGTATCTTTATTCCAACAGACCTGTTACCGTGGAGGTTCTTTATTCCAACAGGCCTGTCACAAGTGAAGGTATCTTTATTCCAACAGACCTGTTACCGGTGGAGGTATCTTATTCCAACAGGCCTGTCACCAGTGAAGGTATCTTTTTTCCCAAACAGGCCTGTAAACCAGGGAAGGCATCTTTTTTCCAACAGACCTGTTACCGGTGGAGGTATCTTTATTCCAAAACAGGCCTGTCACCAGTGATGTATCTTTATTCCAACAGGCCTGTCCCCGGGTGGAGGTATTTTTATTCCAACAGGCCTGTCACACGGTAAAGGTATCTTTATTCCAACGGGCCTGTCACCAGTAAAGGTATCTTTTTTCCCAACAGGCCTGTCACCGGTGAAGGATCTTTATTCCAACAGGCCTGTCACCGGTGGAGGTATCTTTATTCCAACAGGCCTGTCACCGGTAAAGGTATCTTATTCCAACAGGCCTGTCACCAGTGAAGGTATCTTTTTCAAACAGGCCTGTCACCGGTGAAGGTATCTTTATTCCAACGGGCCCTGTCACCGGGGAGGTATCTTTAATTCAAACAGGCCTGTCACCAGGGGAAAAGTATCTTTACCCAAACGGGCCTGGTCACCAGTGGAGGTATCTTTTTTCCCAAACAGGCCTGTCACCAGTGAAGGTATCTTTTTCCAACAGGCCTGTCACCGGTGGAGGTATCTTTATTCCACGGCCTGTCACCAGTGGAAGTATCTTTATTCCAACAGGCCTGTCACCAGTGAAGGTATCTTTATTCCAACAGGCCTGTCACCGGTGAATGTATTTTTTATTCCAACAGGCCTGTCACCGGTGGAGGTATCTTTATTCCAACCAGGCCCTGTCACCAGTGGAAGTATCTTATTCCAACAGGCCTGTCACCAGTGAAGGTATCTTTATTCCAACAGGCCTGTCACCGGTGGAGGTATCTTTTTCCAACAGGCCTGTCACGGTAAAGGTATTTTTATTCCAACAGGCCTGTCACCGGGGGAGGTATCTTTATTCCAACAGGCCTGTACCAGTGGAAGTATCTTTATTCCAACAGGCCTGTCACAGTGGAGGTATCTTTATTCCAACGGCCTGTCACCAGTAAAGGGTATCTTTATTCCAACAGGCCTGTCACCGGTGGAGGTATCTTTATTCCAACAGGCCTGTCACCAGGGGAAGTATCTTTATTCCAACAGGCCTGTCACCAGTGAAGGTATCTAATTCCAACGGGCCTGTCACCGGTGAAGGTATTTTTATTCCAACAGGCCTGTCACGGTGGAGGTATCTTTATTCCAACAGGCCTGTCACCAGTGAAGGTATCTTTATTCCAATGGGCCTGTCACCGGTGGACGTATCTTTATTCCAACAGGCCTGTCACCGGTGGAGGTATCTTTATTCCAACAGGCCTGTAAACCATGGAAGTATCTTTATTCCAACAGGCCTGTCAACAGTGAAGGTATCTTTATTCCAACAGGCCTGTCACCGGTGAAGGTATCTTTATTCCAACAGGCCTGTAAACCAGTGGAGGTACTTTATTCCAACAGGCCTGTCACCAGAGGAGGTATCTTTTTTCCAACAGGCCTGTCACCGGTGGAGGTATCTTTATTCCAACGGGCCCTGTCACCAGTGAAGGTCTTTATTCCAACAGGCCTGTCACCATTGAAGGTATCTTTTTTCCAACAGCCTGTCACCAGAAAAGGGATCTTTTATTCCAACAGGCCTGTCACCGGTGGAGGTACTATATTCCCAACAGGCCTGTCACCGGTGGAGTTATCTTTATTCCAACGGGCCTGTCACCGAAAAGGTATCTTTATTCCAACAGGCCTGTCACCAGTGAAGGTTCTTTATTCCAACAGGCCCTGTCACCGGTGAAGGTATCTTTTTCCAACGGGCCCTGTCACCAGTAAGGGTATCTTTATTCAACAGGCCTGTCCCCGTGGGGTATCTTATTCCAACAGGCCTGTTACCGGTGAAGGTATCTTTATTACAACAGGCCTGTCACCAGTAAAGGGTTTATCTTTAGTCCAACAGCCTGTCCCGGTAAAATTATCTTTATTCCAACAGGCCTGTCACCGTGGGGGGTATCTTTATTCCAACAACCCTGTCACCGGTGAAGGTATCTTTTCCAACAGGCTGTCACCAGTGGAAGTTTCTTTTTTCCCAAAACAGGCCTGTCACCGGTGGAGGTATCTTTATTCCAACGGGCCCGGTCCCCGGGTGAAGGTATTTTTATTCCAACAGGCCTGTCACCAGTGGAATTATTTTTTATTCCAAAGGGCCTGTCACCGGTGAAGGATCTTTATTCCAAACGGGCCCTGTCCCCGGTGGAGGTATCTTTATTCCAACGGGCCTGTCAACGGTGGGGGTATCTTTATTCCAACAGGCCTGTCACCAGTGAAGGTACTTTAATTCAACAGGCTGTCACCAGTGGAAGTATCTTTATCCAACAGGCTGTCACCAGGAAGGTTCTTTATTCCAACAGGCCTGTCACCGGTGATTTATCTTTATTCCAAAAGGCCTGTCACCGGTGGAGGTATCTTTTATTCCCAAAAGGGCCCTGTCACCGGTGAAGGTATCTTTATTCCAACAGGCCTGTCACCAGTGGAAGTATCTTTATTCCAACAGGCCTGTCAACCAGTGGAGGTATCTTTATTCCAACAGGCCTGTCACCAGTGGAGGTACTTATTTTCAAACAGGCCTGTCACCGTGGAGGTTCTTTATTCTAACAGGCTGCCAAGAGAGAGGATGCTTTTTTTTCCCCCTCGTTTCCCCACAATCCATTCTTCGTGCTCTAGAGGGTTTTTTCCCTGTAAAAATCCTTCACCATCACAGAAATTCCTCGTTGTGAGTTTTCTTTCTTTTTTTTTTCTTTTTCTTTATTTTTTGGTCTTGCCTTGCTTTAAAACTGACAAATTTTGACTGTGATTCTGCATCGGTTGTCTTCCGATGCGCAAAATCAGCCCTCCATCTTGCGTGACAGGGCGGTTCATTTTTCAAATTCATTTTTTATCGCTGCCTGAAGATCGATGATGGAAAACCACTTTGATCCTGACATTTGGCATTAATCGAGTGGTTGCCATGTTAGCTGCTCAGCTTTGGAATCCTGATTTGCCAAAAAAAAAAAAAAATATGATATACATTTGCCCATGGTGGTTGCGCTGGTCCCAAAAGCCTAATGACCATGAACACAAACCATTCATTTTGGGAGAGTTTTTTTTTTTTGCTTTTTTATATTTGTTATTCAACCTTTATTGAGGTTTTACAAAAGCAAGAAAAAACGCAGGTAATGTATATATTCACGCAGGACAGTTGTAAAAGTAAGTATTTGACAGAATAACCCGTAATTCTTGAAAATCCTGAACACAGACGCAGATAAGGAAAAAAAGAGAGAGAGAGAGAAGAGAGAGGAGGAGGAGAAAACAAAAACGACAGACAGACAGACGCAAAGATAGACAGACAGACAGACAGATAGACAGACAGACAGACAGACAGAGAGAGGTTTTACACCTATACTTTGGGCTCCAGGGAGGATTATGTATGTGAGCTAGATGATGAAAGATGACGACGATGATGATACTGTGATAGGCTCAAATGGCGGTGTGTGCTCCTCCATTCGAGTGATTACACCAGTATTAATACAGAAAAAAAACACCAATTTAGATTTTAAACCCAAAGAAAAGATAAAACACATTTACATATAGGCCCTTATTTACGTTTTTGATACCAAAACCCGTATCTAAAAAACCCCACCAATTTTGATTTTTTAAACCCAAAGAAGGGAAAAAATCAAAATTTAGCATAAAGGGAATTTTTTTAGCGTTTAGAACCAAATCTCGGGTCTAAAAAAACCCACCAAAAATTTAAAATTTAACCCAATTTAAGAGAATTTAAAACACCCTTTACATATAGGGATATTTTGCGTTTGGGTACCAACTCCCCGATCGAGGTTTTAAAAGTGGAAAAAATTTTTTAAAAAAATTTTTGGAAAGGGTTTTCAGAAATGTATTTTAAAGAGTTATGGGGGGAAAAGAATGACTTGTGAGTTGAAATTTTAAACGTTGGGGACGCCCTAATGGCCTTTTTCGGTCGGCTGGGCTAAGACAACATAAACCCTTTCCATAGCTGGAGGGGCTTCATTTTCGTTCCCTGACTATCCAATACATTTTCCAAAAAAATCCCCTTGCCCCTAAAAAATTTTCCTTTTCTTTTCGACTTTTTTATTTTTTTTAAAATCTCTAAATAAAAAAAAAAAAAAACATTTCTCCAAAAAAAACAACAATACTTTTAAACATAACCGCGCCCCGCACACACGCAACCCCACCCCAAACACACCACACACAACACACAACCCCCAAACAACCCCAAAAGTCCCCCACACAACACACGCGCGCGCACGGCCCCGCCGCCCCGCGCGCGGGGCTTTAAATGACTGAAATGACTGACTGACTGACTGACTGAAATGACAAAATACCAAAATCCCCACACACCCCGCAACACACCCACACACACCACAACACACAAAACACACACCCACATAAAACCCCTACAAATTAAAAAGAAAAACCCCAAAGTGCAAAAAAAACCAACCCAAGAATTTTTAATTAAAAAAAATAGGGCTATTAACAACAACAACAACAACAACAACAACAACAACAACCCAAAAAACAAAAAAATTTTACAAAAAAAAAACAAAACAAAAAAAAAAAAAATTAACTCCTTTATTTGGCCCTTTTGTTTTTGGGGACATGGTCACCCCCGTTTAAAACCCCACGTAATGAAGGGGTGGGCCCCAACACCCGGGTCAGTTTATTGGGGAAACTCCATTTTCCCTTTTTTTTTCTTTTTTTAAAAATTTTATAAATTTTTCACACTTTTTTTTAATTTTTTAATTTCTTTTTTTTTTTCCCTTTTTTTGTCTTTTTTTTTTTTCTTTTTTTTTTTTCCTTTTTTTATTTTTTTTTAAAATTTTTTTTTTTTTTGTCTTTTGGGTTTTTTTCAAAAAGGGTGGGGCAAAGGAAAACGAGTTGGGGGGAGGTGGGGAAAAAGGGAAAAAACTGAATGTTTTTTCCTTTTTCAACCCCAAAAACCCCATGTTTCCGCCATTTCCGCCCTTTCTCTTTTTGTGGTTTTTTTTTACTTTTTGTTGTTTTTTTTTTTTTTTTTCTGTCAATACCTTATTAACCTTTTTTAATTAAATTTTTGTTATTGTTGTGGGTTTTTGTTAATGAAAGATAATTATCCTCATTAAACCCTTTTTAAACATTTTTTTATTAAAGGGAAATTAAAAAATCATGGGGCATCAATTTTTAAAACAACCCAAATAAATTAAAAATTGAACATCAGGGGGTTATCATTATCATTTTTTTAACATCAAAAAATCAACATCATCCCCTTTATCATCATCATCATCAAACCATCATTAATTATCATCACCCTTAACCCTTTTGGGGGTTGGGTTTTTGGGGGGACCCGTTTACATCGAAGCATTTTTAATAAACGACCTAGACAACAACAAAAAACAGGATTTTGCCCCCGAAGGCGAACGGCCCAAACCTTTTAAATTTTTTTAGTGGTTGCCCCCAATCCCGCACCTTTACTTTTATGGTTTAATTTTTTTTGATGGGAAAAAACAAATGAGGGAGGAAAGTAAGGGAATAAAAAAAACAAACTAATTTTGTAACCCTTGCTTTAAAGAAGAAATAAATACAAGCCCAAAACTTCAAGGAATGCTGCTTACGACACCGAAATCGCATAGCAGAAATGACAAAACAGCACACAGAAAAAACAAGGATACATCCTCCCCCAACAACCCCCCCCCCCCCCCCCCCCCAATTTTTTCCAGGCTTGCCCAAATACACGGCAAACTCCAAACGAGTGTTGCTTACGACACCGAATTAATTGTCCAGCAGAATTGACAGCACAGAACAAACAGAACAAATAAGGAGAACCCCCCCCCCCCCCCAAAAAAAAAAAAAGGATGTTCCAAGCTTGCCTTATATACCGTGTACCGGACACATCTACACAGCAACAACAACTGAAGAAATGAACAAACGCAAAATAACATTTATTCAAGACTGGCACAGCCTTTTTTTAATCCTGAATATTGTCAACGAAAGACAGGGACGAACAGTAGCAAATACAGGTAACCACAGTTTGATTCCTCACACCAGTGTGGAGGAACGAAGACCTCAGTCTGCACACCAAGCTAAGGCTGTTCAACACCAACGTCAAGTCCGTGTTATTATTGTACGTTCGGAGACTTGGAGACGCACAAAGAGCCTGGACAGCAAGTTGCAAGTCTTCATCAACACCTGTCTTCGCTAGATCCTGCGCATCAGATGGCCGGAGCGAATCTCCAACGAGGAACTCATGCGCCGGACGAAGCAAGACCCAGTCACCAAGAGCATCCAGATGAGGAAGTGGGGTTGGTTGCAGGACACACCCTGCGTAGAGGACAGGCCCATATCCCACCCACGCCTTGGACTGGAAGCCACAGGGAAGCGGAAGAGGGGACGACCAGTCACCACCTGGAGAAGAAGAACTCTACAGGCAGAACTCAAGTTCACCAACATGACCTGGGGTGAAGCCAAGAGAACAGCCCAAGACAG
>CM031605.1:89793033-89808033 GCA_018398815.1 Conus ventricosus | reverse complement strand
ACTAGAGAGACAGACAGAGAGCGGGGAGAGAGAGAGAGAGAGAGAGAGAGAGAGAGGAGAGAGAGAGAGAGAGAGAGAGAGAGAGAGAGAGAGAGAGAGAGAGAGAACGCGCACGCGATCACGCGTATGTGTGTGTGTGTGTGTGTGTGTGGTGTGTGTGTGTGTGTGTGTGTGTGTGTGTGTGTGTGTGTGTGTGGAAACAACCAGAGAGACAGACAGACAGACAGAGAAGAAACGTTGGAACAACCCAGGACCTGGAGCAGCATCTTTCCGGTGAAAACTCTACTTGCAGGTCAATGTCATCTTCCAAGGCCAGAGGCCAGAAAGAAAATCTTCTTAATTAACCCCCACCCCCCACCCCCCCTCCCCACCCCCCGCCACCCTCAATCACCCCCTTCCATCCCTCCCTCTAGTTCCATCTCCATTTTTTTTTTTGCCCTCACATGTCACACGGAAAAGAAGAAGTGGAACTGAAACCTCTTGGCATTGCTAAACGACACTATGCATTCTTTTTTAATATATATTAAGGTACATTTTACCTCGAAGGGTGACTTGAAGAGGAGAAATAGTAAACCCTTCTAGACAGTGTGTGAAGGACAAGATAGGTTAGGTTAGGGAGAGCGGAAGGTTGGAAGGGTAGGGGAGAGAATGACGGATGAGGGTGTGCCGGAAGGGGGGGGGGGGGGAGCGGGAGGCGGAGGGAGGGGGGGGGGGCGAGTAAGATGTATGTAATGACTGCTCTTCGCTCATTTTTAACATATTTGCAAACTGATGTGTGTGGGGTTTTTTCAACGACGATTTGTCTTTGTTTGTTTGTTTCAATCTAGAATGTAGGCATGTTCTTTAAGATTTGGTCTCGTTTGTTTGTTTGTTTGTTTGTTTGGAAGGGGGGGGGGGGATGGTGAATGAGATGTAGGAAGGGAGATGAGAGAGGAATGAAGATCCATAAATGGTACGCTTTCACAAAGACTAAGGTTTAAAAGAAAAATGACAAACACGCAGATCTACTCGGAAGGTCACCTGTAAAGGTGCGTCACTGGTTAGTGTCCACTTGTTCTCTATCATTGTTGTTTTTCTCTGGTAAAATCAGAGTTTTTCTCCTTTTCATACGTAAAAAAAAAAGTGCCTTATAAATGTGTACAGTGATCGGATGCCTCTAGCATATATCCAATGGCACGTTAGTCTGAAAATAGTGACTTTCCAGTTCCGTGAATTTTCAACTTCGTCTAATATGATCAATAGTGAACAGACGTTAAATAAACGACTGAACTGAACTGAACTGAATTTTCAGCTCTTACATCACCCTTCTGGGTACAGGTTCAGACCTATGTTATGCAGTCCTGGACATTTGAAGTGGTAAACATGTTTTGGCAGCCAAGGAAAAGGAAAGTAAATCATCGATTTTACATCTTCGTATTTAAGGAAACGACATATTAGGTTGGCACATCCATCTGTTTTACAATCACACCACCTCTCTCTCTCTCTCTCTCTCTCTCTCATCTCTCTCTCTCTCTCTCTCTCTCTCTCTCTCTCTCCCTCCTCTCCTCTCTCTCTCTCCCCTCTCTCTCTCTCTCTCTCTCTCTTCTTCTTCTTCTTCTTCTTCTACTTCTTCTTCTTCTTCTTCTTCTCTCTTTCTCTGTCTCTCTGCCCAACGCACCTTTTTGAGAGAGAAATGATAGTGTTTCAACGTTTTATGTGTCTGTGTTTGCTGGTGTGAGTGTGTGCAAACTCAAGTGTGTGTGTGGTGTGCGTGGTGCGTGTGTTCCTGTGTCTGTTTTGGGGGTTTTCGTGTTTGTGTCCCAATTGTGGTAGCAGGTGTTGGTTTTTTGGTTTTTAAGTGTGTGTGTTTAAACTTTTGGTGTTTTCAAAACGCACCGGCCAAAATGCCCCCGGATGGTTTTGTAAAGTTTCGTGTGCTGGCCCAGTGTGGGGGTTTCTGTAATCGTTTCCTTAGTTTAAAACGGGTTTAGGGAAAGCCTCGTAATCTTGAAGTACGCGTCAAACCAGTGGGGTCTTTTATTTCCGAGCGGACCAAAGATGCACAACTGTTCCCCCCCCCCCCCCCCCCCTGGTTTTACAAACAGATTCCGTGGCCTAGAATTCTGTTGTATGTTGTTAAAGGGCGCTCATGAAGGGCAGGAGACTGAAATTGGTGATAAATGACCGAGGGTAATCTGACTTTCTGAGGGCCGGCCTGTGTGAGATTTCAAGGGTGATAGTAGCTTCGTTTTTTTTCTTGGCAACCTAGATATTTCAAATGGCCTTTGGTCTTTGGGCCCGTGAGACGACTGCCTCCGCTGGGAAGGATCTGGTGGGGATCTAGGATTTTAAACCCTGTCGCTGATGACAACCCTGAGATCTCCTGGAAGACGTCAGGGTATCAAGCCTTCTCTATTGGTTTGTGGAAATGATGCCGTTGATGCCTTTCTTTTTGGAGGGGGGGGGGGAGGGGGAGGAGGAGGTTGCGGACAATCTGTCCTCGACTGAAGTTTTCTGAATAATTGTCGCCAAATGTTTTTCTGAATATAATTGTCGCCAATGTTTTTGAATGTATTGTCGCCAAATGTTTTCTAAATATATTGTCGCCTGATTTTTTTCTCTCAATATTTTGGGTCGCCTGATGTTTTCTAATGTATTTTTCGCTGTGTTTTTTGAAATTAGTTTTCTGAATATCTTGTCGCCTGATTTTTTTTTCTAAATTTGTATTGTAGCTTAATGTTTTCGGGGATACATTGTCACTTGATGATTTCTGCAAAATATGTCGTTCTGGTTTTTTTTTTGTTTTTACCCTGAATAATTGTCATCTGATATTTTTTTAAACTATGTTGTGGTTTGATATACTCGGAATAATATTTTGGCTTGTGCTTTCTGAATATATCGTCGCCTAATGTTTTCTGAAAGTATTGTTGTCTGATGTTTTCTAAATATATTGTCGCCTGATGTTTTCTGATGTATTGCTGTCTGATGTTTTCTGAATATTTTGTCCCCTGATTTTTTCTGAATGTTTTGCTGCTGATGCTTTCTGAATATTTGTCGCCTAATGTTTTCTGAAGGTATTGTTGTCCTGTGTTTTCCTGAATATATTGTCGCCTGATGTTTTCTGAATGTATTGCTGTCTGATATTTTCTGAATATATTGTCCCCTTTATGGTTTTCTGAATGTATTTTTTGTCTGATGTTTTCTGAATATTTTGGTCACCTGATTTTTTTCTAAAATTATATTGTCGCCTGGTGTTTTCTGAATGTATTGTTGTCTGATGTTTTTCTTAATATATTGCCGCCCCGGCGTTTTTCCCTGATTGTATGGTAGTCTGATGTTTTCTTAATTATTTTCTAAATATTTGCCGCCCGATTTGTTTTTCCCGAATATGTTTGTCATTTGTAGCTTGATGTTTTCTGAATACAGTGTCGCTTGATGTTTTCTGAAGATATTGCCCGCCTGATATTTTCTTTTTTAATATGTTCTCGGTTGAGTTTTCTGAATATGTTGTCGCTTGACGATTTCTGAATACATTGTCCCATGATTTATCTAAATAAATTGTCCCCTGATGTTTTCTGAATGTTATCCTCTGTTGTCTCGAATATGTTGTTGCTTGATTTTCTGAGTATGTTTTGGCCTGGTGTTTTCTGAATATATTGTCCTCTGACGTTTTCTGAATATGTTGTCGCAATGATGTTTTTTCTATCATCGAAAATATATTGTCGACAGATTTATGTGAATATATTGTCGCTTGATTTTATTGCGAATATATTTTCGACTGATGTTATGTGAATATATTGTCGCCAAATGTGATGTTAAATATATTGTCGACTGATGTTATGTAAAATTTTGTCGACTGATTTTATGAGGATATATTGTCGACTGATGTCATGTGAATATATTGTCGCCTGATTTTTATGTGAATATGTTGTCGACTGATGTTATTGAAAACAACATATTGTCGACTAATGTTATTTTAAATATATGTCGATGATGTTATGTGAAATATATTGAGCTGAGTTATAGAACTTATTGTCTCCTGATGTTATGTGAATATATTGTCGACTGATGTTATGTGAATATTTTGCGCCTGATGTTATGTGAATATATTGTCGACTGATGTGATGGGGAATATTTTGTCGACTGATGTTATAGGGAAGACATTGCCCGCTGATGTTATGTGAAGACCATTGTCGACTGATGTTTGTGAATATTTTGTCGCTGATGTTATGGAATATATTGCCCGATGATTTTATGTGAACGTTTTGCCGCCTGATGTTATGTGAATATATTCCCACCGATGTTATTGAACATCGATGCGTTTTGTGAAAATATTGTCGACTGATGTTATGTGAATATATTGACCCTGATGTTATATGAACTTATTTCTTCTATGTTATGTAAAAATTATATTGTCGCCTGATGTTATGTGAATATATTGTCCCTGATGTTTGTGACAAATATTGTGCCTGATGCTATGTGAATATATTGTCGACTGATTTTAAATGTGAATATTGTCGACTTATTATGTGAATAATTGTCGTATGATGTTATTTGAATATTTTGTCGACTGATGTTATGTGAATATATTGTTCCCTGATGTCATGTGAAATATTGTCGCTGATGGTCTTTGTGATTATATTGTGTATGACGTTATGTGACTATATTGTAGTTTGGGTGTTATGTGAATATATTGTCGCTGATTTTTATTTGAATATATTGTCGCTGATTTTTGTGAAGGTGTTGTCGACTGTGCATCTGAAAACATGCCAGCTGTCTTCGGAATGCATGGCGTTGTTTCTGAACACATCACGCGTTGTTTTTGTTGTTTTTGTATTTGTTGTTTGTTTTTGGGTTGTTTTTGTTGTTGTTTTGTTGTTGTTTCACGCGTCCTGCTTTTTTTACAACATTGCCTGTGTTTTTATATGATTAGCTGCTTTTCTAAACATGAAATCAGCTGTGTTTAAAACGCGTTCTGGTGAAATTTGTTACGTATCGCTGCTATTCTGTCGTGTGTTTTTTTTTTTTGTTTTGTTTTTTTTTTCTTTGTTTTAAAATGTTACGTATTGCCTGCTATTCTGTCGTTTTTTTTGTTTTGTGTTTTTTGTTTTTTTTTGTAACATACTGCCTGCTGTTTCGAAATAAGTTGCCTGACGTTTGGCCTCTTTTGCTTTGCTGTTTTGAGAAACATATTCCCTGCTTTGTTTTTCTGTTTATTTCTTCTTCTTCTTTCTGAAACACGCTATACTCGAGGATAAATTGCCTGATTTTTCATGTGCGTTTCCCTGCTGCTTCTCTCTTTTTAGGAAAAATTTCCTGCCCTTTGAAACCACACACCTGCTGTCTTGCCTCTCTCTCTCTCTCTCCCCTCTCTCTCTCTCCTCCCCTCTCTCTCTTCTTCTTTTCTCTCTCTCTCTCTCTCTCTCTCTCTCAAACCATTAATTGCCTTCACAAAAGAGCTGTCAAATAACATTAGGTCAACCATCTTCACTGGTAGATTCAACTTACGCAATCAGGCATTCCCCCCCATTTAAAGCCAAACTCTATACAATAAGGGACTCTTTATGCATAAGGTACTCCATGGAAATGCTCCACTTTCTCTAACAAATATGTTCACTTTTAACGACTATCGACACGCCTTGGCTTAAAGGGTGTGTTCAGACCAATTGACATGGCCAGAAAAACCAAGGCTACATCCAAATGTTGTTATGCTCTGCATAGTTATGTGGGGGTTGTCTTCAGTCGTGACAAGCTCCTAGCATAACATTATCAGTCTCCCAAATCCCCCGAAGTCGGAGTGTGGCTGCCCATGTGGCGGGGTAATCAAAACGGTCACACACGTAATGTTTCATCCCCAGCTGATGCATTTGTGCCCTAGTGTTCAAATATTCGGCTGTTCGGATGATCCTGGAGTCTTTTAGCCAGGGTACGACAACAACAACAACACGACTATCGACATTCACATAAAATAAACCTCTCCGTTTGCCATGATTAATCTATGCAAGTCTAGTCTGGCGTATTCCGGAGGTTGGCTATGGGAAACCCTATTCCTGAAGAACTTAAAAATCAATCAAACTTTAAAAAAAATTTAAGTTCTAATTTTCACAAATATCTTATGAAAGTCTCAGATTTGACTGCACTATACCCGAAAAAAGTAACTGATAATTTCAATTCGGATTCAATTTAACAAACATGTGATGTTCGAAGTTGACTCAATTCTACGCAAATTGCAGTGATCATCCGTGCCAGTAATGTGGGTTTTTTTCCAAAGTTTTTCGTAGGTGATATCCATATCTGCTTATTGTCTTTCTCTTCCTGTATCTCTGCCTTTCTTTCGCCAGTCGGTCGGTCAGTCGGTCGGTCTCTCTCTCTCTCTCTCTCCCCCCCCTCTCCCCTCTCTTTTCTCTCTCTCTCCTCTTCTCTCTCTCTCTCTCTCCTTTTCTCTCTCTCTCTCTCTCCCCCATTCATACTCCCCTCTTCCTGATCATTTTTTCTCGTTGTTGTTGTTGGTGATGCTGTTCACTGGTCTTTTTCTTTTTTCTTTTTTGTCAAAGGTTTTCCCATGCAAGGACTTGTTGCATTTTTTCTGATTTTTTTTTTTTAACTATATATCGATTTTTTTTCTTGCCAGAGGGCTGGATGTAAAAAAAGTATTCTGCTTAATCCACTACCCTCTTAAAATAAAATTCGTTCGTTCGTTCGTTCGTACGTTTGTTTTCTCTCTCTCTCTCTCTCTCTCTCTCTCTCTCTCTCTCTCTCTCTCTCTCCTCCTCTCTCTTTTCCCCTCTCTCTCTCTCTCTTCTCTCTCTCTCTCTGTTCGTGCTTGCTTAAGCAGAGTTTTCTTGGTAGTACTTTGATGTTATATAAACTAGTCAAATGATATTACATTTGGTTTGGAGGGGGTGGGTGGGGGGTGGAGGCAATGGAGTATATATTATAATACGAAATTTCCAGTTACATGTGGACAAAAGAAAAATGCCTTAACTGCTTTACTGAATTAATGCCCTTTCATAGACAACGCGAAGGACAAAACCCCCCTGTGTGCCAGTTGAACAGGGGGATTCGTTTCGCCCCTGCACGGTCTGGAGGGCAGCTTTAATGGCCCGGGGCAGACCCAAAGGTGGGGAAAAGGCCCCAGCTGTGTTAGTCCATCCACGGTACTCTAAAGACACCCGACCCCTAACTCTTGTGAGGTTCACACCCACCGGGCGACTAAACCATGACCCAACGCTCTCCTCCACTCTCCTCTCTACTCTTCTCTCTCTCCTCTCTCTCTCTCTCCTCTCTCCTCTTCTCTCTCCTCTCCCTCTCTCTCTCTCTCCTCTCCTTCTCCTCCCTGTCTCTCTCCCCCTCCTCTCCACTCTCATCTCCCCCCCCCTCTCCGCTCTCTCCCCTCTCTCGCTCTTCACTCTCCTCCTCTCTCCCTCTCCTCTCTCCTCCTCCCCTCTCTCTCTCTTCCTCTCACCTCTCCTCTCTCTTCTCCTCCTCACTCTCTCCCGCCCCCTCTCTCTCTCACCCTCTCTCGCTCTCTCCCTCTCACCTCTCTTCTCTCTCCTCCCTCTCTCCCCTCTCTCTCTCTCCCTCTCCTCTCCTTCCCTCCCCCCTCCCCCTCTCCTCCTCTCCCCCTTTTCTCCTCTCTCAACTCCCTCCCCCCCTCTCTCTCTCCCCCTATCTCTCTCTCTCTTTCCTCTCTCTTCCTCTCCCTCCTCTCTCTCCTCTCTCTCTCCCCTTCCCCCTATCTCTCTCCTCTCTCTTCTCTCCCCCCCTCCCTCTCTCTCTCTCTCCCTCCCCCCCTCTCTCTCTTCTCTCTCTTCTCTCTATCTCTCTCTCTCCCCCTCTCCTCTCCCCCTATCTCTCTCTCTCCTTTTCTCTCTCTCACTCCTCTCTCTTCCCCTCCCTCTCTCTCCCCTCTCTCTCTCTCCCCCCTCTCTCTCTTCTCTCATTTTCCCCTCTCTCCTCTCTCTCCCCTCTCTCTCTCTCTCTTTCTTCTCTCTCTCTCTCTCCCCCCCTCCTCTCCCTTCTCTCCTCTCCCTCTCTTCTCTCTCCCCCTCTCTCTCCCCCTCTCTTCTCCTCTCTCTCTTTCTCTCTCTCCTACTTTACCTCTTCCCTTTCCTCTCCTTACGCCTCCTAAAATTTCTTTTCCTCTCGATTCAAAAACGTTCCTCTTTCCCCCCCCTCCCCCTCCCCCCCCTCTCCCCTCTCCCCCCTCCCAAATCCATAAAGGGCCTTTTCTTTATCCTCTCACCTCCTTCTGACCAAACCGCCTTTTCAAACCCCCTTTTTCCCCCCCTTCCCTCCCCCTCCCTTTCCCCTTTTCCTCCTCTCCCTCCTTCTCCCTC
Source organism: Conus ventricosus (assembly GCA_018398815.1). NCBI lineage: Eukaryota > Metazoa > Mollusca > Gastropoda > Neogastropoda > Conidae > Conus > Conus ventricosus. Next base: position 89,799,715 of record CM031605.1, on the reverse strand, counting down.
TCACCTCCTTCCCTCACCCCTTCCTCAAAATTTTTTCCTTTAATTTTTTTTCCAAAAACCAAAGAAAGGAAAAATCTTAGCAAACTATAGGAAAACCAAAACACTTTCTTAACAAAATTTTAAAACGAACTTTAATAACCTTTTTTTTTCCCCCAAGGGTAAATTTTATCATAAATTTTCTTTGTTCAGAACACGTTTCCGGAAAAGGACCAAATTCACAACCCCTTGGGCCCTCTCCCCCTTCCAACCGAACCACCCTAACGGGGCCAATTCAAAAAAGTCCAATTTTTTTCTCACAAGGGAAGGACCCAAAATCAAAGGGAAGACCACAAATCAACAAGGGGTCGATCCACAACTTCCGGGGGACCACCCCAAAATTAACAGGGGCCACACACATTCAACAAAAGGCCACCAAAATTTAACAGGGAAAGGACCCAAATTTCCAGGGAAAGGACACAAATTCTACAAGGGCAAATCAAAACCACAAAATTCAACAAGGGAGAGTACCACAAAATTCAACAAGGGAGAGTACCACAAAATTCAACAAGGGAAAGGACCACAAAATTCAACAAGGGAAAGGACCACAAAATTCAACAAGGGAAAGGACCAAAATTCAACGAGGGAAAGGACCACAAAATTCAACAAGGGAAAGGACCACAAAATTCAACAAGGGAAAGGACCACAAAATTCAACAAGGGAAAGGACCACAAAATTCAACAAGGGAGAGTACCACAAAATTCAACAAGGGAGAGTACCACAAAATTCAACAAGGGAAAGGACCACAAAATTCAACAAAGGAATGGACCACAAAATTCAACACGGGAAAGGACCACAAAAGTCAACAAGGGAAAGGACCACAAAATTCAACACGGGAAAGGACCACAAAATTCAACAAGGGAAAGGACCACAAAATTCGACACGAGAAAGGACCACAAAATTCAACGAGGTAAAGGACCACAAAATTCAACACGGGAAAGGACCACAACATTCAACAAGGGAAAGGACCACAAAATTCAACACGGGAAAGGACCACAAAATTCAACACGGGAAAGGACCACAAAATTCAACACGGGAAAGGACCACAAATACAACAAAATTCAACACGGGAAAGGACCACAAAATTCAACAAACGAAAGGACCACAAAGTTCAACACAGGAAAGGACCACAAAATTCAACAAGGGAAAGGACCACAAAATTCAACACGGGAAAGGACCACAAAATTCAACGAGGGAAAGGACCACAAAATTCAACAAGGGAGACTACAACAAAATTCAACACGGGAAAGGACCACAAAATTCAACACGGGAAAGGACCACAAAATTCAACAAGGGAAAGGACCACAAAATTCAACACGGGAAAGGACCACAAAATTCAGCAAGGGAAAGGATCACAAAATTCAACGAGGGAGAGTACAAAATTCAACATGGGAAAGGACCACAAAATTCAACGAGGGAAAGGACCACAAAATTCAACAAGGGAAAGGACCACAAAATTCAACAAGGGAAAGGACCACAAAGTTCAACGAGGGAAAGGACCACAAAATTCAACGAGGGAAAGGACCACAAAATTCAACGAAGGAAAGGACCACAAAATTCGACACGGGAAAGGACCACAAAATTCAACAAACGAAAGGACCACAAAGTTCAACAAGGAACAGTTCCACAAAGTTCAACACGGGAAAGGACCACAAAATTCAATAAGGAACAGTACCACAAAATTCAACACGGGAAAGGGCCAAAAATTCAACAAACGAAAGGATCACAAAGTTCAAGAAGGGAAAGCACCACAAAATTTAACAAGAGAATCGAGCAGAAATTATAAAGGGAAAGGAGTAGAAAAGTGTACAGGGGAAAAGAGCACAAAATTATGCAAGGGAAAGGGCACGGAGTCATACTAGGAAAAAGGCCCAAAACTGCACAAGGAAAAGGAGCATACGATCTAACACGGGAAACCAAACGTGGCAGCTCGTTCATATTTTAAAAGAAAAAAAAAGTAGATCGAAGCAGACTTACTGAGACTTTTTTTTTTTCGTTATGCATTTCTTGTGAACATAGATCCCGGAAAAGGATAAGGTATTTGACACATTTTTATCCTTGTGAGTGAGATTTACTTTACCTGAGCATTTTACCGTCACTGTTTTTGGTTGGTTGGTTGGTTTTGTTTGTTGGGGTGGGGAGAAGGAGGGACAAAAATGTGTACACGTTTTCAATCAATGTGTTGTGTTAAATAATCGTTGAATACAGATTTGCTGAATACAGATTTTTTTTTTCATTGTCATTGCAGAACTCACAAGCGAAAATTCGATTTACGAGTTAGTGAAGAGAAACGTGTATACTTTGAAAGGGACGCAATCTAAACATACAAAAGAAAATGCTTCCGACAGAGGAATGCGTTGAAAGAAAAGGTAGCAGGTAAAACTGCAGTTGACGAACAAACAGCCAAGGCAAAAAAAAAAAAAAATAATAATAATAATAATAATAATAATAAATAACTCGACGAGAAAACTGATGTAGAGAAAACGCCCTCAGCAAGAAGCAGCTGCAACGAGAGCTGCAACTACGAAATAAAATAAAATCCAGTTTAAAATCTGTGATCAAGACTAACGATTAGGGGCAAAACAAACAACAGAGATTTCAAATAGAAGAAGAGCGAAAAGGGAGACAATCTAAGCTAAGGCTCAGCAGCAGACAGAAAACTCACCGTTGTCAAAAGTAGAAGACAAAAACAGGAGTCCAAAATATAGCACAGGGAGTCAGATGAAGTGTTGGGAATTGAGAGGGAACAACAAACAACACAGGTACAGACTACTTTGTGTAAGAACCATCAGGGTAGCTGGTCAGTACAGTTTTCTGCGTGTTTGCAGGGTATGCCTCTTCTAATCTTTTTTTTCTTCCTTTGTTCATTTGGGTAAGTTGCCTGAATCGCAGAAGCATTGATATCATTCGAGTGTCGCGGTGCAATGGCTACCTCTCGTTAACAACAGGAAATGTCCGCAAAATAACTTCGGTTTTCAAATCTCCCTTCACGATAATGTCACTCCATGTTTATTGTCAATATCAAAGCACACAATTTTATGATTACCCCTGTTTTGCTCCAGAATGTTTGCATCGTCTTTGTGCGGGGGCGTGGCGCTTGGGAAAAGACGCATTTGCAAAATGCGTCTTTTTTTTCAAGTTCTATTCATCTGCACAATAACAATGCAAATATTTATATAAACATACCATCCCCACCGTCTGTGTTGAGGCTGACAGTAATCATTCAAAACGTGTGGAGGGTAGGGGGTGAGGTTGTACTCTGTAAACTATCCCTGCGAAGATGTTATTCAATTGCAAGACTTATTTTTTTCCATGGTAGACATGAATCACTGCGTCATCTCTCGTTGGAGCCCGATCAATAATAAGCTCCAGATAATATACATTCCAAATGATTATTGAGCACTGTTTAGAATAGCTTCTTACATCAAAACATCTCTGGTTATTGAACAAACTCTGTCTTTTTACCTGGTCTTATATTACATTCTGGATACAGCTTAGCAAAGTTCACACTTGATTTGCAACCAAGTCTTAGATTATATTCTGGGTACAATTTAACACAGTTCACATTTGATTTCCGTTCAGATAACTAGTCTATGGATATACAAAAGTTGAAGGACGCCTCCATTAATGGTGAGCCATGAATGGCTTGTGTGTCTGGCTTCGAAGGAAACATCAGCTAACTAGTCTATGTATAAAATTTTAAAAAAGAGTTGAAGGACGCCTCCATGAATGGTGAGCCATAAATGGCTTGTGTGTCTGGCTTCGAAGGAAACATCAGATAACTAGTCTATGCATATAAAAGAGTTGAATGACGCCTCCATTAAAGGTGAGCCATAAATGGCCTATGTGTCTGGCTTCGAAAGAAACATCAGATAACTAGTCTATGCATATAACAAAGAGTTGAAGGACGTCTCCATGAATGGTGAGCCATAAATGGCCTATATGTCTGGCTTCGAAAGAAACATCAGATAACTAGTCTATGCATATGAAAAGAGTTGAAGGACGCCTCCATGAATGGTGAGCCATAAATGACTTGTGTGTCTGGCTTCGAAGGAAACATCAGACAACTAGTCTATGCATATAAAACAAAGAGTTGAAGGACGTCTCCATGAATGATGAGCCATAAATGGCCTATGTGTCTGGCTTCCAAGGAAGCACGGACCGTGTGGCACTCCAGATTCTTTGGAAAGGAAGCATCGTTTCCTCTTGGTGCCAATCAAATCGGCTCCGCGACACTTACCCACTCATTCATGTGAACATACCTTTCAAAGTCATCGTTCACTTGGGGCGCACATACCACAAATGCAGCGGCACAAGAGTTAAATCGATACTGAAAACCTTCCATTTTTCACAGTTATTATAGTCTGACGCAGTTTTTTTTTTTTCTTGTGTTTAGTTTCTTCAGAATGCATTGTAGAGTACCTACATCTAGGTGTCTCATTAGTCTTATAAAGGCAGGGCAGAATATATGTTTGATAGCCTGTCACCAAAACATTTTTATGTACAAAAGTGTTCTCAGCTGCCCAGTACCGTAGTGACACGTGTCCACCTCAAGACAGTTGTGGTTCTGTTTCTCCCTTTCAGAGTTCATGGAATGACCAGGATAGTCTGTGATAGTTACCTTTCCTTCAGACTTAAACCATCTCGTATGTATTCAATCACCTTACTTTTTCTTTCATTTTCTTTCAACAAAGAGTGTTATTCATAGTCCAGTTCGGAGATGTAGGCATTGTCTACCACAAGCTAGCTCTCTCTCTCTCTCTCTCTCTCTCTCTCTCTCTCTCTCTCTCTCTCTCTCTCTCTCTCTCCTCTCTCTCTCTCCAGCTTAACTACTATGATTATTTGCGTGTGCCATTATCTGTTACCGTGTTACGCCTTAAGTGTCGTTTCCTTGCCCGTGAACACCCTTGCAGAAAACAATGTCATTTTGCTCCCAAAATGCGGTGGTAGACATCCGATTTGGATGAATTACATGTTAAGACACTGATGACCTCAGTATGTATTCTCCACCACAGGTCGGCAAAACACACTTCCAGTATCTGACTGATTGAGAGAGGAAGGCGTACATCAGATAAGCAAATGGTCGGCCTTTTGCCTGAGGAAACGGTTTTACACATGTGTGCATTGGGTAAGGAATGGTTGTGGAGAAGGCACAGAGGTTCCCCTATGCGGGCAAGGAATGGTTGTGAAGAAGACACACGGGTTCCCCTATGCGGGCAAGGAATGGTTGTGAAGAAGACACACGGGTTCCCCTATGTGGGCAAGGAATGGTTGTGGAAAAGACACACGGGTTCCCCTATGCGGGCAAGGAATGGTTGTGGAGAAAACACACGGGTTTCCCTATGCGGGCAAGGAATGGTTGTGGAGAAGACACACGGGTTCCCTTATACGGGCAAAGAATGGTTGTGAAGAAGACGCACGGGTTTCCCTATGCGGGCAAGGAATGGTTGTGGAGAAGACACAGAGGTTCCCCAATGCGGGCAAGGAATGGTTGTGGAGAAGACACACGGGTTCCCCTATGTGGGCAAGGAATGGTTGTGGAGAAGACACACGGGATTCCCAATGCGGGCAAGGAATGGTTGTGGAGAAGACACACGGGTTCCCCTATGCGGGCAAGGAATGGTTGTGGAGAAGACACACGGGTTCCCCTATGCGGGCAAGGAATGGTTGTGGAAAAGACACACGGGATTCCCTATGCGGGCAAGGAATGGTTGTGGAGAAGACACACGGGATTCCCTATGTGGGCAAGGAATGGTTGTGGAGAAGACACAGAGGTTCCCTATGTGGGCAAGGAATGGTTGTGGAGAAGACACACGGGTTCCCCTATGCGGGCAAGGAATGGTTGTGGAGAAGGCACACGGGTTCCCCTATGCGGGCAAGGAATGGTTGTGGAGAAGACACACGGGTTCCCCTATGCGGGCAAGGAATGGTTGTGGAAAAGACATACGGGATTCCAATGCGGGCAAGGAATGGTTGTGGAGAAGACACACGGGTTCCCCTATGTGGGCAAGGAATGGTTGTGGAGAAGACACACGGGTTCCCCTATGCGGGCAAGGAATGGTTGTGAAGAAGACACACGGGATTCCCTATGCGGGAAAGGAATCGTTGTGGAGAAGGCACACGGGTTCCCCTATGTGGGCAAGGAATGGTTGTGGAGAAGGCACACGGGTTCCCCTATGTGGGCAAGGAATGGTTGTGGAGAAGACACAAAGGTTCCCCTATGCGGGCAAGGAATGGTTGTGGAGAAGACACACGGGTTCCCCAATGCGGGCAAGGAATGGTTGTGGAGAAGACACACGGGTTCCCCAATGCGGCAAGGAATGGTTGTGGAGAAGGCACAGAGGTTCCCCCATGCGGGCAAGGAATGGTTGTGGAGAAGACACACGGGTTCCCCTATGCGGGCAAGGAATGGTTGTGGAAAAGACACACGGGATTCCCAATGTGGGCAAGGAATGGTTGTGGAGAAGACACACGGGATTCCCATGTGGGCAAGGAATGGTTGTGGAGAAGACACACGGGATTCCCTATGTGGGCAAGGAATGGTTGTGGAGAAGGCACACGGGTTCCCCTATGCGGGCAAGGAATGGTTGTGAAGAAGACACACGGGATTCCCTATGCGGGAAAGGAATCGTTGTGGAGAAGGCAC
>CM031605.1:89778033-89780533 GCA_018398815.1 Conus ventricosus | reverse complement strand
ATCGATTTTTTTTTTTTGGTCATCCCATCGACTTCCGACTACGATCGAAATGTCGCACTCTGACAGTGACAGTGACATGAGCTTGAGTGTGGACCAAATGTTCACTATGAATGTGTTTCCGACCGAAAATGACAACTGGAATCAATCGGACATCGATCGTGACTCTGTCGACAGCGACAGTGACTATGAAGTTGCAGAAGGAGTGAATGCGAGTAGTGACAGTGACTCGGACATAGGCGACACAGGTGACGCAGGTGCTACTGATGTCGGTGGATGTGCACAGTCATCGCAGTGGTTAAACGATGACTTTCGGACTGAAGTTCATGTGTTTGATGCATACGCCCCCCCCCCCCCCCAGCCCCCCCCCCCCCCCACGTCCACAAGTGAATCTTCGAACATCTTTTGATTATTTTCACTTGTTTTTCCTTCGGACGCGTATTGAATATTGAAAGTGCCACACACAAAAGTACTGGAGTTTGTGCATGTAAGAAAAGTGCACAATGGAAAGGAAATTTCATGTCGGTGATCTGTGTGTGACAAAAGTGATCAAAAGCAAGAACATTTCCAGTGACTGTGTTGTTTGTGTGTGATCACATTTGGATTATATCATTCATTACATCTGGAACCATATGGTGAGTACAACAAAAATATTTGAGTGTTGTTTGTGTTGCGATGCCTGCCTCTCTTCCTTCCTACTAACACCTGCATATATAGTTAGAAATATTATCAGTCATAGGAATTCTTTTTCTCACAAACTAACTCATGCAGATCAAAAAGCATGCACTCCAATACATTTTCAGTAAATATGGTATGATTTGACCTGTTATTTTTATTTTTTCCTGCTATGTAGCGTACTACCTGTGTATTTACTAACACCTCACAACACCCATCAGTTTTTTTCAGATGGTGAACCTGACCACTTGCCACCAAAAAGGTAGGTGTTATAAGGTTGATGGGTGTTGTATTGCCTGTCTATCACACCTATTTCACTGACGTAGGTGTGTTTTCCAGGGTAAAATCAGGTGTGTGAGTGTTAAGCCATAAAAATATTTTCACATTCCCCTAAAATAACACGTGCAAACCAAAGTTCAGCTTTCCATAGATTTTTGCTGAAAATTTGAAGTCTATTTATCCATTAGTTTATCTTTTACAATTTTTTTTAAAGTCAGTACCCCAATTCGGGCAGCAAATTCCAATATAAACTTAGCCTAGTAGTCTAGGCGACGAAATAAAGGACAATGAAGGTTAACGTTCATTAGTTGTATTTGCAGTAATACAAGTAAACATATCGTACAACTTTATAATGGTAAAAACGTGTACATTTTAAGTATTCCATATCCCCAAATTGAAACAACTTTTGAAGTCGCTATTCGTCAATCAATCTACAGCTTTTATGATGTATTACATTTTCTTAAAAATATCAAAACTTTCTAGTGACTTGAATGATGAAATTTTGAATATTCCATGCCCCACTTTTCTTAAGTACATGGGAAGTAATTATATTTCAGTCTGCACGTACCATTACCTCCCTTGACTGTGACTAAACTATTGGTCTCTCCGACTTCAACAGAAGTCTACGTTTCTGTTGTAAGGCCTGCTAATTTCTCCTGTCCTCATCCTGTCATCCGGAATAGTCTTCCAAAGCCCATTTGCCGTGTGAAATTAAACTTAACAGAATGGATTAAATTGGATAAAAAAGAAAGACAAAATATTTAGGCCTATACAATTGACTTTCTGGTTGGTTTGTGTTTTTCGTTCATACTCCGTCTGTCTGTCTGTCTGTCTGTCTCAATCTCTCTCTCTCTCTCTCTCTCTCTCTCTCTCTCTCTCTCTCTCTCTCTCTCTCTGTATGTGGTGTGTGTGTGTGTGTGTGTGTGTGTGTGTGTGTGTGTGTGTGTGTGTGTGTGTGTGTGTGTTGTTCTTCAATTTAACGTCTTTTCACTAAATGTGATATTAGACAAGGAGTGTGTGTTTGAGTGTGAGTGAGTGTGTGTGTGTGTGTGTGTGTGTGTGTGTGTGTATGTGTGTGTGTGTGTGTGTGTGTGTGTGTGTGTGTGTGTGTGTGTGTGTGTGTGTGTGTGAAAGAGACAGGCAGACAGACAGACTGACTGACTGACAACTTAACAAACAGACAGATGAATGTACTGACAGAGGCAGAGATGGAGAGTATGTGGGAGGAAAAGAGTGGAAAATGGGCGGAGGAGAAAAGGGAAACTACTTCACTCTACGGAAACTGCAATAAAATCCAGTATCACTTTGACATTAGAGAACTTTAGCGGCGACTTTCGCTCAATCGGCGTCTTCGTCGCGTGACGTCAAACACGGCTTCCGCCCAACAGCCCCGCTGTTCTATGTTGGCGTGTTAGCAGCGTCCGGAGTCATCTGCTGTACTTTGGAAGAGTGGCGTCCCCTTTATTTTATCTAGATCAACAAATGTGCTCGTATGCACCGACACATTTCACGTAGACTACAAATAATTCCACATGGAGTATCATGTTGT
>CM031605.1:89768033-89770533 GCA_018398815.1 Conus ventricosus | reverse complement strand
GCTTCTCCTAGTGCTTCATACCGTGGTTTTAACGTAATGCTCGTTGCATTGAAACGGTCGAAGACAACCGTCCATTTCTTGTTTCCAAAACCATTACCGTCACCAGCTGAAAGATCCTTGCATTCGATTCCTTACATTTCCCAATAGCACACAACAGTTTTGACCTTGCGTAGAGATAACTCACTTTTTTGTTCATTGCACTGTTTTTGGAATATAGTTAAGCTGTCTTTCGGGTTAGTAATTGTTCGCTTCCTGATCCAGAAAGTGCACCCTTTATGACATCATGATCTGCAGACAGGTGCGCTTATTGGAGGCGTCCCTTCACTGGTCACTGCATGCCTGACCAGTCCATAATCTGTAGGCCAGTGAAGTTTGGACTACGAAGCCACAGTGCTCGTGCTCTCTTTCCTCATCAAATCCGCACAGACAGGGACCAGTGAGGTCAGCATGGAGAGAAGTAAAGCTGAAAGCGAAACGGCCACTGACAGAGACACGGGCAATCGGTCCAGAATGAAGACAGAGGCAATCTGCTTGTCAGTGCCTAAGTCGTGCGGCAGCTAGCGGTGTAGAGTGGCATGGTCCATTGATCATAGTGAAGGCCGTCCAGAACTCGAGAAGGCCCACCGTGGAGAGATGTTCCCTGGCTGAGAAGATTCTATGGTAGCATGTTAGCGTTAACAGGTCAACAGGTGATAAAGTTTTTATTTTTGTGAGAGAAGAGAGAGAGAGAGAGAGAGAGAGAGGAGAGAAGAGAGAGAGAGAGAGTGCAGACAGAGGACAGAAACAGGATTTTGTGAGTGTGCGAGAGAAGAATACAGGAGTGGAGAGCTGGGCTTGAGAGGAGGGGGGGGGGGGGGGGGGGTAAGGGGGGCGGGGGGGGGGGGGGCAAAGAAGGTGAAACGTCAATGTTGCACTGTCGAAACAAGAGAATCAAGTGCATACACACATAAACCTACTATTATACACATATACAATGGCGTATGAACTGACGCATATAAATTGACAGCTTTGTTCCAGATATGTCCATAAACGTCGTCCCAATACCAGTTAAGTGTCAGTGAAGTCTTGACAATGAAGCCACTGTTCTCATGTTGCCTTTCCTTGGCAAATCCACCCCGAAAGGGACCCATGAGGTTAGTGGGGCGAGAAATACAGCTGAACATATAACCACTACAGACAGAGACACTGGCACTCAGTCCAAAATGAGGACAGAGGCAATCTGTCTGTCAGTGCGCGAGTCGTGCTGCACGCAGCTAACGGTGTAGAGCGGCATGGTCCATCGATCATAGTGAAGGCCGTCCTGAACTCGAGAAGGCATGACGCGGACAGATGTTCCCTGGCTGAGAAGAAGCTATGGCAGCATGTAAGCATTAACAGGTCAACAGGTGATGATTGTTTTCATGTGTGAGAGAGAGGAGAGACAGACAGACAGACTGAGAAAGAGAGCGAAAGAGAGACAGACAGAGAGAGAATGGTGGAGGAGTGCAGACAGAGGACAGACAGAAATGGGATTTGCGAGTGTTGGGGGATGGGGGACGAGGGCAGGAGAAGAATGCAGTGGCAAAGAGTAGGAGTGTGTGTGTGTTGGGGGGGGGGGGGGGGGGGGGGGGGCGTGTGAGGAGGAGGGTGAAATGTCAATGCTGCACTGTCGAAACAAGAGACCAAAGTTTTTGCATACGCATATAAACCTACTGGTATACACATGTACACCAACCTGCGTACTGACGCATCTAATCGACAGCTTGTGCTCCAAATATCATGTCCATAAACATGATCCCAATATATTAAAGTGTCAGTTAAGTTTGTATTGTGATGCGACAGTGCTCATGCTGTCTTTCAACCTCACTTTTGCCCCGACAGGGATCCAGGAGGTCAGCAGAGAGAGAAATAAAGCTGAAAATGAAACGGCCACAGACAGAGACACGGCCAGTCAGCGAGACTGAAGAGAAAGGCAATCTGTTTGTCAGTGCCCGTGTTGTGCGGCAGCTAACGGTGTAGAGTGGCATGGTCCATCGATCATAGTGAAGGCCGTCCTGAACTCGAGAAGGCACACCGGGGAGAGATGTTCCCTGGCTGAGAAGATTCTATGGTAGCATGTTAGGGTTAACAGGTTATCAGATGAAAAACGTTTTCATGTGTGTGTGTGTGTGTGTGTGTGTGTGTGTGTGTGTGTGTGTGTGTGTGTGTGTGTGTGTGTTAGTGTGTGTGTGTGTGTGTTGTGTGTGTGTGTGTGTGTGTGTGTGTGTGTGTGTGTGTGTCTGAGAGAGAGAGAGAGAGAGAGAGAGAGAGAGAGAGAGAGAGAGAGAGAACAGACGAACAGATAGACAGACAGACAAAGAGTTAATATACATTATGTTAGGAATCTTTCAATATCCAGTATTGCAGAATTATTCTGTGTAATCGTCCTTCACATGCTCATTTATGTGTGTGTGTGTGTGTGTGTGTGTGAGTGTGAGTGTGTGTGTGTGTGTGTGTGTGTGTGTGTGTGTGTGCGTGTGTG
>CM031605.1:89758033-89760533 GCA_018398815.1 Conus ventricosus | reverse complement strand
AACTTGTTCAACCTGTGTATCAGTTTCAGAAATAACTCTAAATTTGCTGTATTTAATCTTCTTTGTGACTTTAAAGTCTCAATGACCCCCGTTTTTTCCTTTCCAGCAAGCATCACACAAAGCAGCTGTGATGTTCAATTTTGTTGTAAAATATATTCCAAGATATTTATATAAATTTGTTATGTAATTTTATCATTTCCATAAAACCATCTTTTTCGGCAGAAATACCATGTGTTGGGTTGTTTTGGTTTGACTGTCACGCATAAACGGTCTGCTTCAATTTTCAAGCTGTTGAGTTGATTCTGAAGACCAATGAGTGAATCAGACAATAGGATGCCATCAGCAAATAGTCATGAAAATATTTCTACAGCCCCTGGAATAAGCTGAATACCATGCTTGCCACCTCTTGACAAATCAATAGCCAGCTCATAAATGAAAAAAAAATGATAAAAGTAAGGGTCTCAACAGGCAACCTTGTTTCACACCTCTAGGGCATTCAACCTAAGTTGAAAAAACAGCATTTATCACGCACACAGGCCAATACAGAGTCATAAACACCTCTAAGAGCACAACACAATTTCCCCATTTACACCAGTTTTCCTCAGGACTGTCCATCATACGTTTCTATTCACCGAATCAAAGGCGTTTCTAAAATCAACAACAAAAGCAAACATACAATTTGGTATTTTTAAGCAAACATTTCTGTGAACATATGATCAGCAACACTATAGCCAGTTTAAAAGCTGCTTTCTATGGCTGCTGTTTATCTTTCTTTACTACCCATTTAGGACGTCTATTGTTCAAAACAAACGCGCGTATTTGACTACCAATACTACTGAATACTATACCACAGTAGTTACCACGCTTGTTGACGTTTTCTTTCTGATTCACGGGTGCGATGATGGATTCAGACCATCCTCTCGGAAAGACTCCTAAATCAAGCAGCTTAGTCCACAAACCACGTGAAAGTCGATGACTATGTTATTGTCTGCATGTTTCAGTATTTCACCAACAACTTTGACAGGGCCTGCACCTCTGCCAGCTTGGAGATTACCGATACAGGAGGAAAGAAACTCTTGCTTGGAAATAGGCTCATCGAGCAAAACATCAGACGCATCTTAAGGAAGACAACGGGTAAGATGCTTCTCATGATTTGAGAGAGAGAGAGAGAGAGAGGGGAGAGAGAGAGAGAGAGAGAGAGAGAAGAGAGAGAGAGAGAGAGAGAGAGAGAGAGAGAGAAAGAAAGAAAATGTGTGTGTGTGTGTGTGTGTGTGTGTGTGTGTGTGTGTGTGTGTGTGTGTGTGTGTGTGTGTGTGTGTGTGAGTTAGTACAACACTATGTTAATCTGACAGTAAATGGTTTCAGTCAGTCAGTCAGTGTGTGTGTGTGTGTGTGTGTGTGTGTGTGTGTGTGTGTGTGTGTGTGTGTGTACACAAACCTAATTCTTAGAATCCGAGCAAACAGCAAAGTTCTTTTCAGCATACCCGAAAAATAACCCAGGACACTGTCCCTGTGAATACGGTTCGTGGCAGGATCCGGATCAGCAAGAATGACACGACACTGTCCCTGTGAATACGGTTCGTGGCAGGATCCGGATCAGCAAGAATGACACGAACGAAAAACATGATCGAAGAATTACCGTACAGAAGTAGACAACGGATCGTATTCCATTATAGTATCACTGACTGGATCCGGGTACAAACAAGACAGTAAGGAATCAAAATAATAGCTACTCCCTAACGACCTTGACCCACATAACTCTCTTGGTTCTGAGGCCATTTGCTACGTGCATGCAGCATCTAATGCTAAGGAACACGAATGCAAATCTACGCTTCGCTTTGATTTCGGTGTAACGGAAGAAAATTGATAAGCCAGATAAGAATACGGGTGAAGTCATATTTTTAGCATGTTCAAGCGTGAAATCGGCTGTATTTGGTATTCTAATAATAATAATAACAATAATAACAATGATAGCAATACTAATAATAATAATAATTACACAGCATCTATAAACCGCCTGCCAAAGGTTCTAGTCGCTGACAATCCACACTCTCGTGTACGCAACGGGCCGCCTACCCGGGTAGTGCCGACCAAGAGCTGCCTGCCGGCGCTTCATTCAGTCGTTTCCCCGTGTCATCCAGTCAATATCGTTCACTCAGTTTCCTTACTGCCTTCATTCTTTCATTTTCTGACACACAGTGCATGTTATGTGTAATATGTCATCCCTGCCAACGGCCAAGTTGACCTTCTCTTCCCAAAGCTGGTGATGCAAGATATCATGCGTGCATTCACACACAGGAACTCAATTTATAGTCTCACTCGTAGGACTATTTGTGAAATACTGCTCATTATCTTCGTTTCATTCAAACAAAAATCGAATGTTATATGTACGATCAGTTACTGATAACTGTAGAAAAATCTGAAATCTAGTTAAATGTCGATTTTGCTTCTAATTCATGTTAGTGCGGGCTGGTTCTGTTAATACCACAACACACTCTAT
>CM031605.1:89725533-89738033 GCA_018398815.1 Conus ventricosus | reverse complement strand
GCCTGAAGAAGACCTAAGAGGTCGAAACCCGTTGTGTTTTGTCTTGTGACTTGTTTGTCCACGTTCTCTGGGCGGTTCACTAACATTTATTTAAGATTTGTTTAAACAACATTTTGGCCACTTGGCCAGATCACATCTTGCCGATAATTATCCTAACCATTTGAAGATTTTTACTGATGGATCTCTATCAGATAAAAGTTCAGGTTCTGGCTTTGTTATCCCTTTTCTGAAGGTGGAGAAATGTTTTCCTTTGGGCAGAGGCTTGTCTGTGTATACAGCAGAGCTGATTGCAATGTTAATGGCTATCAACTTTATTATTGATATTCAAGACTCCAAATCTGTGCTTCAAGCCACAGATTCAGCCGTACCAAACAATCGGGTTTATTTTCATACATGTTCTGATCATAAGAGGTACAACAGTTGATTTTTGCTGGATTCCGTCACACTGTGGGATTGCTGGGAACGAAGAGGCTGGCAGGATTTCTCGTACGGGAGCTAACAAATCTGATGACTGAACAATTTTTCACATTCCCTTTAGTCTATATGAATGTTATGGCCTCTTTAATAAATTAAAAAAAAAAAAAATTTAGTGTCATTTGAGAAATGCGATACACTTTTTTGAAGATTCATTAATCTCTAAACTTCAAACGCCAAATTCTTCATGGAAGCGTTGTTTAAAATCACAGTTGGTTTCTAGTTCTTCTGTTTCTGGTTTTCAAGTCTGTAAACTGATTTCTGAGAGGAGTGATTGTATACAAAGCATCGAAAATTAGAAACCTTGTTTCATAGTGTTAAGGTTAATGCTCTCCGAACAAAGTTTCATAAAAATTTGAAGTGCCTTTGTGGGGCAGTAGGAAGTTTTTCCAGCCCACACTTGCTTTATGACTGACCTTACTTTCATTCTTCACTCTCGAATTATGGACAGAAAGGTTCACTCTGCATTTTCCAAAATGTGTCTGACTTGTTAGAATGTGTTCAAGTTCTTCTGTTATGCCCAATGAGTTCATTGTTATGATTTTTCCCCACAGTTTTGCATTTTTCTTGTCTTCGCCATTGTGAAATATAGTAACATTTTCAGATTTAGACACATTACTTCGCTGTCCTTTAGCATATAGCTTAATGCCTTCAAAACAAACTTCAGCAAGAACGTTAAATGTTTGTGCAGTGAACATATTTCAAACCAACGCATTCTTCTGGAGTGCCAGAGATTGAGACCTATATTACCGGCTATTTCTGAAAGCTCTCTTGAATGTATCCTTAAAAACTTTACTTTGTTGTTTGATTTTGCGAACTGTTTACTACACCGTCTTATGAGACACATGTTAAAGTTTGTATTATGATTCACAATGGTTATTTAACGTTGGTTTTCCCGTACCTTTTCATTGTATTGTAAAGATTGTAAAGATGCCTTTTGTTATAATTGCAAGATCACCCACCCACCCCCACCCCCTCTTCATGCTCCCCCTCTCCACACCTTTTCTCTTCGTCTAATATCGCCTAATGTGGAAAGACGTTAAATTCAAAACAACAACAACAATAACAACAACAACAACAACAACAACGACAACACATTAAGGACAAAAAGACAAAATCGGAGAACCAAGGCACGACAAATCTTCACGGTCTAATCAACAAACAGAAATAAACTAACTCGGTAAACCTACCCATTACTCTTGTACCACCATTGTGAGTGGGGAACACGCTGTCGCATGGTGCACCGATGAAGCCTGTGCTTGAAGGAAATGACACACGGTTCACTGAACAGACGTTGGTCCCAGTGTTTCCAGATCGAGACGGGAGTGACTGGTCTCAGTGCAATCATCACGAGTGACAGTTTTTGTTTTTAGCCGCATTATTCAATACGTTGCTGGTAGCTTCCTGTTGACAGGCATCTCTATAGAGAGGAGCCTATATGCGTGAAAGATTCCCATCAATGGCAAAGGTACGTTTTCCTTTTTGTTTCATGCTCGTAGTGACCATTTATACAAATGTCGTGGAAGTCATAGCAGGCTATTTTTCGTCCAAATCCTTGTGTTTCTCTCTCTCTCTCTCTCTCTCTCTCTCTCTCTCTCTCTCTCTCTCTCTCTCTCTCTCTCACTCTCTTTTTCTCTCTCTCTCGCTCTCTCTCTCTCTCTTTCTCTCACTCTCTCTCTCTCTCTCTCTCACTCTCTCTCTCCCTCCGTCCCCCCTCTCTCTCTCTCTCTCTGTCTCTCATAAAAGCAGTGACGAACAAAACCCTGCCCAGAAATTGCAGCGGAAATCCTGTCAGAACACAGACAATAAAAAGCTTAAGACGAATTGAAACAGAACAGAGAACAGCAGAGAGAGCAGGATGCAGTTATGCGTAGCGAGCTGTTCGATTTCAAAACGGAGTTAGGAGCAGTATCTTAGAAATGCAAGGAGATGAACGATCGCTGACCAAGTGGAGGCGGAGCACAACACTGTCAGTTGCTGTGGAAAGCATGTCTGTGGATCTGGATCAACTGTATGACAGAATGGCAGAGGGTAGGGAGGAGATACAGGACTTGTCAGCGACAGTAACCAGATTAGAAGAGCAAATAGTGAAAATGACAGAAGAGCTAGATAGACTAGAAAGTCTTTCGAGACGAGACAACCTGCGCCTCTTTGGCATCCCCTCGATGACAAAGAAGATTACGACACGTGTGCCCCATGTATTGTTGACGTGTTAAACAGTGTCAATGGATATCAAACATGAACTGAAGAAGACATTGCTCGTGCACATAGGGTAGGTCAGACAAAACTGGCAATTCTAAAACAATGATTGCAACGTTTTTGACAGTGGAAGGATAAAATGAATCTACTTCGCGACCGTGAATATCGACATGAATTGGAGAAGAAAGGAGTTAGGCTTGCAAACAATCTGACAAGAAGACAGGCAGAGACAGTGGCAAATGCAAAGCGAGAGGGGAAGGCAGCATTTTTTTTGTCAGAGGGAAATTGACTGTCGGACTGCGCAGACCCGATCCGCGTACATATGCGGAGGAAGCAGCAGCAACGGAGGCGGCACGAGGTGATATGACAGGGACACGGCTGGTACGAACCGAAAGCTAAGCAGCCGGCGTGGGACGTGTGACAATGATACCGGGGATTCCCCTCGGCGTCATCGTGACGTCAGTCCAGTCATCAGCCAATCAGGTGCAGCACAAGCAGCGGTCGCAGTGGGCACAGACGGGGATCAGCGTGCGGCGTGTGGCGGTGACACGGGGGGTTATCCTCCATGTCAACGTGACGACAGAGGAAGCGGCAGTCAGTCAGCCGACCAACAAAGTGGCATGTGGTCTTTCACCTTCCAGCCTGGTGCCTGCTTCAGAGAGGACGCCGGACAGCAGGGGACGACCTAGCGACCTTCCACCTGGTAATAGCGGAACTCCTCTGACCGGCTCCTCACGTCAACAGGCGAAGAGGGACGTTTCTCCGTGTGTCCGTGGTGTGACAGGCAGGGGAACCCCTTTTGGCGCTACGGTCTGCAGCTGGTCACGGCGTATGCATGGAAGAGTGACCACACACAGTGCAACACGAGGGGCTGGGTGGGTCATGCACACAGACTGGAATGAACTCCTACCTGGCGAAAAGTGGCAGTGATAGGTCTCTGCGTTCCAAAAGTCATTCAAAATAGAACAGGCTTGACCATCAGGTAAAAGAATTATCATTCCTAAATTATAATGTTGAAAATTTCTATAGTGAAATATGTGATGTAACGTTTATGAATTATGTAAATGAATTTGACGTTGTATGTCTAACAGAAACGTTTGTAGATAATAGATTTGATTTTTCCGGTATTTTTCATAACTTTATAAAGTTTCAAGCTACGAAACTGTCACAGCAGAGTCGTAATTCTGGTGGCGTTCCACTGATGGTTAGAAAAACCTATGGAGAATTTGTTCCTAAGATCGTGGTTAATCGTGACAACATTGTAGTTTTGAAAATAAACAAAACGTTATTTAATTGTTTTAAAAATGATATGTTACTGGTTGCCTGTTATGTGGTGTCTGAGGGAGGGACGATTTACAATCACTCCGTAGTCAAAGACGGTATTTTGATGTTGGAAGACACTTTGCTAGAAATAACGGAAGATAATGATTTCAGTATCCTTGTATGTGGTGATGTGAATGCCCATACAGGCAGCCAACAAGCCAAACTCGAGTACATGTCTAATTTCCTTCCTGGTGTTGAAAGTGATGATGATAATGATGTTGTTGTTGTTGTTGATGATGATGATGATGATGATGATGATGGTGATGACAATGATGATGTTGATGATGATAATGTTGACGTTGATCTTGACGATGATGATGATTATAATGCTGATGTTGATGATGATGAATGTGACATTAACATTAGTTTAGAAAATGTGAATGCAAACGTGAAAAAATATTTTTGTGCGCGATTCTAAAGATTTGTCTGTAAATAAGTTTGGTAAGTCTTTGTTGGATTTATGTTTGATGCTTGAACTAAAAATTGTGAATGGGACATGTGAGGACACTGCAAAGGGAGAATTTACTTTTGTGTCACCAAACGGTAGCAGTGTTATTGATTATTTTATTGTATCACAAGACTTATTCAAAAATTGTAGAATGAAAGTTGGGGACTGTTTGTTCTCTTGGCATCTGCCACTGGAAATGAAACTGAGAAATTGTAACAGTGATAAGAAAGAAGAATATCCAACGATTTGCGAAGAGAAACGCATCATATGGTCGGAAGAATGTACAGAAACCTATAGGGAAGAATTAACGTCGGATAAGTTTAAACAGTGTATCGCCAGAGCTTGGCACTTTCTTGATGTTGATGTCAATACATGCTTAGAGTTATTTGTGAATGCTTTATGCAGTGCTGCTGGTTGTATGGTGAGATCTATGAGGAAAAGGAAGAGAGAGGTGAATGATTGGTTTGACAGTGAGTGTGAAAAAAAGAAAAAAAATGGTCAAAAGATGCTTGAAACAATACCAAAGAGCTAAAGAGAGAGAATTTTAAAAAAGAACGTAAAACAATCTATGTTAAGGAAAGAAAAGAATACACAACAATGAAAAGAGAGAAGAAAAGGGAATTCGATGAGAAACGACTAGATAAGTTAAGAACATCTGCTAACGACTCCAAATTATTCTGGTCAACAATTAGATCGATTAGTAGAAAATCAGTGATATACAACGAAATAAGCTCAAAGCAGTGGTACAATCATTTTTTCGAAGTATTTGTTTTAACGACGACACGAACACTCAAAACATAGAGGAGGACGTTGAAGATCTATGTACAGAAGAGTCATTATTTAATAATGAGATAACAAGAGATGAGGTTATAAGCAGCATAAATCACCTTAAATGTGGCAAAAGCGCAGGACCGGATAAAGTAGTTTGTGAAATGTTCAAATGTGCCAACTCAATCGTTATTGATTTCATTGTAAATCTGTTTAATTCGCTGTTCCAAAAAGGAATCTTTCCTGAGGCTTGGTCAAAATCCATAATAACTCCTCTTCACAAAAAGGAGATAATAATAATCAGATAATTACCGAGGCGTTGCACTGACAAGTATTTTAAGCAAAATCTATACTCATATTCTTAATAAAAGATTAACTGCCTGGGCAGAAAGAGAAGGGAAAATAGTAGAAGAACAAGCTGGTTTTCGATCTGGATATAGCACAATAGACCACATATTTACGTTATATGCTTTAGTGCAGAAACATTTATTTAAAAAAAAGATAAAATTGTATGTTGCCTTTGTTGATTTTCAGAAAGCCTTTGATTCTGTGAATAGGAATGTCTTGTGGAATATTTTAAGGAAAAGGGGTGTAAATGGGAAGTTGTATGCAGCTGTACGAGGAATGTATGATTCTGTACGTGCATGTGTTCGTTAAAAGGGCACTCATTCAGATTATTTCGATTGTCCACGCGGTGTGAAACAAGGGTGTCTGCTCAGTCCCAAGTTGTTTGCATTTTTCATTAATGAGCTTGCAATTGATATTTCTGAAAATGGGAAACATGGAATTCAGATGTTACCAGGGGCTACTGAGCTATTTTTAATGCTATTTGCTCATGACATTGTTCTTCTCGCAGATACGTCAGTTGGTTTGCAGAACCAACTGGACGCTTTGAAAAAGGTATCAGATATATTGCAGCTGACAGTGAATCTGAGTAAGACTAATGTAATGGTTTTTAGAAATGGTGGACATTTAGGACAACATGAAAGATGGTTTTACGGCAGATCTGAGGATAAAGTGACTAGTAGTTACAAATATCTAGGGATGTTCTTCACGACGAAGTTAAGCTTGAATACATGCTGGCTGGAAATGTGTAGGAAAGGAAAGAGAGGAGTCATAGAGATATTGAGAACAATGAAAAGACTGAACTCAGCGGACGGGGCTTTGTTTTGGAAATTGTTCGATACCCAACCGAGAGTGGACGATATCCTCTGTTTATAGGAACGTATGTCAAAGCAATTAAGTATTGGTTAAGACTAGTTCAACTACCAACAACCAGAATCTGCAGTCAAGCGTATAGAATGCTCTTGCTACAGCATGACTTGGGAAAATTTAATTGGGTTTCTTGTGTAAAGGAAATACTAACAGAAAATGGTTTTGGGATCGTTTGGCTTTGTCAGGGAGTAGGAAATTCTGCACAGTTTATTTCGGAGTTTAAGGATAGTTTAATTTGTTCCTGCAGACAAAATTAGCATTTCAGTATGGACGGAAACGTTAAATACGAATGGTATTTTTCATTTAAGAGTAATTTGGAAATGGAACAATATTTCATGATTGTTACACATAAATGGCATAAATACAACTTAACGAAATTCAGAACTAGAACACTGGGGCTCAACGCAAACAAAAAAATGGTTCGAAGCATCAGATAATAAAGCATGCCCCGTGTGTGTGGAGAGTAATAACGATGAAGACGAAGTACATTTTGTTTTTGACTGTCCTGCTTATACACATATTCGCGGCAGATGCAACATTTTCAATGAGCCAGCTGCACAGAGAAAAGATCGCATCGCAATCCTTTCAAGTGGGAACGAAAAAAATATCGTATCATTTGCAAAATGTGTAGCAGAAGCCAGTGATTTTCGGAGAAAGAATATCATAATCTGGTGAGTTAGAATTTTTGTGACGATAGTAGAATCCACATTCTACACTTATTCTGTATTTTGCATGGCTTGATGCTCAAAGGAAATGGATTAGTATGGTGCGCGGACGTTTGTGTGTGCGTGCGCGCGCGCGCGTGTGTGTGTGTGGTGTGTGTGTGTGTGTGTGTGTGTGTGTGTGTGTGTGTGTGTGTGTGTGTGTGTGCGCGCACGCGCGCGCGGGTGCGGGCGATTGTGTGTGCGTACGCTGTGTTCAAAAGTATGTGTGGGTGTGTTGGGGAGGAGAGGACGTGTCCATTGTAGATTTGAAATATTTGTTTATTGTATGAGTTCTTTTTCTTTATATTTCATGTCTTTATCGATGCCTCTTAATGCAGTTCGTGTAACCCCTTTGCCAACAGGACTTGCTTGCTAATGGCAATACAATTGTGTCAGTGTCAGTGTCTCTCTGTCAGTCTGTCTGTCTGTCGGTCGGTCGGTCTCTCTCTCTCCTCTCCTCCTCTCTCTCTCTCTCTCTCTCTCTCTATCTCTCTCTCTCTCTCTATCTCTCTCTCTCTCTCACCTTCTCTCTCTCTCTCTCACCTTCTCTCTCTCTCTCTCTCTCTCTCTCTCTCTCGCTCTCTCTCTCTATCTCTCTCTCTCTCACCTTCTCTCTCACTGTCACCAGCAACAAATCAGCCTTTGACAGACAGCAGACTGACTCCACCCCTGTCATAGGTAATACCACAGCAGTCTCTGACCGACAGCTCAATCAAACTACCCCAAAATTCAGGATCCGTCTTCCCCTGAAAGGCAAACTTGTCAACTTCATTGTGGGGATTCTAACCTTCAGTATATTGACCGACAGAGACTGGACAGGACGGGGCTCACCCATGTACGCACAATGCCTGGGGCAAAGGTGACTGACGTCACTGCTGCCCTCAGAGATTGTGCAGTACGAGAGGTGAGAGCCGGGGTGGCATTGCATGTGGGGGAAACGACCTTCAAAACACTACTCTGTAGACACGCTACAGCAGGACTTGGTCACTTCTGGGAAAAGGTGAAAAGATTTTTTCCTGCTGCCAAAAATTGCTGTCCTGCTCTACTTCCTAGAAAACCAATTCCTTTGAAATTCATTAATTGTAATGGGACTGCAGTCCATGCAGAAACAAGTGCGTTTTTTTTTTGAAACAAATTCGTGATCAAAACCCTTAGGATCGTTCAAGCTATTTCCATCGATGGTATCCCTGTCTGCCAGTGGCTTGTTGCTCTGGTTACGGCAAATCATTCAGTTTCTGGCACCCCGTGTGAACCGGCCTCCACGGAATACGGGTAATGGGGCACACCAGGCTATGTCAGGAACAGCCCATTGCAACAAACTGTAACAGATCACAGTCCTCAAAATTAAAAGAAAACCAAGTCAAGCAGCCTTGTCCCTACTGAGTTCCGTCGGATTTTTTTGCAGGCCATGAAACCCCAGTCAGTAGGAAATCGTCCTGATTCCTATCCAACAAAATTTCCCCAGAGACAGTTCAACGTAGCTCAAAGAATCACTTGGACAATGCTCCTGAAATTGTCCACCAGAAATCCAGTTGTTCTTCATATGAAACCTTTTCCCACCATGCAATGCCACCCATGCCGTTACTTTAACAGACCCCCATGACATAAATGCCGATGTTTCCCCCCATGTGGCCTTTCTCCCCCTTCCCTCCTCTGCCTTTCAATCCTTGGACACAAATGCATCCTTATCTTCCCTCCCCCCCCTGCTTAACAGGAATTCGGTATCTGGAATTCAGATAACACGCTTGCTGTCCTCGCCTTCCAAGTGCAGGCCCGGAGCCCTTGCTACCCTTCCCCTGCCCAAATTTACCCATCCCCTGCCTCCAGCTCCACTAACCCCCCCCCTTCCCCCCTCACCCCCAGCCGTGTCCCTTCTTTCCCTCCTGCTTCTCCGTCTCACCTTCACCTTCCCATCATGCACTGACTCCTCCCCCCTTCCCCCCTCCCCCCAACCCTTTTGAGTCTTGTTCCCCCCCCCCCCCACCCCCCCACCCCCCTCTCCCCGGTATTGCTTAGTTACTGTGGATGACTGTACTATTGTGACCCGGACAGCTTGAAAGCGACATTTGTCTTGGTTGGTCATGCTTCCTGAATATTGTTATCATAACATACTTGAAATTGTCCTTTGGACTGAACTTCATTGCCCTGCTTTTGGATTTTTGTGTGTTCTTGGATATTTTATGATTGCTGATTTTATATTTTAATTGTTGTTGTAACAGTATTGCTGATTTTATATTTCAATTGTTGTTGTAACAGTATATCTATTTTGTTTTTATTGCTCAGGACTTTACTCTAGAATTAAATACAATGGACCATTGTAATGTAATTAATACTGATGCTGGATTACGCAATGGTCACCTAAATGTTTTCATCTGCCAAATAAGATTATGATGTCTGTTTCTTCAAAAACAAAATCCCCTTCTTTTCATCTGCTTGGTCTTAGGGGAAAACTCGCCTTGACTCCCGTTTCACTGATACAGCTTTAATCCAAAAAACTAACTATAACTTTGTCCAAACGCGAGGGCACATCACTCTGGTGAAACAGGATTGGAATATATATTCACAAGCATCGCTCACTGTACAAAAGGCGGCGTGCCCTTGACCTGATAATGTTGAATGCATGTGGCTGCAGGTCAAACCCTCCAACTCAGCCCCTCTTCTAGTTGGATATGTGTACAGGAATCCCGCTCCCCACTTTCCTTTGGTATGACAACTTTGTACACATGATGGATGATGTTTATAAGAGCTATCCAAATGTTTCTTTCTTCTGGGTGATTTTAACATTGATCTGTTAAAACGGCACCCCTGCCTGGGATGCGACCACCACACTTTTTGGCTTGCATCCCCTTATTCATAATCCAACTAGAATCGCAAAGACATCTTCAAACATTGCTGGATCATATCTACACGAACAACAAAGCCATGGTATCTAACATAACAGTGGGCAACAAAAGCAAAACCCGACCACTGTCTCATTTTGTGCACTTGGTCTTGTAAACTTCCAAACAACAAAATAGGGCCACACAACCATTCAATATCGCTGTTTCAAAAATTCAGTAAGGATGAATTTTTCCTCGACTTAGTTAGCTCCTTTTACAGTGTACTCAATTACACAGATCCAAATGAAGCGTATAATACCTGGTATAATATCTTTCTCTCAATCGTTGATAAACATGCCCCACTTAGAAGAAAAAGGGGTAAAAAACAGAGTATTTCCCAGCTGGCTGACAAAAGACATTATTATAGAAGGGGCACTAAGGATGCACTTAAAACCGCAAAAAAAGTAGTGAATAAAAAAAGAAAGAGAAAAAACAGAGAAATCAGATCTAGTTAGAAAATCCAAACTCGAGCATTTAGGAAACTGATAAACGCAAAGGGATACAGCATCATTATGGCGTGCTGTTAATAAAATAACTGACAAGTCGAGAAAGAAATCAGATAATACTGGACTATGTGGTCTGCAAACACTTTTCAACAATCATTTCCTTCAGGAACTGAATCAGTACAAACGGCTGCCAGTGTCACATTTTTTAATCGATATGAAACTCCAGCTGTTCTTCAATCGTTTTGTCAAAAACGATTAAATACTAAAATTTTCATTTATCATCCCCTTGCTTGCTATTAATGAAGTTGGTTCCTTATTTCAAAACTTAAAAATAAAAAAGCAATGGGTCCAGATAACTTAAATGCTTCTATACTCAAGCTTGCTCTACCTTACATTGTTGATACCCTTACGTATTTTTATAATTTGTTGTATTGATCAGAATGTCTTCCCTGTGGTCTAAAGGCAGCAAAAGGGGATTCCCATCCCCAAAAATCAAGAGATCTCACTGATTTAAACAATTTTAGACCAATATCTCTTTTCCGTTGTATCGAAACCTCTAGAGATGCATGTTCACAAACACCCAACTAAACATATGGAACCATCACAAACTGTTCCACCCATTTCAGTCAGGCTTTCGTCGAAATCACTCATGCCACACGGGGCCCTTTAAAACGCCTCTGTGATACATGGCTATCAGCCATCAACGAAAGAAAACTCAACTGGAAAATGTTTTCCTCGATTTTAAGAAAGCCTTTTATCTTGTAGACCACAACATATTATTAAAAAAAATGACTGCATATGTTCAAATCCGAGTAGTCACCTTCTTTCAGTCATATCTTGAAAGCAGGACCAGCGTGTTTACTTAAACGGTACTTATTCCTCTGAAGGAATAGTGAGCTGTGGCGTTCCACAAGGCTCTGTCCTTGGACCTCTTCCCCTTCTGTATTTTTAATAAATGACCTACCGATGCACATATCTCACAATGATTCAGCTGTTGATCGGTTCGCTGACGATAGTTCTCTTCACTGTAGTGATACAAACATCATGTCTGTACAAATATCGTTACAACAAAGTATCACTGATGTCTAGAATGGTGCAACCCAAACCGAATGGTCCTTAATCCGCACAAAACAAAATTTTATGGTCCTAGCATCGAGACAGAAACATCAACGACAGCATCTCATGTTGAGCCTAAAAATGAGGTGAAACCTTGATCGAGGGGTTACCGAACACCGTGTCTTAGGCATGATCATTGATGAGAACTTTAAATGGCAATCACATATAAATCATGTTTGCAAAAGTTGGCTCGCAATTTGTTTTTACTCAATAAACTCAGTTATTATGTTGACCACATATCCGGAAATTATTTTTGAAGCCCTTTGCCTTTCTCACATCAACTATGCGTCCACCTGTCTGGAGTTTGGGGCCGGTGAAAATCACATAAAAAAGATCACTCTATGCATAGACGGGGAAATTAAGCTGATTCTTCCCGACAAGTCTCTATCAACCACGGGCAAATTCGCAAAACTAATGATGTTACCACTGCAGAGCCAAACCCGACCCTATAATAAGGCAGTTTTCTAATGTTTAAAGTCCATGCAAACATGGCGCCAACATATCTTGCTGAGTTTGTCCAAATGGCAACAACGCGATATGATTCAAATAAATTACATTTTACCACGTGTCCGCATTGATTGTTCAAATCTAGTTTTGCATATTTGGTTTCCCTCTGTGTGGAACTCTCTTCCTCCGTCTGCCAAAACATGTCAATTCACTGCCTCCATCAAATCAGCAGTACTTAAACATTTACTTGAACAATAAATCTAACCTTTTGATCATGGTCTCAACGCCCTACTTTTATGCTTGTTTTATATTAGCTAATGAAAATGTGTGTGGTTTTGTGTGTGTGTGTGTGTGTGTGTGTGTGTGTTGTGTGTGTGTGTGTGTGTGTATGTGGTATGGGTGTGGATGTGGGTATGCGCATGCATGCGTGTATGTGTGGGCATGTGCATGCATGTAAGCGCGCGGGGCGTACGTGTCTGAT
>CM031605.1:89697679-89707679 GCA_018398815.1 Conus ventricosus | reverse complement strand
CAGCACACACACTCCACATACGATGCTCTCCGAAAGTTTTTGATAAAAATGACCTGTTTGGGCACAAAACATTACAGCAGCTGCTGATGTGTTTTTCTTGATACTACATCTGAGATTAATCAGGCCTAAAGGCTGCAGACACTTACAGTGTTGATCGTGGAATGTTACCAACAATCTCAAAGATATGTCCACTTAGCTGATAAAATCCATTGGCATGGTTTCAGTGTCCCATCTGACCCCAACAGCCGATTCAGTCGACAACCCAGGGAAGGATTAAGTGGCCAGGGATGAACAATCCGACAACTACATGCCTGTGTGGAGTTTCTATCGTCTTCATTTTATTCATTCTTTAATTCTCTCTTTCATCCATCATTTCTTTCTATATTCTATTCATTCGTGTTCCTTTCACTTTCCTCCTTCCCAATTTCCGTTTTCCCTCTCGAGCGATCAAAGGGAAACCACCCAGAGAACAGGAAAACACGGATTCTAACTCACCCTAGCCCTCACCTAGGTTCGGGCTAGGGCGACCTAGAATCCGTGTTTTCCTGTTCTCTGACAAGTAAGACTTCAATAACCAAAAAATAGCGATTATCTACAAACAAACATACTGTGTAGGGTTATCTGTTTTTAATACTAATTTACTAAACTTTTCAGACTTTAATTTTTGTTTATCCTGTGTTTTTCCTGGTCATTTCAATAACATCATTTTCACGCAAACATTCATAAAAATGCATCTCTGTCTTTCATGTAAAATAAAAACTACAGTCTTTAACTGTTCTCTAAAGTCTTTTAAAAACTGAGTTATTTTTTTTGGCTTTAAAACCCACACACTTATCCGCATCCCTTCCACTGAAAGCTAGTTTCGACAAAGTGTTTTTTTTTTTAACTATGTCTCTTTCTGCTGAACAGTCATCTATAAAAAATAGTGTTTTGCGTTCCTTCAAACAATCTATAAAACTGTTTTTAAAACTCACTCTGTTTATTGCTAGGATCAACAAAATATATTTCATCATCTGTCCGTATAAACCTTCTATCATGATATGCTTTGTTCCATTTAAGTGTTGGACGAAAATCACAATTGATTAAAATTTATAACGATAAACTGTTTGTAACAGGTTGAGGATAAATATTGTTTTTCCACAACCATTTTGCCCACAAATTAATGAACAATGAGGGGTTTTTGTTATAAGTTTAACTGCCCCATAGTTTTATAACAGAATTTAATCTAATCCAGTTATTATTTTTATCATACTCTCCGTCAAAACTTGTTCAGTATAATAAAACCCTATGAGGCCAAAATGTGAAAGATTAATCCAATTTAGTTCTGTAAGATTGTTTCTATTTAAGTCAACATTGATTTTGTTGCTTGTTGTTTGATCTTAATATCCTCGCCATTGTGAAGAACGACAATGGTAACGTTAAGGCGTTTTAACGTCTAAGTTTTGCCAGCTTTTATTAATTCCTTTTATAAGGACGTCACTAACCCCCACAACCCCATCCCTCTCACATCTTTAAAGACAGAAATTTCAAATATCATTGTGAACGTGTCTCCAAATTTTTCTGCTTGGAAAGAACTGTAATTTTTGTAGAAGCTTTTTTTAAAACTGTTTCTTTTTTGTGGAGGATGTACTGTTTTTTCCCTTTCGGCGTTATTTCAATTTCTTTCCGACTATTGTCATCTGGCATAAGACTTACATGTAAAGGGCCAGAGTTGAATGCTTTCTGAAACTTTTTTGACGGCTAAAATATGTAAATGGGCTTATGAATTCAAATTTTATGTCCCATTCAAAATAGGGTTTCTAAGTGCCATTTGAGGTCAGGTTTTCGAACTATTTTATATTCATACTGGCAACATTATTTGCCTCTAGATTGCGCAGTTTTTCTAGTTTAGGAAACTTTTTGCTGTCGGCAACCTCTTTACGTTATAATCCCTTTTTTAGTGTACTCAAACCATAAAAAGCGCCTATCTCACCGTTCTGTTCAAAGTCCGCAACGTCTGCAGGTTTTTTAATTCAAAGGTTATACACCTTACAGGCGCTAATGTAACTCCCGGTTCTTCTGGTCCACGCGACTTGTTTTAGTACAACAAAATTATTTTATTTCCAAAACAATGTGCAGGCTATCACATTTCACGACTTTCCTGTTTTGTCTGCAATTTTTAAATTAAATGATCCGTCCCTTCCACAAACTATCTTTTAAACTGTAAATTAGGGAATTGTATAATTTCATAATCGCAATATGCAGCTTTCCCTGATGGAAGAGCTCTTAAAACAGTTGAGGGTCTTCCATCATATAAGTTTTCATCAGTGCTTAGCTCATCAAATGATACATAGAGTAATGAATGTAATGCAAGATCGAGCGGATTTTCTCCCTCATAAGTAGTTTTGTCTGGTGTAACTCTAAATCTATAATTGTCAGCTGCAAAGCCTAACATTTTAGCTAGCTCTTTTTCAAAATAGTAACCTCCTTCTTCTTCAGGCTTGAATGTTAACATTGTTTTTAGATTTGCATTGTTAAGTTTGAGAGTAATATTTGAAGTTACTCATTGCTTCTTTTAGTGAGCAAAACCGTAATAACCATCAGGTTTTGTTAACTGGCTAACTTTGGCCCCCGTTTTGTCAACTTTTAGAACCTTATTATTCTCCCTTTGGGTTTGCTTATATTAAACCATACGACTTTGTAGAATATTTCATGGGAGCGCGACCGTTCTGGGTTTCCCCATTCGTTATCAATAGCATGTTCTAAAAACGAAGGGCTGTCTTGAGTTGTTATTTTTACAAACATTTTTTAAAACAAATTAAAATGAGTGCATTCAAATATACTGATGCAAAATATCTGTTGGGCCGCACTACAATCTTAAACATAACAACGATACTCTTGACATTTCTGTGACCAGACTGACACCTTTCATAAAAAGGTGAGTACTCCATTAAACGATATCTAACCCCCCTATTAAAAAGACTACATCGCAAAAGTGTGGTTTAGTCTCCGATGCAGTTTTATCAGAACCCGTTAAACTTTGCTGTGTTTTGTGCAACAACTGGGTGTGGAGTGGTGTATGCTGATCACTTAAATCATCCTAATCCTTTGGTTAGGTCAATGTATAGATTTCATTTCTATTACACCTTCAGACGTATTTTGACTGAACTGCAAGCGCCCTTACCAAATGACAAACCGTTTAATCCATTCAGCAACAGAATAGACATGAGGCTTTTGAAAGAATCTGTAACGATTCAATATTAACATCAAGACAGACTTTAGACAAAAGTCGGATCTTAATCATGGTTTAGGCACCCCCTTTTTGGGGGGGCGTGCACAGAAGTATAACTATGACTGGAATCCCCCTTACACATCTTTTCTTCAGGCACAGGTGTTCACCTAGGGTCCATAGAGCAAGAGCATAAAACAGCATGGACAACATTTATCTTAGACACTTCTAAGGGCCTAACTAAAGCAGGAATAGAACGAATAAACGACTCTGTTCGTATTACGTTTGGTGTTTGCTAGGCTCGCAAGCACAAACGAGATCGGCAAACTGATCTTCTACTGGTTTTGATGCACAAAAAAATACTTAGCAAAATTTTGAGGACGCCATTTAAATTTTACAGTTGATTTACCTTCAAGTATTAAAAGGTACCAAAATGTTTTACAATACGCAAGATCGAAAGTAGACTTTGCTGTTGGCACTGGTTTATACATGCTGCTTCTGACCTCTGGCTCCAGATAGGAACAATAATGAACTACAACAATGAAATTCTGGTTGCAGAAATGAACAGAAGGTTGGGACAAAACGTATAAATTCTGAGCAGTAATATTGCAAGCAGTAAAAAAAAACAAGATGAACCCCCAAGGCAATAAGGCATCCAATCCCTGCGGCCCCAAGCCCAAAGGCCGTAGAAAGCTCGCGGACTCTTATTGCGATGACCATGAATATGAAAAGGGTCAGCGCTTGTTCTTTGATTAATGGCCCCTTTCTTTTTATTTTTTTTTTTTTATTTTTTTTTTTTTTTTTTTTTTTTTTTTTTTTTTTTTTTTTTAATTTTTTTTTTTTTTTTTTTTTTTTTTTTTTTTTTTTTTTTTGGATTACTTGGTCTTTATCTTACTAAAAATTAACCAACTATTAAGAGAACTATGTCCATAAGTGCTCGGCCATAAACCCAACTACTTGCTTGCAGTAGACAAAAGCGCTAACAATACTCCCTATATACCGGGGGCGGAAGGACAAAGCGTCCATGGCTTACCAGCGAATTTTTTTAATAAACTCGCAAGATGATCAGCTTGTTTTTTTACCATGATTTTTTTATTAGGCGGTGATGTAGGGGTTGCGATGGAGGCCACGGGACTTTGGCACCAACGCCTTTAATAGCCAACACCAGTGTGCTTATTGCAAATTCCCAAGGCTGTTATAACGCTTGCCTATGTGACTCCTTGCTCTCTAAAACAGTGTTTCTTAGTCTTTTGCTAGCGTTGTGTTCTTCATATAAAATCTTTGGATAGTTTCTCTTATTCTGCTCACTTGAGGTTAGTAATTGTTCTCGATAGTAGACAAACGCTTCTAGTCTTGCTGATCTTTCTTGTTCAAGATTCTTTTAGTCTTTGGGCTATTCTTTCTTTACTATCGGACCCTAAAGTTGGCGTCATCAGCCTCAACAAGTTTTCTTTTTCTCTTTTTATATGCTTCATCTATTTCACCAGTTTTGCTAAATTGTTTGTTAATTCGCTCTAATGGTTCGTAAAGGCATGATCAAGGGCGCTATTCTCGCATGGGCAGCGGTGAGTCGTGTATTGTCTTTATGCTGTTTCTTATCCCCCCCCCCATTAAACTGCCTTTATTGCATTTTATTATTTCATCTGCCGATTGATTAATTTCTTTATAAGTTCCATGTTTTGTTATTTTGGTTGAGCTGGTTGGAAGTTCTTGCAGAATGTGTTTTGAAGTTTAGCAACTGCATCCCTAATCTTATTTTGTTTTAGCAATGCAAGGCGATTGTGATCGCTCTCACGGCAAATCGTATAGCCTTTGTTCTATGCTTGTACCCATGGCTAAAAACTTGATGAGTCTGGTTTAGTGTAAGGCCGAACGATTCTCCTTGGTCGCTCCATACAAAACAAATGGTCATCTTTTACTTCAAAATCATTAGGAGTCTATAAATTTCGGGAGGTCTTGGCCCTAAACTTTGGATATAATGATCTGACCTTACTTTCTGTTAATTCACGCCCGCCCCAAGAGAGCCCGAGCGATGTTGTACCCAAAGGAGTCATTTCACTAATGTCGTCTCCGGATCTAAAAACTCATAATCTTCATCTTCAATGCTGCCATGTTTCTTTAATAATTAACTTTTTTATTTTGTTTTTTAAAAAAATGTACAAGCATATGGCTCGATTCTTGACCTGCAATAGAAGATGAAAGGAAGCCCTTAGCGGTGAAGGGAAATACGCGGAATATTAGCGTTCCAAATAATCCATCTTCTATTGATGCGGATCAAATTCTTACTGTCAAATTTCCAGACCTAGGGCGGATGATGTGATTGTGCCAGGCTCTGACGTCTTACTTTCAAATTAGAACTCGCTTCAACACAGAACAAACAGGGCAGTTGTACAGAATCTGGGGCGTGGCAATCGTTAAGAAAAATTTCTATAAAACTTGAGGGGCAAGAAATATTTCTTTACCACAATGCTGACATAGTTTTAACCTATTCTGATCTATGGTTAACGGAATGAAAGGGCGATATTGCGTTTCAAGGAATCGAAATGATGATGCACCTAAAAATAGAATAGGCGCTGAAGATGCTAATGACGGCAAAAGGTTTGTAGCCGTAAGTTTTGCGTATGCCACCTCCCCCGAGTTTCCCCCTACCCCTAGATTTTGAGGTGTTAAAAAGCGCATGCCCCATACTTTCAAGGAGCATTAAAAGACAGATTGTCATATGAAACTACTTTAAGGACCACAAATATGTTATTATATCTACAGACACGAAGCAAAGTACGCATTTCTGGACATCTCGTTAGAGTTTGACACTGTTAGCTAACCTGACTTAGCGAGGTGATCCAGCAACAATATCAGTCAAATTAGCAATATATTACGAAAAGTGATTCATCAGTCTAAAATATCCTAAAAGCAAGGCAGACACTATTGGAATGTTAGTTTTAGGCGCCACAGAAAGATGCTTAAAGGTATTTTATTTTACCCCTGTGCCCCCCCCGAAGTGAAGAAAACCATTCAATGAACAAACTGGAAAATTTGTTAATCCTAATATAACGAAGTGCAATGTACAATTGAGGGGCTGTCTCTAACCAATCTACCCGTAGCGGGCTTAAAACATATCATCATTTTGATGAAATAAGAAAATGTTTGGGGGCGGGAAGTGTAGAAATCCGACAGTTGTCCTTGTGTTAAAGATCTGCATCTTCACAGTGTTAGACTTGATCTTATTTAACACGAAATCCGGTTTATGGATTGACCTAAGATAAACGGGATAAAGTTACTGGAAGCGGGAGAACTGTTAGAGGACATAATAAAACATTCAAATTGATAAAGAAAAAGAGGCCGATAACCGCTTAATGTGTATTAGTTTTTAATATATGATGCGCAGCTGAATATTCAAGATAACAGATTAGAAAATATACAATACTAAATTATTTTTTGTTTTATAAAAGCATGTTGTTCTGGTTTTATCCAAATGTGCCTACAGCGCCAGAGCCGCCAAAAAGAAGGGCATAGCCCCTGACATAAAAAACTTTAGATTAACAACATTACACAAATGCAACAAAAACTAGGCAGACCTTGCAAAATACCCAGGCCACACCCCAAACGAAGGTATTCTGCTGCCTTTAATGGCTGTTAATATGTTAATACTGAACATTCGACTATAAGTGCCCTATCAGCAGGAACGAGTGTTGGTTCTTAAGCAAACGGCATAGGCGCACCGCGGTTGACCTCTAGGCAGTTTGTCTTTAGCTCTTGGCGTGTGTTCATTAGCTGTAGGTGCTGCTCGCCAAAAAAATTAAAACTAAATCCAATAGACACAGCTATGGTTCAACTAATAACAGCTAAACTTTGCTCGTTCAACTGACTATATAATAGGCGTAGTGAATCATACATCACGGAGAAGAATTTAATCGTTTACAGCGATTTTGATGACTACAAAAGACAAAAGTTTGATCTTTAAAGAAAGGCGTGGACAATTTTTTTCTCAACAGCCAGACCCCGTGCAGATAAAAAGGAATGCTTAAAAAAAGTTACGAGACATTAAACTCTGTTTCTAAACAGCTCACAGTAACACAAACCCCTCGAAGGGTGTTTATACTTTTGTTTTGAGTCCAAGACAAAAAGGACCGTGATATTGATTCTGATTATTTATTATTTTTTATTTAAATAATTATTTTGAGTTAGAAAAGAAACTCAAATGGCATAAGATATATGAAGGACCAGTCGAATTGTTTGAAGGAATGCTGAGAGAGAGCGTTATCATGAGCACTGAAGGATATTGATCTAGAAGTCATTGATCCAGCAAACGTGCGGGCATGCGTTGTACATGCTATTCTCAGTTCCAAGTAACTAACTATAGACCGCCATTTAATGTAATGTTAAGCTGTTTTAATCGACTATATAACAATAAATGAAGAAAATCTAGATAGTCTGGGTCTCAACTAAAACACCAGACAATTCTTTCTCATAACGACTTAACACCTGGTTGGGCAGACGAACTGCTTACACAGTCTCTGCGCGCCTCTGAAGAAGCCAAATGAGAAGGCTTGGTTGGTCAGAGGGCGAAGTTTTAGAGATCAGATTAAAAACAGGCTAAAGTATTGCGCCTATTGTAGGCAAGGCTTACATTCTGTACCCCCAGCATTAGTCGAAAAAGAAGCAGTTTCTAAAAAACATAAGGAATTTCAGACAACAAATGTTTTATGTGGAGTGTTCTGAAAGGCTGCATCCCGCGCAAAAACGCAGAGAGAGTGTGTCTAACTATTACCCTTTACAGCAATGATCTTAACTTTAGTGGGGTTCCTTTCCTGTTTGGTATTAGACCAAATTGATCTGTTTGAAGAACAAAACTAAAAAAACCAATAACTGTTATGTCTACTCATGGGATGGAAGAAACAAATCTACAGCCCGATTTAAAGTGTCCAAAGACAGTCCAAGATTGGCGAGCCCCAGACAAACTCATGTTGCCTACTTATGATGTTTTCGCCAGCGGGGCTACCACATTACTCATGATTACGAACATGAGTAGATTATTTACGCATATTTCAAGCAAAAAATTAATACAAGAATTCTGTAGGAAATGTTTAACAGAATGCATCTGTTCAAGCCGCGAGCGAACATAAGAAACAGTGTAAAAGTTCTGTAGACTGTAATACAGAACTAATTTACACCCACACCCGGATTAAAGTTGTTTTAAGAATGGAACGGCTGCTAATTGTCTCCTTATGTTGTTTACGCGACTTAGAATCAACCATTGTTCCTTATGAACGGGCCAGCGCCACAAAAATCTTCGAAAAACAGTTCTTAATGAGTAATCATCAGATTTGTGCATTTGCCTTCATTGTTGTCAGTCGGTTGGGTTCATCAAAGCCAAAAATTGTATAGAGGCCCAGATGCTGGCAGAATATTCTTAGAACGCATGCAGATAGTGCGTAATGACTGTTCTAATTTTCTTTAAACTTATCTGATATTCATAATGACGCCTGAAGACCAACAACAGTATGACTCAGCCACACATTGTTGGATTTGCGGTTTAGAACTCAGTGAAGAAGCAACAAATCCAAAAGTAAGAGACCATGATTCACATTAGCGGGAAGTTTAGAGGAGCAGCGCACAGTAAATGCAATCTTCAACTAAAGTTTGATCCTAAGACATGGAAGCTGCCCATCTTCTTTCTTTAACTTGCGAGGTTACGACTCTCATTCTTATAATGAAAGCAGTGGACGATGCCTTCAGGGTGTCATGCATTGCACAGTCATCAGAAAAAGTACATGTGCTTTAATCTAAATAACATGTCTTTTTATGACTCTATGCAACACATGATGGGTTCATTAGAGTCACTGGCTATGTCCTTAAAGTCCCGCCCAATAACGGAAGAACATTTTGACTCAACTCTTGTTAGAAAGGGCGTTTACCCTTATGAGTATATGAACAGTTGGGAAAGGTTTGATGAAGATACACTTCCACCTAAAGGCGCGTTCTTTTCTAGTCTTAGAGGAAAGGACATCAGTGATTCTGATTACCAGCATGCTCAAGATTGCGTGGCAGAAGTTAGAGTGTAAAACAATGGGAGACTATCATGACTCCTACTTGAGGGCTGACGTTTTTTTGTTGGCGGATATTTTTGAAAATTATAGAAAGACCTGCATGAAACATTACAGCCTGGATCCAGCGCATTATATTTTTGCGCCCGGGATGAGTTGGGATGCTTTCTTAAAGTTTACTGGAGTACAGATTGATTTATTGTCTGATTTACCAATGATTCAGATGATTGAAAACGGATTGCGTGGGGAATTAGTATGGCGTCGCATCATTACTGTAAAGCAAACAACAAATACTTGGACGACTATGATCCGAGTAAAAAGTCTAACTATCTTATGTATTTAGATGCAAACAATCTGTATGGTTGGGCAATGGCGCAATCACTTCCATTTTCGTAACTTTAATGTTACACAGGCGGCGATCGAATAATATTCAAAAGGCATTAAAGTGGTTGGGCAGTTTAGCGCCTGATCAACAGCGTGGTTTCATTCTAGAAGTTGACTTAGAATATCCTCAGGAACTCCATGACCTGCATAATGACTATCCATTAGCAGCAGAAAGTCTAAGATGGATCCAGAGAACCACCTAAATTGTGCTAATCTTCGGGGCAAAAAAATTAGTCTGTCATTCAGATTCTACAATTTTATTTAAGACTGGTTGAGTTGACGCAGTTCATCGCATAATGTTTGATCAAGAAAGTCATGAAACCATAATCAAATGAAGACAAAACCGTTTGAAAACGTTGTGACA